>CATIXQ010000015.1:6881961-6966088 GCA_949711755.1 Leptidea juvernica
TAACATCTACGTCTACGCAGGTCAAAGAACTCGCTGCTACGAAGTACAATTATACATTCGGTAAGGGGGAAGTGGTGTCTACGTTCGTAGCAGCGTTCTACGACGCGGTACTGCTCTACGCACTGGCTCTCAACGATACTTTGAGTCAGTCGGATGACCCCAGAGGACAACTAGATGGCGCTGCAGTGATTCGGAACATGTGGAATAGGACTTTTCAAGGTTATTGTTATATTAAACATAAAAGTTGATGAAATTTTGGCGGGAACAAAGAACCCTTTAGAGGCAGGTTTTGTGAGAATATTGTTTAACGTAATTTAGACGCAAGATAAATGAAATAAGCTATAAATATATGGTTTCTTTTCTTCTGGAAATATTATAATTGTTAATAATAGGATGAAAACTATATTTTAAATATTCGCTATGTTAGATAAGCGATCCAATTTACTAACAAAATGAATAATTAAACTTTAATTATTATGTATAAATCATCATAAAATTTTCCTCACATTATTGGCCTGTTGTCGTTAACATGTAAATACGGTTGGAGAAATAAACAAAATACTAGTGCTAGTGAAATTACTGGACAAATGAGACTTAACATCTTATGTCTCAAGGTGACGAGCGCAGTTGTAGTGCCGCTCAGAATTTTAGCCTTTCAAGAATCCTGATCGGCACTGCATTGTAATAGGTAGGGTTTATCAATTACCATCAGCAGAAAGTCCTACTCTTCTCGTCCCCTATTTCCATAAAAAAATAACGTAAACAAAATTGTGGTACAATTTATATGCAAATTTCAATATATTTTCGCAGGCATTACCGGCGAAGTGATAATAAACGAGAATGGAGATCGTGTCGCGTCGTATTCTCTGCTGGATATGAACCCCGACACAAGTAAATTTGAGGTTAGTACTCGTCGAAATGACTCTTCATATATAATGTATAATTATGTATATTATTGAACTACCCACTTGAAATATATTATTTTATTTAGTACTATAAAAGGCATAAAAGTCATTTAATTTCTCAAAATTTATTCCTTTAGAGTTCTTTTTGATGTCATTTCTAATATACTAGATACTACTACCGCTTCGGAAACAAATGGCGCTCTGAGAGAGAGGAAGCGGCGCAAGAAACTCTCCCAGCATTCTTTTTTTGCGATCTTTTCAATAAAAATATACAATATTGTACAGTCATTTCTATCGCTATAAAATAATCATAATCTTGTCCCAGGCTGTCCGATCACTTAGATATTCATGTGTGGAGTAATAGGATTTAAGACAGAGCCAATTTTTTTTATAAAACATTTAAATTTATTTTTAGATAATGACTGAATAGTGGCTGGGACTTTATTATAGAAGTGTATACATTTACCGTTTAAGCTATTATGTATCTTATGAAGCCTACTAGAATTAGTTACAAGCAATCCCTTATTTCTAGTGTTATAATAATGAAAATCACTATTAAGAGCAAAAAGGCGACGATTTGTGTGAACGTATTTAAAATTTTCATCAATGTACTGACAATGAACAGACATAATATTTATTTTTTTAAATTTTTCTTTGAAATCTGTCTATAACCAAGCTGATATATATAGCACGAACAAATAATATCCGCGTTATAAACTGAATGGATAAATAGGTCAATAAAAATTGGAATGTGTAACGCTAGGCGTCTTATCGATACAACGGTTATGCTATCTACCAGTATTCTATTTAAATACAAACAGTTACAACGAAATCTTATACCCATACCCGTAATAGAAAATCACTCTCCTCATTACAGAGACTAATTTTAAATGTTCATATGTGCTAGTTTGACAGATATGTTAGTGAGTTAGTGAAGTTTGTAGTTCTTTGCGTTTGATCAATGCCTATTACAAATATTGATAAATGTCGGCATATTCACGTATACAATATTTAATAACACATATGTTCTTAAATGATAAGAAAAAAGAGTGTTTACTGCGTATATAAAATGCAAATAGTGCTTTAGTTCTACCAAAATATTTTCGAATGCTTCACGAAAGTAGTATTTAAGAATCAGTATCTACCTGTGAAATGTTTCTTTAGTTGGATTGTTCATATATGTAACAACACAATCTAATACAGAACACGACACCATCAATTATATTTTTTAATTAATATGCCTTAAAACATAGAAAAATAACGATAAAAACACTAAAATTAAAACGTAGTCCAATTTGACAGGAGACTAATTAACACTAAATAGTTTCAAAACGGTTTCATGGTCTTCATCTATTCCGTCTCTTTCTCACACATGGTTTGTCCATTACGAAGTTTATAGTGGCTTGAGTTCGATAGACACCCGGTACACCACACAGTCGCGAATGAGCCGCAGTGACTAACGAACGTTGTGAAGGTTTTATGGGCGTGCGATCTCAGAATAATTTAATTAAATATTTTTATATAGTAGCTTATAATATTTACAACCACAAAACTAGAAAGAAAATAAAGTAAGTAGACGAGTTAAAAATACTCTAGGCGGACAGCCCTATCATGGAAATGGCCGGGTTACAATACTGTATTATAACATTACTGTGTCGATACAAAACCACTAGCAACCTACTCCGCCTTATCGAGGCGGCCGATTACAGGAATTAAAAACTCTACAGTCAATCACAAAAAAGACTTACTTGACTAAAATTTATTTGATGTTAACCTAATTTTACATAATCAAATTCACGTATCTCCATGTTTCTCAGTAAAACACTTGATACTCAGTAGTAATATACATATTATGTAGGTATAAATATCATAACTTTCTGAAACTTCAATGTAATACCTATAATTCAGATGTGTTGTCTTCTCCCGAAAACCTTTTACATGTTTTTCCAAAGAATGACAAAAACAATACCATAACTCAAACGTAACGAAACTTTGTAGGGTATTTGGATCACAAACACTTAAGAATATAGTTCCATAAGAAATATTTATGTGAAACATGCAATACTTTACACGTCTATCTAAGCAAAAGCAAACTTAATAAGCCTTTTGCAAACTTTAGTCAGTAATATATTACATAAATGAGAAATAAAAAAAAAGGTTTTACTTTGCGAAAAACTTTAACGGCTAGTTTTATTGCACCAAGTCTGGAAGGTTAGCTATTTTATTTGCGATTACTGTTTAATGTTGAGAATAAACTGATACAATAATAAACTAAAGTTGTTTTTATAACTGTTGATCGGAAGAGTACCTATTAGATAGATTTGGCTTTGGTCCAAATTTTTTATTGGACTATTCATGTATAATTCAGTTTGACATATCTGTTTTGTTGGTTTTTGATGTATATTTTGTGGCACACAGTGGTAACTTAGCAAGTACTATTGGACATTTTATTACCTTTCGCTCACGCATTTAACCTTGAACTTTGTTCAAGAAAGACCACTAAATATTCAGCGCTATTGATCTTATCACTCTTAATACTCACTTAAGGCCATGACAACGATGTCATTTACGCTACTTAAACAAGTATATTGTTTGCCATCGATTAAAATCTGTTTTTAACTGACTTCAATAAAGGAGGTGGTTCTAAATTCGTCGGTAGTTTTTTATTTTTTTTATGTTTGTTACCACAAAATTTCGGACTCGGTGAACCGATTTTGATAATTCGTTTTTATTTTAAAGCTGGTGCTTTCCGTGTAGTCCTATTGCAATTTGGTCCAGATCTGACAATAGCAACTATAAGAAACCATAAAAGTCTTTAAATTGTTGAAAGCATGTGCGCGACAAATTTACAAATAACTCAATATCGCGCTAACCGATTTCGATGATTCTTTTTTTAGTGTAAAGGATACTTCAAACATAGTTTGGTGAGAGTTTAGTTAGGTTCTGAATACGGTACGGACAAAGTAACGAAACTCTTCAATTCTTAGGACCAAATTAACGATACTAGGCCGAATCTTTTTTATGCTATCTAGATATTTGGGTCACCTACCGTAACATCGTAGTGGTCAAGTTATTATGGTAGTCAAATATGATGATCAATGGAACTCCTAAACGACTCACAGTAAGTGTGCGATTTGTGACAGAACTTCTAACTACACAAAATTTAGACAAATTGTTAAAGTTTAACAAAAAACAAAATACTTCAAAAACACTATTCCAAAACAATAGATATAATAGGCACTAAAAATATGCAAATAATTGCGTATTTTTATACAGTCTAATTAATTAATCTAATTCTAGTTACGATTATTTATTGTTATTTTTGGAGTCAATGTCAGCCAAGGCAGGTTTGTAACTACGAACATAGTTATAGGTGAGATGTGCTTGAGTCGTGAGGAGGCGAGAGGCGAGAGCGGGTTGCGGCGTTGGTACACCGATTGTCTGCAAAGGTCACGAAAGCATAAACTTATTTGATAATACAGCTACGATTACGCGTTTTAATTCTTTAAATATAACTAAATTGAATTATCATAATTTGTTAACAAATTTTAGGTACCTAATAGTTATAGGATAGCCCAAATTTGCACGTCGAAAACGCTTATCATATCGCGAAGAGAATAGAAAAACTAATTAGAAAAACGGCCGACAGTATGAATCAATTTACTAAAACAGCTACAGCTTTATACCTATACTAGCTGACCCGGCAAACGTTGTTTTGCCATATAAAGTATAATTCACGCGATAGTTTTATAAGTAATTAAATATTGCCTATATTATAGCCTGTACATCATTTTGTTCTATTGTCAATAGTTTTTGCAGCGCACGCAAAAATAGGTTTTCGATTTTACACCTTGTGTTACAAAATAGCAATTTTATTACGGATCCCTAATTTTGAAAAAAAAAAAACATAGCCTATAGCCTTCCTCGATAAATGGACTACCCAACACTGAGAGAATCATTCAAATCGGACCAGTAGTACCAGAGATTAGCGCGTTCAAACAAACAAACAAACACTGCAGCTTTATATATATGTATAGATATATATATGTATGTAGAGGAGGTTGGTAGTTTAAACGCACCTAAAATTTAATTTTCTGTATTTTACAGTTTTCACTAATAATTATTATTATAATGATTCAATACAATTTGGGCAGCGTTAGATTAGAATTCAAGATTAGTAATGCCTCCTCGAACTCAGCGCTCTGGCTTATATACTCGTAGAGCACGACAGTGATGATGCTACCATTACTGTTGGCACTATAGCAGTCATTTCATTTCATTTCAAAATTCTTTATTAATAAATGATATTACAACGGAAATGTACAGCAATTTACGTTTGAACATTAAACATGAGAAGGCTAAACAACTTTGAGGCTAGGAAAAAGAAGGAACGCCTATTAAAGTTTTTACAAACATAATAACATAAATCTCGTTAAGACAATGTATAACTGCTACAATTACTAAAATAAATTGCCACAATAACATCCAATACATATTATTTGAAAATAATTACGCTTGTTACAATATATATTCACAAATCTAAAAGTTGTAATTTAATTATATCCATCACAATGTCCAACCAAATACAACCACAGCGCAGCGAGCCTCCTCGCCTCCCCGGATCTCACGGCGCTAGGAACCTAGCTGGCACTATAGCAGTGCCAACTAACTTACACTACTACTTTCTAACAATACTAGTATAGTTATTTCTAATCATAGCGATAGGTTAATTTAATTGTATTCAAATATTCACAGTAGTTAAATAAATGTAATTATTAATTGGGATATCTAATGGCAGTTCATGACGTTGGTTGCGCTTGTTAACACATCAAGCTTACATATATAAAACCAAGTCGTGCAACACCATTTATAACAAAAGAACGGCTGGATCAATTGTTCTATTTTTTCATTTGTTTTCGTGTTTGTTTCAAAATACCGAACTGATAATATCGAAATAATAGATACATTTTCCATACCTTATTGTACGCTTTGACATTCTCTCGTCTCGAGAATGGATTACTTGAATGATTTGTTTATAGCTGTAGGCACTGTAAGTAAAGGCACTTAATTATTAAATCCACATTCTTCTGCAATACCAATTCCAAAAGAATCTAGCGTTGCCTGTCTTTTACCTTCTATATATATGCACACCACATTATTATACAATACAATTTTCTTAATCTTATATTACAAATAGTAGTTCTAAAGTATAGACAATAAAATTTACAAAAAATACTCCCTAATTACTTCTGGAAAATTAAACTAGTATTAGTTACTAGTACTAGTATCGCTACAATAAAAACAAAATATGAAATGAAAGTTCATATTATAAATTTAACTTATTAATTAAAGTGGATAAGAAAGGAAACTACTTATTAATTTACTTACTACTTTTAATTCAGATTTAATTCCAGCTAAGTGTTTAACAACCCTTTCTTTAAACCTGATCAGCCCACTACCGAATATACGAGTATCAAGTTCTGATTTGGTATCGATCGTTCAAGAAAAACCGCACCAGGAAGCTCTTTCCACATTTTTGTTGCACGTGGCAAAAACTATGTTGAACACTACAATGTGGAGGAACGTCACGTCTACATGGTGTGGATTAAAGCCAGATCAAATGCTTCAAGCCGACAGTGGGGTATTCCTGACCAGAGACGAGAGCAATTATCCACTCTACAACCTGTGCTTTGTAGAGCGCTAGAATATGGGCTGACGTGATATTTTTCTTGCTTCATTGACCCTTACTTTTATCGAAACCAATGTAGCTTTGCCTTTATTCCGATGCTAGGTGACGCATTATGTTGTAGATGAGGCTGGCGTGAACTTGACGTGTTATGCTACGAACGTTATTATGTTACGAAATTGACACATCTATCAATAGCTCTAGCAATAGAGGACGTCAGGCATGTAATAAGAATGACTGAATGCATTCTTGACGCAGAATTCTACAGGTATCAATTTATAATCTCACCTTTATACGACCGGCTTCGTTATGAAGTTAATCGTCCAATAAAAACAAGTTTAAACTTATTAAAAACATATTTATTTGAATATCTAAATATTCGAATTTATTTTCGGAAGAGTCATAAAATTAAATGACGGTGAAATTACCAAAATTTAGTGTTCGCAAATGTTACTCGCTCTGCAACCTGGCCTGAACGTAGGAATCTAACCTGGCGTAGGAACACTGGTTCGGTTCCTACGCAAGTGAGAACTAATTTACCGTTTTACAAAGATTCCGCTCTGCGGCTGTGTTCTGTCAACAATCCGTATCTCATAAGTAAGAATTAGAGTTGGTCTTTATAATTTTTTTAAAATGCAATGTTTATTGAACAACATGTTATTTAAAGATAAGGATTTTGGGTTATTAAAAGTTCTAATTGTAGTTGTAGGCAACTGTCGCATATGTGAGTATAAATAGCTACTATTGTAGATTGATCAGCATATAAATGAACTAGATACTACCCGCAATTATTTTATCCAATTCGTCTGCTCCCAGTGTGTCCCAACGTCATGCATATGTACAATACAACCATATAATATATCTCATCGCATTTTCGTTCCACTGCTTTTACTTCGACCACGAAAAATTGTTTTAATTTTTAGGATTAATATTAATAGAGTCAGCTATGACACTCGCTAACAATGTAGCTTTCTATTGGTAGTAAAATTATCAAAATCGGTTCAGTACATCCAGCAGTTACCCCCTCAAAAACTGAAACTACTTACAAACTCAAAAACTTTACCCCTTTATATTAATACTAGCCGTTCCCGCCCGCTTCGCTGTGCGTATTTTAAAATGAAGAAACGTTGGAATTAAAAAAATAAGTAGTTGTAGACCATCTAGGATAAATTTTGCATCGAATGGTGGTAGTTTTATGTCGATACGATCCGTGTTTTAGACGTGAAAGAGCCTCAAACAAAGACCATTTTCATTATATATATAAGAAGATAGGTAAAAAATTATCACTCTCAGTAACATGCGAGACAACTTAAATTAAAACATAAATTGTTAGTACACTAAAATATAATTATACTCCCCGACATATCGGATCATATTGCGTCATCAGGCTCCTACTTTTCTCCTCATTTAAGAGCAATTTGGCCCATTAACGGAGGCAATTTACGCAAACGATGCAATTTAATACAAGACCTATATCCCAACCGTTGTGTGTTATATTAACAAACCATTACTCGTTTTTTCGATATTTTTTTTATCAATAAACATTATACAAATTACTAATGACGATGACATCGTCACTCGAACGGTTGGCTTAGTTGGTAAGAGTGCTTGGACGGAACCCGAAAGATCGCAGGTTCGAGTCCCGTATATATAAAATTTTGTTTTAAAATTTTATTTGTTGATGTTAATTACTTTACAAATATTGTTTGTGTTAGTGAAAAGTTCTAAAAACACACAGTTTGTCTTATTGATTAGTGTTGTTTAGTCAAATGTGTCACACCAAATTATGCTAGATACAGAGTTATAAGTATACTTGTTTAAGTTGAAATTTTATTTTATCGTCGAAACAAAAGCTTTCTTATAAAAAAATCTTATTCTTATTGTACGAGTGGAACATCGCACATCACGTTGCGCCCTGTCAGCAGTTGCGCTGGCGCGTGCCGTGTTTCCACATTTTCCCCAGTTCACGTTCGAGCATCAATCGGTTCACGTGTGCTCATAACCATTTACCATTATAACCATTTAGACTAAGTTCAATAAACTAATTGTTCTTAAGTCTAGTTTAATTTATGAACCAAACATAAATTAATCTGTACGGCAACCAGAACACCGTACACTTTTATTTTTTACAAGCTACTTACTTACGTACAAACAGGAAAAGATTTTAATTTTTAATTTTTTGCCTGTATATCTGTATTATTTAAAAAAAATGTTAGAATTTTAATAATGAAGGTAAATGGAAAAGTCGTCAAGTTCTGAACAAAATTATATTGTATAATAAAAACCTCTACAATTATTAGCGATACAATTTCAAATATCAGATACAAAATGCAGTTCACGTAATATATTGTGTGAATATTCTCATCACGTTGGTTGCAATACCGGAAATAGGGTAATAAAGGCTCTAAGTCCTTGCGCGAGTTTATGAGCAGTGAGCGGAAAGTGAAATATCAACTCTATTATTATTAATACAGTATATATTTCCCAACTATTAATAGTACATTATTGCAAAGGCCGGGAAATAGGCAATTGAAGTCGAGTATGAGTTTAAAGGCCCAGCCGTAGGCGAGGACTTCACTGAATACGAGACAGGTAATTGCCTATTTCCCGCCGAGGCTTAAATAGTGCTTTTCTAATAAAACACACTTTTTTTTAAATATTATACATTAAATTTAATTTACTTACTTTTGTCGTTATATATATATATATATATATATATATCATCTGCGGCTTTTAATTAAAAATTACTTTATAAACATACTGCCACTAAAATTTTTTGATTTCTTCCTTTTGAATCCGGTCGATTGTCGTTTAAGAAAAGTCGTTGAGTTACCATAATTTTTCAAGTTAATGCCGTTCTTAACATGAACTGTACATCTCTGCATGCCCATAATGTAGAATAGGCTTTTTAGTTTTAGCAATCTCATTGAAATACTCCAAAATTACTGTTTCGGAGAAAATCTTCACTTTTTTTTCATGTAATTTTCATGTATTTTTCTTTCGACTTAGCTGGAAGCAGGTTTTCCATTGTAATTTTGGCTTCTGTTCTTAAATCTGGTGGAGTTCTCATTTTAATTATTGTTAAATTGATATTTATTAAGTAGGTATGTAATTATCAAATCAAGACGTTTTCCAGCTTTGCCGTAAATTTTTTTTATCATCTTTGTCGACAGACAAACGCATATAAACGCTAATCTTACTAAGCAAAGAGACTATAGTACGCCAAGAATGACAAAAGATATCCGATGAAAGAGTATTTAATAACCCCAGCACGCCATTTCATACAGTATTGCAGGAGCGTTGTAATGTTCCTAATTCAAAAAACGTTCCTGCTTTGCATTTGATTTTCTTTGTCCAAAAATACGATACTCTGCGTGTTCTTTTTTTGAAAATGATGACAATATTTCCATGCATGTTTGAGAAAAATATATTTGGTTAGTGGCGTCACATAATAATTCGCGAAGTATGTAATATGCGTAATTAGTATGATCATGCGTTGCAGCGCCAACTTGTGGCGTGATAAAGCAAAGTAACGTAAAAACAATCTTAGTGTATTATTACGCAGTTTCATATGCCAATCTTAATATATATAGATTCATGAACGATACAAAACGCCATGTGGTAAAAGCAAAAGTTACGACAAACAGTGCCTTCTTTAAGAAAAACCACTTAAT
Source organism: Leptidea juvernica (assembly GCA_949711755.1). NCBI lineage: Eukaryota > Metazoa > Arthropoda > Insecta > Lepidoptera > Pieridae > Leptidea > Leptidea juvernica. Next base: position 6,892,227 of record CATIXQ010000015.1, read on the forward strand.
TTTTGCTGAAAATTCTTATGAATAGCTTAGCAACGCATACTGAACATGTAATATGTTGATTTTTGTTTATGAGAATTAAAAAATATTAACGACATTTATTTATTTAACAAGGTCAAAAAAGGCTAGATGCACATGAAAACGAATGTTCTGAATTTAGCAGATTGGAAGTCTGGCTGTCATGTAGACCCGATCTTAATCAGCTCAATTATGATTTATAGCCAGTTTTCAAGAGTGTGCATGGTCTAACCGACATGATCATTTTGAGTCCCTAAAACAATCCAATTGGCAGTGTTTTCTCTACAGTGCGGCTTTCAAGGGACCTTTCTTTTCCATATACAATAAAATTATGGAATGAACTTTTTTTGTGATGTTTCTAGTACGATACGACATGTGTACCTACAGCCTACACATGTCTAAAAGACCGGAAAATCTTCTGTGATTCCTGTGGTGTTGCAAGATAATGTAGCGTTGATCTCATAACATCAGATGACACGTACATATGTGGGATTTTCTATAGAGAAAGAACGTGTTTTAATCGATAACTGGCCTTAACGTTTAAAGGATTGTATTAAGGCCAATCGAGATTATTTTGATGGTTTTGTATTACAATAACCTTAATTCACAAAAGCAAAAATCACAAATAGCATTACAATGGACACTTGTATCATGGGCTTCCTAGTTTAGCTTAGCTTAGTTAACAAACACTATTGCATCGTTAAACTGTTGAGCCGTACATAAACATTAAAATTGTTTTCACTTTGTAATAGAAGTGTATAATAGAAAACAATAATATTATAAAAAACTAACGCACAATCGAATTACAAATGTTTTGACAGTAGAAAATTTGAAATTTTCTTGTAACAGTCCATATAGCCGAATTGTTAGTGACCTAGAGGTCCCGAATTCGAATCCCGATAGGTGCAATCATTTATATGATGAATATGAATGTTTGTTTAGGAGTCATGGATGTTTATATGTATTTATACATGCATAAGTAAGTATATTGTATTAAATATATTGTTATCTTGTACCCATAGTACAGGCTATGCCTAATTTGTGCAAGATAATTTGTGTAAAAGTGTGTCAATATTATATCAATTATTATTATTTGTCTCAAGACAATGGTAATTGCTTACCATTTACAATTTGTGTGCTCATGTGAGTGTAATTAATATAAGTTGATGAGAGAAACCCAACAGAGCTTTCATGGTACTATTATTTGCAGGTGGTGGCTACATACATAGCAGCTAACTCATCGCTACAGTTCGTTGAGGGTCGCCCTATCCACTGGGCGGGGGGGCGGACTATCCCTCCTCCTGATACCCCCGAGTGCGGCTTCGACGGAACTAGGTGTCCTGATAACTGTAAGTTATTTATCTATTACGGAGACGAAACACTCTTTACTAAGCTCAATTGGACGTAATTCCAGAAAAACTTTCCAAACATGTTCATGTCAAAAATGAGTTAAGAACACAAAATTGGTCAAAAAACAAAATATGGCAGCTCTACTGTCACTCTTTATATGACATAATGACTTAATAGCCCAACCCTCATGTATGGAATACACTAATATTTATTAAACTTTAAACACGAATTCCTTAAAATGTGATGTCTGTGGCTTGGAACGCTTTTCAGGAACTACGTCCAATTATTTCACATCGCGTGCATCGTTATTTTTGCATACAACAAAACAACAGTTTTTAGAACTGCGACCATTTCAAAGCGACATATTATGAATACATTTTTTTTATAAATTTATCAAATGAAAATGGGTGAAGCTATAAAACCATTTGACACATTCCAACACACAAGTACACTAAAATACTGCACTGGAATCGAAAGATTAAATATTCCGATGTATACATCCCGGCTGCAATGTTGATAAAATCAATTGGGTCTCATTTATATAACCTTTTATGTTTTGTTGGTGGTAACACTTTTCATTGTGATATTTTGGTTTTATATAATAACTGATAACGATAGCAACAATAGCTTCACCTACACTTGGCGCTCTGCAATAATTTGCCTGAAAATTTGTTTATGGAAAAGTCTTATTTTAGTTCCTTGAATTTCATATTTACTTTGTTATTTTTATAACAAGAATATACAAATTATTTAAGTTTTCTTTAGTGTTAATTCCGCCAATATTTGTCTTTAAAACAATTCGACACGTGTTTCGCCTCTACACGAGGCATCCTCAGGACGTGTTGCCTCGCCAAAATCTGGCACGAGTCTCGTGCGGAATTAACACTAAAGAAAACTTAAATAATTTGTATAATTATGGATTTCCGCAAAGTAACGCCTAATTCAATAAATTTCATAACAAGAATAGTATAATATACACTACAAGCAGAAATGCCATGTGGTGTATGGTATTTTCTTTGTGACCGGTCGGTCGAAAGTTGGGAAAAAATTGCACTGAAAAAAAATTATGGCTACATTTGTGGTACGAGCGAAGTGATTGACGGGCACGTAGTCGTACTATTGCACAATTTTTTTGACTTTAGTCTCTAAAATTGATACCAGAGATAAGTACTTTCAACCGAGGTGTAGGGAAAATATTTTTCATTTCTCATACTCAGAAAGTAATGTTATTTTGATCTGATTATTGGGTGGAAAATGCTGCTTCCCTCCATAGAGAGGGAAAAAATCATACAAATTACTTCCCACCTAAGGGCCGGAATGAACTTTGAAAATAGAACTGCTGTCAGCTGTGACGAGTTTTATGTAGAAAAAAACTAATTTGAAAGAATGCTGCGGCCATGTGACTTTCTAAACAGCCAGTGTGAACTTAGTGCAAACTTCTCTGAGCGAAATAAGCTGCAACAATTACGCGGTGTTCCATATTTAAAAATTAAAAAGTCGACATAAATTGTCCTATATTGACAACCAATTTTAAATAGGTACTACGAATATTATCATATATCAATCAATAGTTTAGATATACAACTAGTTTTATTTTCCTCATATTCGAAATGAAAAGTAGAGTGTTTAACACGGGTAAAAGAATCAATTCCTACTCGGACTATAGCCGCCCTCGCTGCGCTCGGGTCTAAATACCACGGAATTCAAAAAAAGATTTAATTAGCAATGTTTCTAACTGGTCAGTTCTAAACATTTCCAGTGTTACCCACGTACTAGTTGCACCACTTTGCAACAAATTCTTAAATTTTTTTGCCTACTTTTTCCCTAACCTCACTCACTACACTTTTGCACTGAGTTTTTCCACACAAGGTGCAGTCTTACGCCACGTAAAAATTCACTCTGTATCAGATCTTTAATATCCTTATGTAATACATCCAACGGAAGATCTTCCAAACTATTGAAGTCAGAGACATATTTGACTGTTTTCATTATTACAATAAAAAAAAAATAGTTTAAAAAACTAATAGACACGCTTTGGTTGAAAAGATAATGGTTGAAATTTAAAATGAAGATCAATTCCTGCCATATCGACGATAAATGAAAAAAATATATAAATTAACAAAAATCTTATTTTGCTGATTGAAAAATTGAATAATTTTATCAAATTAATGTATTGTCATCGGTCCTCGATAAATCTACGAAGTTTGAAAGAAATATGGCCGTTTAAAGTGGTTAGCCAGTAGTAAGCCCAAATGAGTCGGTTACAAACAAACATAGATACAAGTGAAGCTAATAATAAGCGTGTAAAAATACACTTTAATTAGTTTATTTTCTTAAAAAACTTTTATTTTTTTTATATTAATAAAAAGCCTCTTGAATCAGTTTGAATTCCATCTAATGATTTCTCTCTCACGCTTTCTTTTTGACTCCTTCGTGATTATAATAATATAATAAATTCTTTATTTCGACCAAAAAAGGATCATAATGTGTAAGTAACAAAATACCTTAAAACCTAGTGTTAGTACAAGATATCTTAAAATCTAAACCTTCCTAATATAGGACAGGACCGACTTGTCAGCACATGTATCACACAGCAGTGGTTCAGGTACTGACAATCAAACCTGTGAGAAAATGCCCTCAGAATACCATTATAACATCAAATTTTAATTACTGCAGTCCCTCGGATCTTGATAACTTGCTACCCTACCCCTCAACGTGACTGTGTAATAAAATGTAAAACGGACGTCAATATGATGCTCTCTTCTCTAAGGTTTACAATAAGATTCATGAGAAGACTTTTATCTACACACTAAGAAATTTTCATGTAAAAAAGAAAATCACTGCCTATCTTAAACAATTATCATATTCAGAAACGGACAGTCTACTGTAACCTACTCACTAAGTATTAAACACACACACACACAAACATACACATTTAATTTCTATTTATTATTAATTATTTCATTGGTCATTCTTATTTGTCGAGGAATTACTGACCCCGAAGATACAGTTTTTTAACTACATTGTTTCGTGGTCAGAGGTCCACCCCTTTTAATATCACTGCAAAACCGTTTTCCAATGTTATTATTATTACAATTAATGATAAAAAGATGTTAATAATCAGTATTGTACAATAAATATTGTACATTACTAAATTAAGTTACTTGCAGTGAGTGTAAGTAAAAGATGAAGTAAAGTATTATTATTATTATCTGTAAACTAGCTAAACAGCGGCTTAGGCACAATAGATAGAACACAACTTATTTGATTATCACCACATTGACTCCGGTTTGATATTGCGTGACACGTAACAAGATGTTTTTCCGTTTTCGAATTCATAAGTACGTTTATTAGATGCTTTATAAGATTGGCAATACTCTTGATACCAGAGATGGCCGCGGTGATAACATAAAAACAGGAGACACGTATTTATTCTCGTTTGGCCTCCTCGTCAATAAGACATAGCTTCTACTTTTTTAATAATACTATATTAAATACCATTTAATAATATCACAATATTAACACAATCATCACAACAACAACATATTTGTTTTAATGTCCTGTGGAACAAATTATGTAATAATTTTTAAAAAAAAAAATTATTCCAACATACTTATACTTTTTAAAATACAAAATGTTTATTTTCTTTATCAAGTATGTACATATATCAATACTCATGATTGGAGCCTCCTTTTAAGCACTATAGCGCCTGTGTTTGAAAGATAAGAATGGAAATAACCCCAGTTTATAATGTGTACATTAACCGTATTGAAACAATATAGAAAAGATTATTACATCACTAACAATTCCGTAGAAAAAATATTACCAAATTAGATGTAACGCTATAAAAAATTCCATTTCTTTGCCTCTCCTTTTTTGATCTATCCCAAAAAGGGTTTCGTATTGATTAAAAAAGTAATGTTTTTGAAGCAGTTTCTCCGAAACCTAGCTAGATCAATTTATCATCCCCGAAATCCCCTGTATACAGAATTTAGTAAAATTCTGTGTTGTAAATAGCGTGAATAGACATTTTCCAGCAAGTAAATCCGAATGTGTAAGCTATACAAAAATTAACCATTCAATTTCGTTCTTTTGTTACAGCTTTGCCGGTGTACGCGATATTGAGTATAGTACTGAGTACTGTCATTGTAGTGCTGGCGATCTTATCAGTTTTTATTTATCGGTAAGCTGTGAATACATTTTTGTTTTGATTACAATATTTTAATATTGGACGCAGTGGGACTAAGAGCAATATGATCTGGACTAAATGTTCTTTCAAATTATATAAATAAGATATCGCTCATTGTCAGGGCTTGAAGGAAATTGTATAAAGTTCTTTGAAGGTATCTACGTCACATCCACTAAGAGGTACTACCGTATATAATTCATCACAAAGTTTGATTATTCGTGTGATTTTTATTGCAATTACACATCAAGCAAATGCTGATGATGAAGGCCAGATCACTGCAGGAACAAATGGAGAAAAATTTAAAAGAACATGGATGTTTCACCGAAAAAAAGTATAATTCGTAATTATATAGAACAAACAATTAAATTTTAAGCGGCACATTTTTATTATTATTAACTGTATGTTTATTCTAGAGAGAATGGAAAAAGAATAGTCGTTATTATTATTGCATAAATAAAATAGCTCATATTACAATACATACTAAAACAAATTCACTTTCATATAATTTCCATAACTGAACTGTGATACTTTCTCGAATTTCTTGAGCTCCAGGCAATATATTTTATGAAGATAGATTTTATTCGTCTTAAGGATATCCTTCCCACTTTACTATCTTTACATCTCTTTATAATCTCAATAAAACGAGAAACACATGATTTTCAACATTAATGGACATAAAAATGCACAATTTTGTGTATCGTATCAACTTGTTTGAAATTTCCTTGCGGATTTTAGTGGTTTAAAGTCAGCGAATAAAGTTGCCTCAATAAATCTTTCTAAAACGATCTTCTTTCAATTACGAATTTACTTCGCATTGGTTTGCTTTTGGAATAAGAAACGGAAAAAAAATACCGATCGAATTGATAACCTCATTTTTGAAGTCGGTTAAAGAATACGAATTATTTTCACTTTTACTGCTGTTTTGTCTTTAGAATGAGAAGCTATTCATCAATATTTTGTTACGTACTTCGACATGAATACAGAAACAATTATTTAGTGTTAAGCTATATATTATAAATATACGTAAGTTTATAGACTTTTTAGCGGCCGATTTCTACATTGAATAGCAATGTTGACTATCTGTGATTGAGTTATTTCAATTAAATTACTGCTTTTTAAATTCAAATAATGGATCAGTGGAATGACATTATGATATTTATAGCTTGGTGTTTGTATAAGTGTGACAGAGAGGTACGCAATTTCTATATAAAAATGTAGATTGACATAGAGGTAACGTACTAGTTATTGGACATTTAAGAATCACAAAAAAATATACAAAAAATAAAATTACAAAGATTTTTTTAAGACATCAATACAAAAATTCTTCTATAAGCCTGAGTAACCCTCTAAAAATTAAAAGTAGCAAAAAACATAGTCATTGGACACAAAAGTTAGTTATGGGACAGCCACTAACTAGTGTTTGGACAAGGCTAATATTTAAGATTAAATTGATTTAAATTATACCTAGATATGGAAAAATACTCTACACTAAATTTTAATAAAACAATATCGAAAATCATGTAAACTTTTATTAAAGTACTTTATCAGCGTAATTTTTTCCTAAAGAACCAAAACCTACCTGATTTTTCTCAAAATAATTACAACATAAAATGAACATAGAAAAATTAATCAGTTTTAATAACTATCAATAGTTACATAGAAATTAAAGCAATCGACACATATTATATACAGGTTGGTATGGTTTTTTGGGTGATGGCCAAGTCGGAAACTACGAGACTTAGAGGAAAGTCGTGAAAGGAGTCATGCCCTCGATTTATAAGAAACCAATAGCTGCATATTTAGTTTGACGGAAATCGACCCTAGTGATTAACAAAAATTCTTTCCTCAAATAAATCTACTTAAGTTTTATTAAATTCTATGATCAATACCGGCTAGTCGCACCAAACGAGGCGAAATATTTTAATTTATTTTTACACTGGTATCTATGTTATTACAACTGTACTATTCAGTAACCTGTATACTTAACAAATACAAAAGTCTTTCCTTACAAGCAATCAAATGAGACACAATCTTATTATGTGAGCGAAGGTTAGCACTGTCCATTAACTAGTATTGTCCAATGACTAGTATGTTACCCTATTAAAAAGTAGATTGGGGATCGATTGCACAAAATCAGGAATCCTTAATCTTACAATAGAGATTGAAAATAAACATCGGCTCTAAGAATTTTCTTTCTGTACAAACAGCAGGAATGACAACGGATCATTTACTGTCGAGTCATTTTATATAATAATGGTAACTCGAACCTGATCCCTATGGAAATGACAAATTGTTTAAAAATAACTCTGTTGTATCAGCTTCACATAATTCCTTCATTAATTTAAAAAGTGTGCAGCCTGTTGCTGAAATATACTCAATAACTAGCTGACCCGACAGACGTGGTTCTGTATATAAGTTCTGTATAAAGTTTTTATTAATTAATTTGTCAATAATATATCATAACATCAAAAATTACTTCCTAAAATATGCACCCTGCTGTCGTAATGGAATTGTTTCACAGCAGAACTGTCAAACCGTGCGTCAATAAATTCTCTCATAGAAATTATGTATGGACACATCAAAGGAAAAACAAATTTGTTGTTTTTATTTAAGTTGGCAGCATTTTCCTATTTATTCACCTTTTAAACCTTCCCTGGACTTCCACAAATAATTCAAGATCAAAATTAGCCATATCGGTCCAGCCGTTCTCGTGTTTTAGCGAGACTACGTTCGGTAGTAGCAATTAATTTTTATATATATAGATTTTATCTTACCCGCACTTTAAGTGGAAACTTTAAGCATTTAAGTAATAAAGCCTTAACTTGTCCGCAAACGTGGTTGTTACTGAATTGTATCAGACACAAGTATTTTTTTGCTCTATGACCTAATTGTTTCTTGGTGATAATTTTAGACATTACAAACTTGAAGCCGAAATAGCAATGATGACATGGAGAGTGAGTTGGAGTGAAATAATGCCGAGTGGAAAACTTCGTGGCAGCACGTACTCGCTTGGAAGGAGGAATAGCGCGGGGGTGAGTCATGTTCACAATTGAAATAAATTATTATCTCTCATTCAAAATACAATAACATAATAAGACTTCACTTATTTAAATACAAAATAGAATTTGTATGTTTAAAAATTGTCTGTTTGTAAAATACATACAGACCATTTTTAAACATCTTTACAACCCTTACAACGAATGTTCAAAATCCTTTACAAAAACATATTTGTTTGAAATGTTTTAATATTAAAAACAATAAGTTTAAATATTTATTAGAATAGCTATTTTGATTTTGTCCAAACTTGTTGCAAAATAGAGTTGCAGCAATATAATGAAAAAAACAGCTTTTAACTAAAATCAAAATATGATCGTTTCTTGCTGTAGGCATACTGGAAAACCGAATTGAAAATTATATAATATTTTCTATTAATATTATCTTTCTTCCGGATTATCACTGAAAAAACTGGACCCGTTTTGATGGGAGTGTCAGCTAATATTGAGCTGTAACTATTGACAACCTGTATAGCCGAGTGGTTAGCGATTCTACCTACTAAGCTAGAGGTCCCGGTTTTGAATCCCGGTAGGTGCAAGCATTTATATGATGAATATGGATGTTTATATGTATTTATGTACATACATATATACATAAATAATATACACTTATTAAACATACATATGTAAATTAAATCTAAGCAAGAAATGTCACGGTTTCCGACTATAATCTAACAGAACAATACATTGCCAAGGCTTATCGCCGTTATTTGTCGTTCTTAATTGAACATTGCGCGTCAAAACTTTGCCTTTGAACTTACAGGGTTGGGTATGATACGACTCTGTGGGCTAATTAGTCCCTTTTGGGAGAGACACTTGTGATACAGACTTCGCAGCGTTAAGTAATAATCCGATTATTCATAATTTTTTTATCCCTACCGTATTATATTTTTTTAACAATACAGTTTTAAAATAAAAGTGTATCTAAGTCACAAAACTGTTAAGTTTTGGTGTGAGATGTAAAAAAATTAATAAACATGCTTTTTAAAACTTAAACTTGTTAAAACCAGTTTATAAGTAAAAGCGTTGTTTTCTTCTTATGAACCGCCGATCAGCAGCTCGACAGATTTCATAACAGCGTTTCTTTAATTTTGGGACTTACAGTCAGACGAAAAAAATTTAAGTACAACTCGTATAAATGAGTCATAAAGCCAATATGTTCTTATAAGGTTCTAAATATAAATAAATTTAGGACAGATAATAATAATAATAATATTGACACACTCTTACACAAATTGTCTTGCCCCAAACTAGACATAGTCTGTACTATGGGTACAAGACAATGATATATTTAATACAATATACTTACTTAAACATACATAAATACATATAAACATCCATGACTCGAAATGAAACATTGATATTAATCTTATATATGATTTTACCTACCGGGATTCGAACCCAGAGCCGCTAGCTCAGTAGTCAAAGTATCCTATCCACTGGGCTATAGGGGTCGTCAGATAATATAGGTTTATTAGAAGTATTGACAATTATATAACATTCACTAAATGAGGCATGTATTAATAAAATTGAACTTTCAGACAACATATTCAGATGAGGCTGTATCGCTGCCCGGGGATCGTCAAATATACGCACCCTGCGGTATCTACAAAGGTTGTAGAGTTGCTATTAAAAGTGTCGACAAACAGCGTATCGATCTAACTAGACCTTTACTGCTTGAGTTGAAGAAAATGAAGGATTTAGAGCATGATCACTTGGCGAGGTTTTACGGAGCTTGCGTCGATCCACCCCATTGTTGCTTATTGACTGAGTATTGTCCCAAGGGCTCACTGCAGGATATTCTTGAAAATGATACAATGAAGTTGGATTGGATGTTTAAAGTTAGCTTGATGCATGATATTGTTAGGGTGAGTATACTTAGCTTGTTACCTTCTTTAGTAAATAATACGATAAACTAGATTTAATATGCCAAATTGCCTTAGAATCAAATGCTTAGATAAAATTATTTAGACTTTCGTGAGACTTTATCAACTATACTGACTAGGTGAGGACCTATTGATAGTCCTTGATCAGGGTGAGTGTGAGATTGCAGTGATAACGAGCATGGTTTTAGAAATAAAGTGAATTTTAAGATGAAATGTTGAATACTTTCGTATACTACGTAGGTCACACTTAAAGTTTTGCATTTAAAAAAAACTATTATGTTAATTGCTTTACAAAACACTCTCCTTTACATTTTTTGATGCGATCGACCTATTCGAAAATTCCATTTTCGTTGAACTTTGATGTGTGATAAAAAACAATTGACAAATGATTTCCCGCCAATTGATTTTTGTTATTACTATGAAGGTTTACAGCCTTTCAAAAAATATAACATTCGGAATTCAAATAGTTCCGATTAGCTAGAACTGCAAAACTTTTAGTGTGCCCCATGTATATCAACTATACCGACTAGGTTAGACCAATTGGAGATCGTTGATCAGGGTGAGTGTGAGATCGCAGTAATAATGAACACGGTTTTAGAAAAAAAAGTAAATGTTAAGATGAAGGTTAGGGTTAGTTAGTTATATTTAATACAAATGAAAATACTCAAAAACTTTATTGGTTGTATTTTGAATCCACGGAAATAAAATATAATTGGCTTCAAATTATAATGCGATACTGTCGCAAGTTTTATAATTGTTCTCTCATTACAACTCATGAATGTAGGTAAAATTTCAAAGTCGATAAATAAATTTTGACTGCCAACAATCCAATTTGAGCGACCTAAGCCATAATTAATAACCATTCATCGCTGCAGAACACTGTGACCAAATTCCTATATAAAGCGCTTTAATAGCTTTGAAACAGTTGTCATAATATTACCGTGCAACTGTTATAAATATCTATCAAAGGCACCTAATGAAGTACGATTTTGACTGTTCAGTGCCAGAGGATGCTCTAATTTCTAACTCCAAATTACACCAATATTATAATGCTAATTAATTAAAATGTAGCAATGTTATATTCGCAACTGTTATCTATTTTCTATCTAATAATAGTAGTATTGGTTGTAGTATTTTTTGTTACGAATCGATACCTTATGTAGCTGATTGTGATTGAGCCAATATTGCGGATTTTAGCATAATTATGTCAAACGTGCTATAGCAGATCCACTTTTATGTTGTATTAATTATAGTCGGTGGTAAAATCATTATTGGTGTTGAATTGCATCCCAATTGCTCCAAAACTAGTTGATACCCACGGACGAGTAAAAAAAGAAGGACTCCGCGCCGTGATATTAGCAAGTGAAGCACCGTTATGCTAGTGTGTTAGTTACACAATTTTTTCTCCCTTAAATAATCATATATGGCCACAAATACTTATATAGTATCGTTTTTACACTTTATCACAACGCACAACGGCATTTCTAAAATATTTTATTGAGACGCAAACTGATTCTCGATGAATTCTCATTATGGCCGCCTATCGGCCTTTAGTAGTGTAAGTGTGTACGTGGGGCGTATTTACACGTTAATCGGCTTGCTTTGGTGCTACACTGTTATATAATGTGACACGGAGTCCTTATTTTTTACTAGTCCGTGTTGATACCCTACCCTACCCTAAATGACAAAATTAAACAATTTGTTATGTTTTTAAAGTGATAACCCTCACTTTTAGGATTAATACACAAATAAAATTTGAAGCCACAACCTGAGAGTTGAAAAAGCATACAGGATTTTATAACATAAAATTTTGTTGTTTTTCAAATTTTATTCGTGACAAAATTATCTAAATTAATCACTTTAGGTTTATTAGTGCTTAATTAGGTACAAAGAAAGCCGTGGTTCCTTTTTGTGTTCATCTATAATATTGGAATAACTTTTTTATTACGTATAAATCCGTAGTTTCCCGTTTTCTGTCCTGCTATGACATTGTAATAACTTTTTTATTACTTTGAAAGTCGTAAATTTCTTTTTTATTACGTATAAATTCACAATACAACTTCCATGGTACATTTTTTATTTTAGGGTATGCATTATCTTCACGGAACAGACATAAGATCTCATGGTGCCTTGAAATCCAGCAACTGCGTAGTCGATTCTCGTTTTGTTCTCAAAATAACAGATTTTGGACTCAACGCTTTGAGAACAACAGAAAAGGACACCCGAGCACATAGCTACTGGAATAGTGAGTAAAAACATTTCATGTAATCTGTACAATCTCACGCATTTCTGAAAGTGGTGCTGTCTCAGATAAAATGCTGATTTACTTGTATATTTCGTGTCTTTTTGGCGTTAGTGAGCTGTAATGTGTTTTGTCTTTGTCCAGCAGTGGACGTCTTCCCTCTGAAATGATGATGATTATGAGCTGTTAAAATCTGTTCATTACAGTCATACTCGTCGTTTCATCAAATACGTTCAGGAGTTCAGTAGTTGAAAAAAACAAAGCAAATTATTGTATTTACTTTATTTTTTATAGTAATTATTGTATTTTATGTTTTTACTACATTTTAACTTGTAAATATAGCTTTATCTTTTTTTGGTTGCTTTTTTATTGGATATTGGGGTCATCTCACACCTGATCGTTAGTGTTAACAATGATGCTTTCTGATTTCGTTTTGCAAACAGTTTTGAAACTCAAACCTAGTGAACAGATTTCATTTAAATTTAGCATGAAAATTGACAAGATGTCGGGATAGCATACAGGGTTCATATTATTACGCTAAAAGCAGACATAGTATTTTTGCTTCTTATATCGCGGGCAGCAGCTAATAATTTCAATTTAAAATAAATTTAATCATATTTTAGGATATTTATGGACATCACCAGAAATACTGAGAATGGGAGATCCTCCAGCTGAAGGAACCCAAAAGGGAGATGTCTACTCCTTCGCTATTATTATGCATGAAATAGTACACAGACAAGGCGTATTCTGGCTTGGTCCTGGAGTCGACATGTCACCTAAAGGTAAGAATTGAAATGACGTTACAAAACAAATTCCATAAATACTGTTAGATACCTAGAAACATAGATTTTACTAAATGATAGGTAGGATATACAAAATATTCGAATATTATTTATAGCTTTTCCTAAAGTGATCTATTAATGTCTGCGAAACTTATTCATCAATTTGAAATAATCGTTAAAATAATATATCTGAAATAGTAGATAATATTTATGCTTTGTTTAGCTAGTAATATATTGTATAGGAGATTACTAACATGAAATACATACGAATTCAAATCCTCGTCTTTTTGTGAAGTTGATTGAAAGCCACATAGCGCTTAAACTGTTTCTCTTTCGCACTTGACATTTGAATTCAAATTCATAATCAAACGCACTTAATATTCAAATAATTTTATTGAAAATAGGATCATGTCTGTGCAGACATTTTAATTGCTTTTTAAAGTATTTTACATAACATTTCTTCAGGATCAGTTATCTCATCATCATAAACGATTATTTATGGTTCTATTTTAGCTCTTATGCATTAGACTATTAAATCACGTTTAGCAGAATATCCTTGATAATCTTGCGTAGCGACGCTTTGACGTATATGACGAGAGTTGTCAAATTTCAAGACATTATTAATTTCAACAGCTCCCTCAGCAATACTCGTAGCTCAGCGGAAAGTGTTTACTTTAGACGGTGAAGACCCGGGTTCGATACAACTACCAGTGTATGGAATTTCTAGTTAGTTCAAGATTAAATCGAACAGAGTAAAGAGGATGGAAAATCTGTAAGCAGGATAACAATAATTAAAAGAAATTTCTAGTGCAATTTAAATTTAAAGATGGAATGGGAGAATCATTTTGGAAATAGAACAGATCCGGGGGTATATAAGCCGTACTAAGCGTGGCCTACGGCAGTACTTGTTCTGTCTTGAAAGTGAAAAGGAAGAAGAAGAAGAAAAGAAAAGTGGAAAGTGATCCAGGTGAAGAAGAAGATGGAAAGAGACTTAGTATTCGGTGCGGTGTGACGCGTTGAAGGTACCGCCGCCCACAAGAGGAACAGCGGCATACCGGCGAAGTGCAAGTTCGGAAAAAGTGAACCCAAATAAAGACTCGTTCCTATAATTGGAGTATTATTTCCAATCTCTGACTCACTCTCATGTCAATATCAACCGTTAGACTGTATCCAAATTGAAAATAAGTTGTTATATGGCCTTGGTATACGAGGAACCGCACTTGACTGGTTTAATAACTACCTATTAGGAAGGACGCAAAAAGTAAAAGTAGCAGAATATTTTAGCAAGAACCTAAATGTGACACACGGCATTCCACAAGGTAGCACGTTGGGACCGACGCTTTTTTTAGTATACGCTAATGAAATTTGCAACATAAGACTAGATAATGCCCAACTTATTGCCTTTGCCGATGACACTGCCATAATATTTCATGGGAGAACGTGGGATGAGACCCGCACAACAACTGAAATTGGACTTAGCAGGATCACAAAAACATTGGAAAATAATCTATTCACCATAAATGCTCAAAAAACCAAGTACATTTGCTTTAGCATAACGCGAGTCACCCAGCCCCCTTCTAATTTCAAAATTAAGTTACACACGTTTCCCTGTAACAAATTAGAAGTCACTCCTAATGACTGCTCCTGTGAAGTACTCGGTAAAGAAGTAACCATGAAGTACTTGGGAGTTGTCATCGGTGAAAACCTAAAGTGGCATCCCCACATCACAGCACTTGCTAATAGAGTCAGGAGGCTAATCCCCGTATTTAGAAACCTCCGTGACGTTGCTGACACCAAATTGATAATACAGGTTTATAAAGCACTATGTCAATCCCTACTGATCTATTGCATATCTGCATGGGGTGGAGCAGCCTCTTCACACCTTATTGAGGTAGAAAGAGCGCAAAGAGCTATCATAAAGGTGATGCTCGGTAAACCTCGTAGATTCTCTACTGAGGAACTATACAAAATCACTGAACTTCTTACGGTACGTCAGCTGTATATAGACAGAAGCGTTACACGTTACCATCGGATGCACCGAATTCCACCACTGGACAGTACTCCCCGACGTCGACCTGTAATACACATTCCCCGAACAAAAAGTTCATTTGCACAACGCCAATATAACTATTTGGGACGATATCTTTTCAAAAATATTAATACAAAACTTAAAATTATGCATTGTAATATATATGAACTTAGACATAAACTCAAGAACATGTTAAGAAACCTAAATTACGAAGCTACTGAAAATCTTATTCGATAACCACTACTTAAACCAGGTATAGCATTTGAAAATAAAAAGCTAAACACATACTCACACACACACACACACACACACACACACACACACACACACACACACACACACACACACACACACACACACACACACAATACACGCCCTAAATTATATATAAAATAGTTTCTGTGTTCATAAATTGTTGCATAACTTCCATTGTTAGACCTTAAAATATGTTGATGTTTGTTATTTGACATTTTACAATGCACAACTGGGAAGAGACTGACCCCCATGTCACGGGCTGTCCTAGTTTGGGGGTCGAGGGTAATTTTAAGCAAAATTGTATTTTTTCTTTGCAACAAATAAAGATTTATTATTATTATTATTATTATATATAATCTGTGTCTCTTATAGTCTCATATAGAATTTCTACATTTTCAAATTTCAGCTCTGAATGTGTCCTTCAGTTACTTATTGCTTAGTTCCAAAAACTCACCTTGATAAAATATTTTTTGAATTTTCGTTAAATTAATATTTTAGAGATCGTTGACGCTGTCATGAGTAGTGGTCTTCGTCCGAAGACAGTACACCACAGGTCTTGTGAAGCGGAAGAGGCGGAGGAATTAATGAGACGATGCTGGGCTGAGGATCCAACGGAACGGCCTGACTTTGCTCACCTAAAACACGCCATACGAAGGCTCAATAAGTAAGTTAAGAGACCATTTTGAACAGCCTTATGACCTCAAATAATTAGATTATACATGACAATTTCTTAATAAACTATAACTATGATTCTATATAATCTAGTATATACTTTGCAGTAAATATACTCATTGCGCTTTTTATTACAAATAATATCCACGAGGCTAATATGACCAGATTTATAAATTTGTTATTTGAATGTAAATACTACATGAATATGATGGAAATGAACGTTTAAAATTGTATAGAGAGATGTTTTGTGAATAAGCAAGCAAGTATTTTACATCTGAGGATTCAGCTTAATTTTTGTTAAATATAGCTCGTATCATTTGAAATAGGCATATAACAGTTTTCGAATTTCTCATAATATTATAATAATATATAATATCGGTGCACGTCTACTAGTTTAAAAAAAGTGTGTGCGTGTAATCGATTGAAGTAAAACTTAATATTAATCAACTTTAGGAATAATTAACAGATACATTAATACATTTCATTAAATAAAGACTTGTTACCAAATAAGCACTCACGTATTACTGAGGAGCTTTGTAAGATTTTTTGCTATTTTTTTTCTGGGAAACGCTAACGATATAACTTTATCTTTTGAGCAAAGTTGGCATTTTCTCTACCTAAAATAAAAGAATGCCGTTATAATATTATTTAATCAAGTGAGATTTTATATATTTTACAAAGAATGATTTAATGTCATATTTTGATATTATTATTCATCAGAAAATAAACAATTAAACTTTTTACAGGTTCTTGATTTTCTCTTTTATGCTTATTAATTATTGATGAAAGAGTAAAATGTTGCTGGGATTCCGCCATTTTATTTGACTGATTATTATTTTAATTTTATGTTCTATTTATAATTCATGAATACCATTCGCATATTTTAAAATATTGACTCATTAAATAAAATAAATTATAGTAAGAAATTGAAGGTTATACTAGCACATATTAATTAATATGACGTTGTTATTGAATATTAACGAATATGGCTGTAAAGGCTCGAACCCTTTGCCTATCCTAATAATGGACGATGAAACCAAAAACAAATTAACGAATGTCGTAAATGTCAGAAAAAATCTGATAACTTATATTATAATATTATTTCTTACTGAAGTATATAAATAAACATATCATACACTTGGAGATTTTCAAAAAATATTACTGAGCAAATGTTTTTTTTAAAACCATAAAATTATAACAGCTTGAAAAATTGTTTCAATGGACTTTTTTACTGAGCGTTACTTCCGTCAGAAAAATATTCTAAGTTCCCCCCAAGTAGTGCCTAAAGAAGTTTTACTTCAAATAACTTTGATTCATCAAATGAAATAATCGATAATGACAATCAACGAATTTAATTTTAATCAAGCCGCCATGACAATTTCGCGCGTAAGTGTCATGGCGGCCGATTATGACATTACGGCTCAGAATTCAATAGTAACATGCGTTAACTGACGGTAACGCGTAAATATTCAAGCGACGTAGTGACGATAATTGAGGAGTGACGTTATTAAAGTTTCAGTTAACATGGCCGTTTGCCGTATTTGATACTTTTATTTTATTTAACACTAGCTGATACCACGTAGTGCTTATAAAAATCGATGTTTCTTAAAAGTTTAATAACTCTATATTGAATGAAGATGTCGTATTATTTATTGAATAAAGGCCAATTATCTAAGGAGTAAAACTTAAAAGTCTCCATTAGTTTCAAAACAAAAAGTAAACAAAAGTTTATCAAAACCTGTATCATTTTATTAATTTTGATATTATTAAGCTTAATTTTTAAACGAAAACCGCGTCATTACTGTAAAAAAAATTTAAAAGCATTTATACTTTGATTCATTCATACTGTCATTATGCCCATTATGATGAAGATATTTTAGAACAAGGTGATTTTACTCTAAAATAAGGCTGTATGACTTGTCGGTCGTTAAACATTTTGAATAAATGTTTGTGTAGTAACGGACTTGTAAAAAAAGAAGGACTCCGCGCCGTGATATTAGCAAGTGAAGCACCTTTATGCTAGTGTGTGTGCGGTTACGGGGTATACCAGTTACACAATTTTTCCTCCCTTAAATAATCATATCCACAAATACTTTTTATATTATTGTTTTTACACTTTTTCACAACGCACAACAGCATTTTTAAAATATCTAATGTTACGCAAACTGATCTGTTACAGACGGTGGCAAATCTTATAATGGCGGCCGATCGGCTTGTATTAATAATAATAATTTTTTTATTTGCGAAAAACTGCCACAAATTTTTTTACAATTACAATAGATGTGAACAATTAATATTAAATAAAGAAAAGATAAAATAACAATTCAAATGTTAAAAAACAATAAAGATGTGTGTAAGTGTATGCGTGGGGCTATGTATTTACACGTTTACCGGCTTATTTTGGTGCCTCACTGTTATGTAAGGTGACACGGAGTCCTTATTTTTTACTCGTCCGTGTGTGTTGTATATGAATCCCTAAAGTGGTTCAGTAATCAATGCTTTATGGACTTACTTAGCAGACTTATTCTAAATTGTGCCTTTTAATTACTGTTCTACTCATCACTCACACCAGTGGGAGGATCATTTGCATAGGACGGCGACATTTTCTGCCGTGAAGTAGTAATGTGTAAGCATTATTGTGTTTCGGTCTGAAAGGCGCCGTAGCTAGTGAAATTAGTAGGCTTATAAGACTTAACATCTTTTGTCTCAAGGTGACCAGCGCAGGGAATGGGCAAGGCGTATCAATTACCATCTTCTGAATGTCCTACTCGTCTCGTCCCTTATCACTTTAGTCAGAATTTAAAGAATGATGTTCACAAAAATTAATTTCTTTCGGAAATATTTATTTTGTTGTTTTTGAAAAGAAAAATCGCCTTGAGTGATCAATGTTTTTGGACAAAAGAAATACAAAACGAAAATTGGATTCATACGTCGGTTTGGAAGTTCGATAAGTCTTCTAATCGAATAATATCTTTCAGAACACAAGAGAGCAGCAATATATTGGATAATTTGTTATCTCGTATGGAACAGTACGCGAACAATTTAGAGTCATTAGTTAGCGAACGAACCCAGGATTATTTGGAGGAGAAGAAAAAATGTGAGGAGCTTTTGTATCAATTATTACCAAAGTGAGTACTTTTCCCTCTATTAGCTTTAACTATTGCGTCAAGTTGTCTTAATTTTTTATTATTTTATTCAGATACAAATAGTCATTTATAACTGTATTAGCTGAGCAGCACTTATTAAAATAAAGACTTACAGTTTCCTAGATTTTTAAAAACTACATCATAATTATTTTATAACACAAATTCTTAATTATAGACATAAGTTTTGTAGAGTTACATAATATTATCTACATTATTAACCTATGGTTTCTTAATTTTTTTTAAATCTACTTTATAGTTTTATTTTTTGAAGCAAACAATATTAACATAAGTTTTGAAGAGTAACATACCTACTTTCATTATGGACGTACAGTTTCCTACATTTTTAAAAACTACATCATTAATTATTGTATATAACACAAATACTTATTTATAGACATAGCCGTTCAAGTATCACCATACAATCTTGTATGCTTTGTTCACAATCACTTTAAAAACATAACGAATTGTTCAGATTTGCAAGAGCGACATCTCAAGTCAATTTCTTTATGCAAATACTGGAGTTGAGCAGGTTATCAACTGTAAAGTAGATCCTATAGATGAAGCCACAACCTGAGAGTTGAACAAAGTATACAAGATTTTAAGACGATACGTCACTGGAACGGATAAGTGTCACAGACAAATTTGGTTACGATTATTTAATTTTGTAACTTGTCTTGATTATGTAACTTGTCATGCAAGATAGGTTTGTTACTACATACATAGTTATAGATGAGATGTGCTTGAGTCGTGAGGAGGCGAGAGCGGGTTGCGGCGGAAGGACACCGATTCCAAAAATTACAATAATCGTAACTAGAATAAGATTAATTAGTTAGATTGTATAAAAATACGCAATTATTTTTATACTTTTTAGTGCACATTATATCTATTGTTTTGGAATAGTGTTTTTGAAGGCGGTTGTTTTTTTGTTAATTTTTTTTTATGTATATTAAAGGTACTGTAAAATATTGATTAATAAATGTGGCTGTAGAGTTTCTTGAATGTTGTTCACGATACAGTATTTAAAAAGGAATATTTATAATGTCGATTCAAAAGCGCTTAGTGCATGCCTACTTGGGTAAAGTTAATTAGACTTCGAAAGAGACCAATTAAACGTATATTTCTCTTCTCTCAAACCATTTTAAACCTTTATCCTCAGATCCGTCGCGTCACAGCTCATAAATGGACAATCAGTAATGGCTGAGACATTTGAACAAGTCACTATCTACTTCTCGGACATTGTTGGCTTCACCGCACTATCAGCCTCCTCTACTCCGATGCAAGTCGTTGATTTACTCAACGATCTTTACACCTGTTTCGACTCTATTGTCGAAAATCATGACGTGTATAAGGTAAGCAAATTCTTAAACTTATAATTTTTTTTTACTATGTTTACGTATTTTATTTCCTACTTCAAGGTATTTGTGAACTGGAATATTGCGAGTCTAACTATTTCTTTAGGAAATTGTTTTCATTCATTAGTTATGTTGTATAATTGCACCCAAAATTAAAACTTCAAGATAATCAATCATATAGAACCTTTATTATACAGATAATAATAAATTATAAACCGAAATTCCTTCTATCTCAAATTAACCTTTACAATTTGTTATGTTTTTTAAGAGTTAACCCTCACTTCTAGGATTAACACACAAATAAAATTAGAAAAACAAAATTTTTTGAACGAACCCACGACCTCTGGCGTTCCATGCCAGTGGTCTCCCAACTAACCGTTCGAATGACGTATCGTCATAAAATCTTGTATAATTTGTTCAACTTGAGAGTTGGGGTTGTGGCTTCATCTACAGGATCTACTTTACAGTTGATAACCTAACCTAACCGTTAATGTTTTTCAAATGTTATATGTAAATTAATCTTTATTTATATTCTCTTAAATCTATTCTTAGTCGTAGCTTTTATTAGAAGTAACAACAGCTGATGTATTATTTTAAATAGGTACTTGAAGTGTGTAACATTTTATTAAATAAAGAATGAAATCAATAACATAACCTGAAGATATACATAACTGCTCAGTGCGGTTTTCAAGGAACATTGTGCCACGTATAACCAAACTATGGAATGAGCTTACTTGCACGGTGTTTGCGGTACGGCATATAGCTACATTCATAAGTAGGGCGAGTAAAAATATTAATAACGCCGCTGATAACGTTCCTATGAAACATCTGGTGTTGCAGGAGACCCTTGTTGAGACCCAGAGTTGGCACTCTTCACATCAGGTGACGTATGGGTTATCTGGTGTGTCCTCTTGTCCTAAGAATAAGTTAGATTTACAGGTCAGGCTATGCCAGTGTTGGGACCAAACACTCTGTAATATGTGATAATGTGTTTGTTTATAAATTTTTCGGGCGTCCTCACCAAGCGCTCCCGAGCAAGTAAACGAGCCCAGAGCAACTCTCATCGCACTCTTTTTATAGGCTTACTCGGTACAATAACGGGGGGTCTGTTTGTTAGATCATACATAAATGAAATAAATAGTTTTAAGGATGAATAGATGATGATGACCGTAAATTACAGATATTTAAAAAAAATGGACAGAATTCATATCTTCAACAATTTATTGTTTTTATCAGGTGGAAACAATAGGGGATGCCTATATGGTTGTGTCTGGTCTACCAGATCGTAACGGAAATCGTCATGCCTGTGAAGTAGCCCGAATGGCGCTCGCTCTGCTCGATACTGTACGCCGGTTTAAAATCCGCCATCGACCTCAAGATCAATTGAAGGTCAGAATAGGATTGCACTCTGGTGAGGATAGAATTTTAATATTACATCCATACAATAACTCAAACTTTTCAGCATACTTAAATAAGTGTAAGTAAATCATAAAAATAATTGTATGGGTACTTATGCAATATGCGCATGCGTTAGAAGTATTCTATTCTATTCTTTCTAGTGGCTTCTGTGGAAGGGGCACCACAACTCGCCAATGTCACTTTTTAGTAGACCACCAAGCTCAGAGTGTGTCATTTGATCAGTGTTAACGAATTTACAAGTGATAGTGAGTAATGACCATGAAAGACTTAAGCCATATGCTCGACGGCATCAATACAGCTTCCCAAGGAGTAGGGCTCAAAATGAATATGGACATGACGAAAATCATGTCAAATGTTATTAGTATTAAATTTTAACATTATAATAAGTAATAATAAATTTAATAAGCAAGTATTTTATTTTAATGTGTATAACATTATAATAAGGAAAACAGTTGATTCTATGGGCCATCCCTACAACTTTCTGCTAATTCCATACTGAAACGCTTCATGATTTTAAGGCAACAATATAATTTAAAATAAAAACAATATAATAAATAAGCTCTTTATAAAAGAACTCAGAACATGCATTTGATCAGATATTAAATATCCGAGTAATTTGATAAAATCATTCTGAAAATCATGACTGATAAAAGTTTAGTATAACACTATTTTTTGAATTTTTAAACTTAACGGCAATAACTTTTGAATTTATAAACCACGCACGCTTTTTTTTATGGTCACGCGGTTGGTGGGATTCCACGTTTTTGAGACTTCTTGAAAATCTTTGAATTTTAATTGCTCGAACGCGGATATTCCGAAAAAAAAACTTGTTTCGGTTTTCTTTCGTCAACGAACGAAACAACCAATTTTGATCGGCTTGGTGGCGATCGACGTGGTTTTTTGATGTTAAGAGTTGATTACTTTTTGGAATTAATAGGTAAAGCCGTTTGAAAGTTTTTCCAAAAAAAACCACATATGAAAAACTTATATTTCGTAGTTTTTTTGAGATTTCTTAAAATCTACCGGTCCGAATCGGTCCGAATTGTATTCAAAATCTAAGTTTGTTCAAGACCAAGCATGTATATTTTATTTTATTTTGATTTTATTTTTTATCCCCATTACAATACACGTGTGTTAAAGTTTCACAAATATTTGAATAAGAACTTTTGATAAAGTTACTATGGAGACTTTACACTATAATGTAGTTGACACTATTGTGTAGTGTATAGTCTGCATAATAGTTACCAAGAAAATTTTAAGAGACATTTATAAACCAACCATTCAACACAATAATAATTCTTAAGTTTCGAGTGAGTTATAACTATTATCTTTGTCTTTTAAGGTCCTTGTGTTGCTGGAGTCGTTGGACTGAAGATGCCTAGGTACTGCTTATTTGGAGACACTGTCAACACAGCCTCTCGTATGGAATCAAATGGTGAAGCTATGAAAATTCATGTTTCTCCCACCACGAAAGCATTATTGGACACCTTTGGAACATTCAAGCTTGAATGTAGGGGTGAAGTCGCCATGAAGGTAATAATTAATCAATCAAAAATGTATTTATTTGCCATATCTATTATAATTTCACTTTGTAAATATTATTATTGCATGTAAACAATCAAAACTATAGTAGGTACGTAATGAATTAATTAAACGGTGGTTTATTATGATAACACCTGCTTTATCTGCTGTAAATAAGTTGAAAAATATCTTTTAGGCTTAATAATATGATTATACCCTGAAATGTCTCGAGCAGTAACTGTTTACCAAATAAGTTTTCTTTTCACATTTTAGGGAAAAGGAATTCTAGTCACGTATTGGCTGTTAGGCGAAGTTCCCGATCCAAATGCGCCAAAGGGAAAACAGTTAGTGAAATTACAAAAGCAATCAACAAACAGTGGGTCGTTGTCGCATCTAACGTCTTTTAGACAAAGAATGGACAATAACTCCAGGTCATCTAGTCGACGTGGTTCTGGGATTCTCTACCAGAAAAATGACGTCATGAAGTTAGAGAAGGAAGCTCAGTCATTACTTCAGGCTGTAGCAATGCAACGGCAACTGTCCGACCCAACAGAACCTGTTTTTAATGGTGCTACAAATTATGAAGAATCTGACAAAAGCACTATTATCAAATCCATTTCACTAAATGTCAATTCACTCAACCATAATTCAGTGAAGCAGATTAGTCTTCCGAAAGTAAAACCTAAGGACTTACAAAAGAGTTCTATTGAAAACAATAAAATAGCTAATAACAATTGGATACCCAAATTGCCAACAGCAAATTCATTTGACAATGGTTTGCGGAAAGGTAACGCTGTTCTTAAGGACTATAGCAGCGTTCCCTTGCTCTCTAGAACAGAAAAGCCAAACGACTCAGTTGTGTGAAAATCTATGATAGATTTGGCATATCCATGACGCAAAACTTTGAAGCTAAGCAGGTTTCACTGGAAATAGATTATTCATAAGTTCGTACAGAGCCTTTGATGTGGCTTGCGTGGTGAACTTTAGATGAGGGTAGGCGGTTTGTTACTGATTGTGAACAAGTTGTTAAACTTAAGCTACATAATATTTAATTAAACTGCTAGTCTGGTGTAGCTCTGGTGTTTGTGTCTTTCGTCGTCTTGTTGATTTGAAATGATTTTATTATTGAATTGTTTGTAGTATTGACTTAAAGTACAATAAAAACACTTTATCTACAAAGGTAAAAGACAAAAGATTGTCAGACTATGTTTAATGAACAAAGACTTACAATATACTAGCGTATAGTCGAACAAAGCGTGCATCTGAAGTAAATCTCGAACGATGACTCAGCAAGATAGAAAACGAAAGCGAATCTATATTTATTGGAATCGACATATAGTGAAGACAAACAGTCAGCCTCGCTTGGAATTAGCTCCTTGGTACTAAGCATTGCTTGCTAACGCATAAATTGAGAAATCTTGTGTATTCGTCTATACGCTAGTAAATCCGAACTGCCTTATTCATAATAAAACGCTTTTCGAAGGTATAAAGCTATATTAGTCAAAACGTGTTTTAATCCTATCGAACGTTCGATAAAATTCCTTATACACCATCATATTTGTTGGATAAATCTCCCAAAACTAATACGTCTCTATAGTGCGCAATGTTGCCATTTCGTACAAAAAAACATGATTTTAACTAATTTAATGAGGAACTGTCAGTGGAAATACGCATCTTTTTAATTTCAATGGTTTGTCAGTTTTCAAACGTCGATGTCAAAATAATTTCAAAATTCAAAAATCAAAAATCAAAGTTTTAAAGTCTGTCGGTTATCAATCTATGACGGATATCCAACAACTTTGAGCGGGAAACTATTTATCACATTATTTAACGAACAGCTGATCGATGTCGGCCATGTTTTTTTGCGTTCGAGTGCTTGAAATAGGTTTATAGAAGTAGCTAAGTAAGTCACGTCAGCTTTATCGAAGAGATAATGAGCGTTTTAGCTCTAATATGCGATTATGAATACCATTTTTTAACAAGCGTATCTTAGCGATGTTTTAAATCTCCGCTAAGTCATTATGAATAAGACAGTAAGTCTTTAATAATGAATGAATGAGTGAGACTTATGTAATATATTGGATTTCGATAAGTGTATGATTAATGTTGTGTACTGCATGCACTAGAAACCCTTAGTGGAAATTCCTTACGTTATTACGTCCATTCATTTAAGTATCAACACTGTCCAAGATTCTGAAAAACTATTGAATTTATAAAAGCTATAAATATATAGATATCAATGTATATTGCAAACACATTTTATCGATAGTATTATATAAACGCACTGAAAATCTTGAAACTTGGAAATTCTTGAAAATGTAATGATATATTTTATATAGTTATATTAAATTGAAACGAAAATACCTTTGTCTTTAAGCTATTTGTTTGAAAATTATGAAATGAAGGTTATTCCGGTACTTTAGAACCTACTTAAAGTAACAAATCTTAAACTACAAAACCTTGTCCCACACTATAGTCTAAAATGTTTGCTATCGATTCTTTTCATATAACTATGAATAAAGAAATCTTCTTAAGTCCTATTTGTATAAATGAGTAGTATTTAATTTATTTATAAAAACTGAAAATTGTAAATAACTTATTAAATTGTAAATAACGTAATTGATGTAAAATAAATACAATTTTTGATCTAGAATCCGTTTTTTTACTTTCTAATTTGATGTTTTAAGTTAATATTATGGGAATTATTAAAACCTTGTGATTCCTGTTATTTTCCAAGAAAGGTGACGTCATTGATCACTCATCATCAGTTCCTAGTACTTCTACTAATTGATTTCTCTTCTACATATTCTTAAATGTATGAGAAGCAAACTGGTAACAGTTTAGCTCAGAACAACATTAAACTAGTGCCTCCTGTACTAGTCATACTATGAATAAGATACAAAACAAAATTTTAATATAACAGACTTACCTATTAAATTTAAGTAAACAAGTTTAGTCCAATATATCGATGGCTCCTACGTATATAGTCGTATGTTTGATATGCAAACTTTTCAGGACAGAGCTTTAAAGATGTCATCTTGCATCGTATCGTTGAATTTATATCTTTTGTTTTGAAATTTACAATATGCATAGATAACATAGGAATTCACAATATGAAGTGGGAATGAAATACTAATTATTTGTAGTTTTTTTAATATTGCAGTTACGACAGTTTACATCGGATATGCACATGGTAAAGGAATAGTATGTCATACTTACGATTTTTTACGCCTGGTTGAAATTTTATTGAAATATCGTATATAAAACTTACGGTAGTTTACAATGATCTTATTAAAATAAATTTAGACGTAACATACACATGCTATGATTTACTTGTACTTGTACTTAGGATAATCAAGACTAAAAGAGATCGCGTAAGTTTCATGAGGATCAATGGGTATTTCATATAAACCTAAGAGAACATATAAATATCTTAGTCTGAATCTATTTCATAAGTATTTCTAAAGGTTGAAGTTTTTACTGGAAGGGCGGCATAACACCGCTAGCACTAATCAAATCAGTTTTTTGCTAGAGCTATCGGAAATACATTATTGTAAAGTGGCTTTACTGAAATGTTGATTTGCTGTCGGCGCCGGGTATTAATTTTTCTCACAAGTACCCTATACTCCTTCAATTGTTCATTCAAATCATATTTATACAAAAAATAATTAGGTTCTATATTATAAATTATTATTATATAATATAATATAATATAATATAATATAATATTATTAATTATTAATTAGGTTGGTTAGCAAGTATTTTCAATCTCGTAATCTTAGTCCACCGAACAGTATCACCCTGTAAATTATTTCCCTTATTTTTACCTTGTAGGGTCTTTTATCTGTTTTATCCCACCGGACAATTGTAAACCATTCAAAAGGAGTTTATATATTTATTTATTTTTTAAATTCTCCTCTAATTAATGCACGATGTCTCCTTCTTGCTGATTGTGTCTTTCTCTTGAAAGGTATGTTTGATCGTTATATTATACTTTTCTGCCAAAAACATACTATGCAGCGATCATGCGGTTCCAATTTTGGCCATTACACTTGTGTGAGAAAAACCGAAACTCCACTGCCCCGCCCCACCATGCATACCATTTGCTACAAAATCCGTTAAACAACTAGCCACTTCGTTTGCTCCTCTTTTTCCTTCACCCTCAAGATCAAATATGGTAAAATTAGTAGTCCCTAACTTTCGTTTATAATAAAAGACACTAATTAACCCACAGGGCGAGATTGAAACTTTTTGAAAATCAAACGTGGGTGCTACAATTTTGCCTTCAGATGATATTGCCTCTTTTTTGTCTGCTGTTTTTAGCGCCCGTCGTATAATTTATTAGAAATATGAATTTTATAACCTCACGTTATTTATTTGTGGTAATTATAAGCGTGGGTTGATGGTTGATGGCATATGTCACATTAGTAATTTTTTGAGATAAAGAAACTCAATTTCAAACAAAGGATTGAACCATTCCTTATACATAACGAATAACTTTCGAAAGTTTCAATCACTATCTAAATACATTTTTGGTGTGTCTTTTCTTATACAGTGAGTTATTTAATGAATGATAACACTTTTCTTAACGTCATCTATAACTATGCGGGGGTGGTTTTCGTTCTTACTGTGATCATCACTAGGTATTGACTATGGTATTGTTTTCACAATCAGGAAAAGGTAATTTAGATTGAATTGTGTATTTACGACGAAATTCAATATGGATATAAACTCTCCTCTTAAGATTTTGACTTAAGTTGACACAGTGCTGTATTTGCTTGAGGTGCTGAATAGCAGGAAAAAACGGAATGCTGGGACAGCGGTTCTTGTAAAGCAATAGCTTCGATAAAGTACGGACAAAAATTCGTAAGTGCAAGGTGTTACGCTATTATTTACAGCCGTATTATTTTCTGCTAATGAACCTTCTAGGTGCTACCTATTTGTAGACGATGTAATAATGTCGAATGATTCTTCATCGTAAATCAGAATATAACAATCACGACACAATATTTACTAAAAATAAAAAATAAATTAATACCTAAATTAAGATTAACATCATATTAACCATTATCATAAATAGTTAGACACGTCAATAATGGTAGAGTACATCATGATAAATTTTCACCCAAAAGTTCAGAAAGGACTGTAAGTTCAATAAGGTCGGCCTAGGTTGGAAATGGAGAGTCTGAAACAAAAGAAAATCTGACTTACGACACCATTATTTTTATAGAGTCCCATTTATACTATCGTTTTGCTAGTTACGATAAGAGATAAAGAAACTTAAATTATGTTAAGTTATAAATACGATAGTAAACAAGATAGCGAACAGAGTAAAAAAGTGGAAGTATTAGATACTATAAATAACTTTTTATAATGAACGAAGTAAAAAATTGTTTGAGGTACATACGATATAATTTTAGAAAATAAAAACAACGTACATAATCGTAAGTGATACTTACCATAGTCTTACTTGATTTGATTGATAAGTATTACTAAAAACGGTATTTTTGTAATCTACGAGTAAAAATCATAAAAAACGTTTAAAAATACTTATCCAATAGTCTGTTTCCAGTGTTTTTGTTTGAAATGCAGTGATCCTCTTCAGTTATATATACAACGTCACAAACATTCAAGGCATTTCAGACCGATCCACAAGCAATATCATAGGGTTTTTATGCTCGGGAATATTTTATAATATTCGACTTTCTCAATGCTAAATGCTCAATGTAAAACCAATCAATAATTATCACATCAAATTAAATAAAAATTTGTGATTAGAGCATGTGCAAGTTCAAGTGCAAGTGTGGTTTACAACAAGATCCTAGAATATTTTCAAGACAAATGTATTACGACATTCAAAAGAATTGCTAAAAAACGTTTGTGTGGTAAAGGTTACTATAACATAAATGACTTTCTTAATGATACCACAGATTGGGAATGCAGCGACCGCGCAATAATAAGTTTAATTGTACGATCTTACTTTGTAACCATATTTTTATGAAAAAAAAAAGAAGCCCACTGAGTTTGTTGCTCCCTTTCTTCTCAGGTCTGAGCATACTTTTTAGAATGGGTGGTAGTTTTCGACTTTCAATGAGGGAAATCAGATCCTATTTTTAGTAAAAATATTTGAATTTGAATGCTAGGTCTAGTAAAAAGTATGTATGTAGCATGCTATGAATTTTGAAGGAGGATATAACAAAGGATGCCTTTTAGGGTTCCATATCTGAATGGTAAAAAAAGTTACCCAACTACACTAATGCCGCTGTCCATACGTCTATCGGTCCGTTTTACACCCATAAATAATAAACTGCAAGTGTTGGCCAAAATTTGGACCAACTTTCCAAGATGGTGAACTCTTAAATATATTTTGAAATGGAAGAGAAAGACTAGGAGCGTAGAGGTTACCTACCTGATGCCCAGTGATCACCGCCGCTCACATTCTCTTGTAACACCAGAGGAAAGGAGCGTTGCCCGCGTTTTTGGAAGGTAGGAAGGTATCAATGTCGTATCGTAATAATTATGACAATTAAAAAGCTATTTTTTGTCTTATATCACATTTCATTAGTTATTCATAAAACTTGAAAAATTCACTCATTCATTTATCAGCTATAAATTAATAGAGTCGATAATAATATCGATAGGAAAATTAACTGTCTAACTTTCGTATAACTGGCTTACATTACCGAGAAGTTGCGAGCCTTCTCATTGGCTTTATATTTATTCATTTTAGTAAGTTTAAATTTAGTATTTATATTATAAGTACTAAAGTGCTCTTGCAGTAAAATATTTACGGATACATTCCTATCATTTTCTGTAGTCATATGAATGCTAAATTAGAACTGCAATATGGGAGTAGTATGCAATATACCAGTGGGAGGATCCTTTGCACCGGATGCCGGCTAGAATATGGGTACCACAACGGCGCCTATTTGTGCCGCGAAGCACTTATGTGTAAGCATTCCTGTGTTTCGGTCTGAAGGGCGCCGTAGCTAGTGAAATGACTGGGCAAATGAGACTTGACGTCTTATGTCTCAAGATGACGAACGTAGTTGTAGTGCCGCTCAGAATTTTTGGGTGTTTCAAGAATCTTGAGCGGCCCTGCATTACAATGGGCAGGGCGGATCAATTACCATCAGCTGAACGTCCTGCTTGTCTCGTCCCTTATTTTCATAAAAAAATACTGTTATATTATATAAAATATTTAATATATTTTACATATTGTGTCAGCTAAAACTACAATAGATTATTTCAAATTTTATAACTAAATAATGGTAAATAATGTAACTCTGACAAACGAAGTTCTATAATGTTTTGGTAAAAATTTAATAAACTTATGGGCAAGAGGCTCACGTGACGGGAATTGGGGGGATGACCACCCATGGACATCCGCAAAACCAGGGGTCAAAATATTGCGTTGCCGGCCTTTAAGGTGCTTAAGGGATGCCCTTTGCTTATCCATAAAATACAAACCTTATTACACATGCAAATTTAAATGTTTTTATTCAAAACAGGACTTGAAATAAATTTTTGAAAGTCAAAAACTACCACCCATTCGGAAATACAAGACTCAGACCTGAAAAAGCGAGTGGGTTGTAATGCAATCAAATTAATTATAGCCAGACGGCGGTAACTGCACTCCCAATCTATGCTATCATTAAGAACGTCATTCCTTAATGAAGTTAGCTTTTCTTTGAATACTCAGATTTAAGGTAAAGGTTGTTCACCCGCTGTGAAATATTAGTGCTTTTCGACAATGTATTTCACGCCTCAATGGCATATTGAGTTGGAAAAAGCATCTCTCAAAAGATACTCTTTATATTGAAGAATGTATATAGCAATAGATGTTGAACATAAATATAATTAATTGATCATCCGTCTCAGGTATTGCCAAAGGTAGGTCTTAACCATACTGTTTCAATTACAAGTAAAATATGGATAGGTATGCTAATATTATTGGGAAATTATTGTTTTAAAAAAGCATTAATTGACCTTAATAAGCCTTTAAACATGCTCAGTAATATGGGGTAACCCAGAAAAGTTAAAGCTTGGGGTTGCCCGAGGAACTTTTAAGTGGACTGTATTTAAGAATGGGTAAACGGAACAGGAATAAAGATATAAGCCGGTACTCACCTCTTTTCAAATATCGTAGGTTCTTCTATTTTCGCTTGGGTGTGCTGGCTAGTTAAATTATGTGTTCAAAGGATGGTGGCAAATAAGCAGGAATACGAGGGTACTCAACCTTCGCGTGCGGTAGCGTAATAGAATGTGTTCTACGCCATGCGACCAGAGATGTCACGGCTAATACTTAAGTAATACCAGCTAAGTTATTAGAAAAAAGAAGAGGGGTTAGCCAAAAGGTTGTATTTGGGCAACTGTCGCAACCACTATTTAAAACTAAAGAAAGAGAAAATGTAATGTTTAATGAGGACTGCGTCGACTTATTGCGCCTAGTGGAGAGAGAATTAGCCACATTTTAGGGTACTGTTACGTCTAATGTTCCTGAGAATTATATACATAGTTAAAAAAGGAATAAAAAACTTGTATAAGAATCATCTACATATTATGCAATTGGCAATTGTGCTTAAATTTGTTATATTATATATAATTAAAATTTTTTAATTGTATTATTATTAAGAGTAATTTAAAAGCTCAAATCCTTTAGGGTAATTAAATCAAATCAAAATCACTTCTTTGAGGTAGGTCAAGCAAATTACACTGTTAAAAGTTTTTCTTTTTATATCCACGCGACTTCAAAAAGGGTTGAGCTTTAATGACAAGAAGTAGTTGCAAGAAACTCATTGGCATTCTTTTAAAACAACATTTACAGCTTCATCTGTTTACAAATCATTTCTGTTACAATATATATATATAAAGTGATGCCACAAAAATACTCAAACATCAAATACTCAACGCCTGACACCAGTACCCAAGTCAAAAAATTTAACTTAATACGTAAAAACAAGAGTTATTGAGTAAAGTAGATAGATCAAGAAAAAGAGCGTAAGCTTTTCTTAAAGGTCGGCAACGCTTCTGTGATTCCTCTGGTGTTGAAAAGTCCTCGTCTTAATAATTGCCAAATAAAAATATATACTTCGTCTACTCATAGAAAGGGCTTCTCAAAAGCAATTTAATGACACCCATAAAACACGATATTTTTATGAGTGTAGAGGTGCTACGAACATAAAAGAAAGAAGGGTCCAAGCGCATTTATATATAACTACGGATAGGAGAATATTTGTTTTGCCCTCTTTGAAACAAAGAAAAATTTAGCACTGCTGCTTTTTTCTAACCCATAGAAAGGAAATTTTAAATTTAATGCTATGAGTAATAAATGTGAAGGATCTTCGAGGTCGAATAATAGGCTACAAGAAAATATCTATATACAGGGCATTACGGCTACATGGACG
Organism: Leptidea juvernica; assembly: GCA_949711755.1. Classification (NCBI taxonomy): domain Eukaryota; kingdom Metazoa; phylum Arthropoda; class Insecta; order Lepidoptera; family Pieridae; genus Leptidea; species Leptidea juvernica. Next base: position 6,925,545 of record CATIXQ010000015.1, read on the forward strand.
GGAAGTACCTCCAATATTGTAGATATAACATTATTGAAAGAAGACTGTATTTTATAATAATAATAATAATATTGACACACTTTTAGACAAATTATCTTGCCCCAAACTAGGCATAGCCTGTACTATGGGTACAAGACAACGATATATTTAATACAATATACTTACTTAAACATACATAAATACATATAAACATCCATGACTCGGAAACAAACATCCATATTCATCATATAAATGATTGCACCTACCGGGATTTGAACCCGGGACCCCTAGCTTAGAAGTCAGGGTCACTAACCATTCGGCTATATGGGTCGTCGTTTTTAATAAACCAATTTTAACTGCATTCGTAGATATTTCAATAATTGCCTGATTGCAATTATTGAGATACATGAGAAAAAATACCCTTAAGCTTTTTCATACCGATCGAAAGGCTTCATCATTAGGCTTATTTCTTGCAACATAACATAGCATCAGAAATAGAAGGGAGACAATGAATTTAATTTTTTTTTAACTCGAAATTAATCATTTTATTTTATCAAATGCTCAAAATGCGTCGGACTCTTTTGATTATTTCACTTACTGTCCCTTTTCTGAGCATGTCGAAGTTGTGTTTCGACAGTTCGACGTATTATTGACAGGAAATATTCTTTATACTTACTAAGAACTTACTTTCCAAAATTTTGTTACTATTGATATTTTTTCAGTGTGAGGCTCCTTTGCACAGGATGCCGGCTAGATTATGGGTACCACAATGGCGCCTATTTCAGCCGTGAAACAATGTGTTAACATTATTGTGTTTCGGTATGAAGGATAGCCGTAGCTATTGAAATTACTGGGCAAATAAGACTTGACATCATATGTCTCAAGATGACGAGTACAATTAATGTAGTGCCGCTTAGAGTTTTTGCGTTTTTCATGAATCCTGAGCGGCACTGCATTGTAATGGGCAAAGCGTATCAGCTACAATCAACTGAACGTCCTGCTTGTCTCGTCCCTTATTGCATTAATAAAAAAAAGTTTTTTTTAAGGATAATATTCCAGCAGGAAACTGATTTTTTTTTCCAGGATTTTAGTCGGAACAGCAGTACTTCTTTGGTATCTCACTTATACGTTAAATCTGAGAATGGCGTCAGCTAATGTCCCTCTTAACAGCTGAAGATAGTAGTAGACCGCCATTATTCCGTAATAATAAAAAAAGACGTGTGGCACTCAGGGGATGCCGCGGCAAAGCTATTGCATAGAATTTTTTATCAACTTTTGCAATTATAATTATTTATTTATTTTATTTATGCATTATTTTATTTTTTGATTAAATTAATTTAACAAAAAGCCAACGGGAAGTGAGTAAAATTTAACTTGCAAGATTTGATAACAGACAGACAACGGGACAGGTGAAATCAAATAAAAAGCTTGTCATAATAATATAAATTCAAAAACGTGATAAAAAAATAAAGAAACTAAAATAAATCAAGACATACCCCAGGCTCGAACCTGAGATCTTCTGCACAAAAAGACATAGAAATATCTATATAGATCTAGTAAGTGTTAGGTTATTTTCGTTACGGAATTTCTGGATTCGGTCTCCACGCTCAAGGCCCGCGATAGAAGCTATGCAATAGCTTAAAAATAAGTATAATTAAAGAAACTTAATATAATGTCAATAAAATATTAAACGATTGTTCTTGATAATCATTACAGAGACTTCAAACATCTATGAGGTTTTAATTACTTTATCGTTTTATTAAATTTTACTTAGTTCAGCCACGGAAAATTAAAAAAGAAGGACTCCGCGCCGTGATATTAGCAAGTGAAGCACCGTTATGCTAGTGTGTTTGCGGTTACGGGGGATACTAGTTACACAATATTTTCTCCCTTAAATAATCATATATGGCCAAAAATACTTATATAGTATCGTTTTTACACTTTTTCATAACGCACGACGGCATTTTTAAAATATTTTATTGAGACACAAACTGATCTGTCACAGACGATGACAATTATTATTGTAATTGATATTAATTATTATGTAGTGTAAGTGCGTGCGTGGGGTATTTACACGTTAATCAGCATGTTTTGGTGATACACTGTTATGTAAGGTGACACGGAGTTCTTATTTTTTTACTTGTCCGTGAGTACAGCTATATTTTTTGTCCGATTTAAATGAGAGAATATATCCAGTAAGAGTTCCAACCATAACTTACGTAGGTAATTTAAATCATTAATATCATAATATGCTATAAAGTTGATCATAATAAATTTGCTATGAACGTCTTTCAATATTTTTTGTCGTTTTGCAAATTCATTGTTTATGTAATTTCAAAACTATAATAACTTGTTAACAAGGACAAAGTTGAGAGGCCATATTGGGTGTTGGGTGGAATAATTTTGGGTGGAATTTCCTCCGAGTGATACAACACACTTTTGTCTACACCGAGTACGAAGAAAAATACAATCTTAATTTTATCAAATAACCTCTTTTTATGACAGTAAGGGATGAGACGCGCAGTACGTTTAGCTGATGATAAGTGAAACGCCCTGCCCATTACAATACAGTGCCGCTCAGGATTCTTGAGAAAGCCAAAAATTCTAAGTGGCACTACAATCATTGCGCTCGTCACCTTGAAACATAAGATGTTAAGTCTCATTTGCCCTGTTATTTCACTAGCTACGGCGCCTTTCCGATCGAAACACAATAATGCTTACACATTACTGCTTCACGGCAGAAATAGGCGACGTAATCTATAATAAGAAATTACATATACTTCTTAGGAAGTATAATATGTAAATTCTATAATTAGATTATTATTCACAGATAAAGATCTGTAGTAAATTGTAACTAACCAGTATCGGAGGCCGTAAAAATATTCAAACACCAGCGAAAAACAAAATATGAAGAGCGCGGAAGAAATGGATTGTCATTTAACTTTTCAGTCCGCTAATAATTTCCGCAAGCATGTTCTCACGTAATGAATGACAAAGTTTCGGCCCAGTTGTCACATCAACACGAAACCGTTCTCCGCGAAAGTGAAGTATAAAGAAAATCAATCATAAGCTGATAGGCCTTATACTGTTATTCGAATACTATTAAAACTAAAAATTCGTCGCGTGAAATTGAAGTCATTTCATACAAATATGTAAATGCCACAAATTCAATGCCCCATAACAATTATTCCACTAGGTGGCAGATACTATGTACAAAAATTGCAATAATTTTATGATTAATATCTACATCCTATATCTATGGTAAACTTTAACTAACAAGTATCACATTCGTAAATATATTTAATACACAGACATTAGAATACTTCTAAACTAAACTTACTAGCGTAATAGAGAAATACTCTCGTCATTACGGCGAGACTAAATTTAAAATGTTGATGTGTGCTAGTTTAATAATAATATGTGATTTACTTCAGGCATTTAAAACCCATTTCAATAAATTGAATAAAATAGAATAAGATGTACTTAACAATAAAATTTTATACATGACAGTACTTAATAAAATAACTTAAAACTAAAATTGCCCCAAAGGGGGGTTCGTACAAAAAGTAATGTACTGATAAAACTATTAACGGTTAAAGTCACGATGCACCGAAAGCCAGTAATGGAGTATAGGATTCTCTGGGTGCTCACAGCATACACTGAGAATTTCGTTTTCAGATTAGACACTGCAATATTTGGGCAGTCTCATCAGAATGCGTTATGCATTATTATACTGCACTCTGATGCTGCTTCGTGCAATTTTAGTGCAGTTGACCCAAAGCTGACATGTGTAGAAGCATTGACAATATGCTCTAAGATGTGCCGGTGAGTTAGTAAAGTGTGTAGTTGTTTGCTTTTGGCCAATCCCTATGACAAATATTGATAAATAGTATTATATTCACGAATACAATATTATATTTTATAACACATATTTTTTTTTATTAATTTAATCTTTGGAAAATAGAGTGTTACTGTGTGTATCAAATGTAATACAAAATATTTTAGTGAATATTATGGTCTACGAAAATAAGCACCACAAAAGCGGTAGAGGAGAATCAAATCATTATTCTTTATTTGAGTACATATTTGCTGTACATAACAGTAGTAACAACACAACGAGCGGCTTGTGGGTGTCATATTCGCGCGGGGCTTATAGCGTTCTACGTGTCACATATAATAATGCGTTTAGGAGGCTGTTAGGGGTACCATGGCGTTGTAGCGCTTCTGGAATGTTTGCTGAGGCATCTGTGGATGGTTTTCATGCCATAATGCGCAAAAAAGCGGTTTCCATGTTGCAGCGTCTTTGTGTTAGCAGTAACAGCATCCTAAAGATGATTGCTGCCAGAGCTGACTGTTCCTTCCAGAAACACTGGATACAGTTAGCTCTAGGTTTATAAATATATTCCACTAATAATACTAACGTAGTACATAGGAAATATTGTTACTAATACATTTACTAATATATATGGAGATCTCTCTGAATTAAATAAATAAATAAATAACAACACAATCTACTACAGAACACAACACCATCATATTTTTTAATTAATATGCGTTGAAACAGAACAATTACGATAAAAACACTAAAATTAAAATGCAGTCCAAATTGACAGGAGACTAATGGACACTAAATTGTTTCAAAACGGTTTCACGGGCCATCTATTCCGTCTCTTTCTCACACCTAGGTTTTTCTGTAAGGATAGTTATCTCACTCTCATTAAAGGTTTGCCTATTAAGGTAGTATAATAAGTTTATGTTTAGAAATGGATTTTCATTTAAGAAACTTTTGACCCACTAAACCACTTTAATAATGTAACCACGCTTGTATGTAAATAATTAACTAAATAGCTCAGTTGTTTTATTTAAAATGAAAATAAGGGACGAGAAGAGCAGGACGCTGAGCTGATGGTTATTGATACGCCCCACCCAGTACAATGCAGTGCCACTCAGGATTCTTGAAAAGTCCAAAACTTCTGAGCGGCACTACAATTGCGCTCGTCACCTTGAGATATAAGATGTTAAGTCTCATTTGCCCAGTAATTTCACTAGCTACGGCGCCCTTGAGACCGAAACACAGTAATGCTTACACATTACTGCTTCACGGCAGAAATAGGAAATGTTGCACTACGAAAGCACTCTCTGTAGCATAAAGAAAATTGTTCTTCATCGGCTTAGGCTTTCTTCTGTTATTCGAATAATACGTAGACTAAGAAGTCGTCGGATGAATATGAAGCTCCATAAGAATGTGTGGCAAATGCTTCATTCAAACATTTAGTTTGCAAATGCTTAAAAATTTAGAGTTTCCATCACAAAAAGGTTATCCTATTATAAAAATTATACGTCACGGGCAGATAATATCATTAAATATTTATCACTTAATTTTTGTTGGATAAATTTAAATAATAGTTTATAAATATAGTAATACCACGTTACTACTTTTAATCCTGTGGGCTGTGTCACTCCCCGTGTAGCTATCGAAATGTTAAGTACGCGCGGAGAGGCTGTCCAGTAAGGACTCACGAGCGAGCAATTGACACACGCGCGAGGTTTGTTGGTCACCTACTTCACCGTACCGAGCGATCATTTAAAACTGGAGAAACATAAAAAAAAGCAAAGCATATTAAAGGTAATTGCGATCCAAAATTATTTTTAAGCTTCCTAAAAACGCTGAAACAATCTTATATAAAGTGATTATTGTTATAATGAAATTACCATTTATGTCCTATTTATTTCCTATATTAAGTAGGTTTGACTATGTCGTGGTCTTCCAATGCATACATTACTATCTACAACTAATGTACGTTTGACACCCAAGAATATTGATTTAAAATTACGATTACATAACTTTTTATATTATAGAAAGAACTGAGCTATTTTTGTGAGTTAACCACACACCAAGTAGGTGCAGTTTTAGGTAAAAAAGACAACCCTAATGTTGGCACATGAACACTTGTATGGATTGGTGCATATGTTAGATATATTTCAGATTACCTAAGTCACCGAAACAAAGAATATCAAAACCTAGTTGGCTTCAAATAAGAACAAATATAGTGGCTTCAAAACTGGAAGTTTTGAAAGGAATACTAACTGGTCAGGAGCACACCTCTTTTGCCAATTCACACGTCACAAATACTAATTGTTTTGGTAATCATATATAACTACTGGTAGACTTAGCACTATGACTTGAACGTACACTGGTGTCCAGGCGATTGATCGATCGTAGACCATAGATTTCTATACTTTTCGTGAGCGTCGATGCGGTTACGCACGCGGCCATTCAGAGTTCTCTTTTGACAGTTCGCCAGATGGCGCACATCACGGATGTGCATGTAAGGAGGGAAAGTTTGAAATGAGATTGAATTTATGGCATTTAGGACAAGTATAAGGGATTGTTCTGAAGCCGCAACACCTAATGTCATCAGAAGAGGTAAGAGTCACGCTATGGAAAGAGAGGCAACATCTAGGTGAATAAAAATGTAGAATTACATCTTATTGTATGGTTGCAAGTATTTGTATAATTGATTTTGCAGAGTGTGACTTCTGTACTTGTACTATTTATTACATGTTCTTTGGCAGAACGTTGTGTAAACAAGAATTTCAGTTTTTGGATATGCTATCTCTCTCACTGTCCCAGTAGTTCCATAGGGGCTAGCTGAGTTACGATTACTGTTGCGGTCATCAATGCACACTGTACAAGTAAAATAATGATTTTTCTCAAATAATTTTAAGATTTATTTAATTATTTAAAGTTTTTCGAAATATAAATCTTTTACAGCCAGATTTTATATCATTATTTAAACGATGCATAATGCAGACTAATTTTGATTAAGAAAATGCCCATAAAATGTTCATAAAATTCACTTTAGACAAAAAAGCTTTTCTTCAAGAATAAAAATAAAAATATACATAATATGAGAACTTAATATATTGTAAGGAGAGTTCTAATAAAAAAATATTGATATTGTAGTTAAATTTGTAGAGCTGTTCCTTATAAAAATTTTATTGTATAATAATATGATGAATATATTTTCCTCTCTCAGCAGTTGGAAACAAAATAAATATATCATCCCTAATGTGATAGTAGAGTGCTTTGGTTAAAACTTATTGTTTTCACCGGCAAGGTGAAACCCGGTGAAAACTTCCAAGGCTAACTTATTGTTCCATTTCGCATATAATATTCCCAACTTAAAGTGATGACTATATATATAGATTTATGTCAATTAGAACATTATCAACCTGTTAGGATTATTTTCAAAAGTTCTTTTGTAATGTGGACTTGGAAATTGACAAACCTTGAGAGATATAAAGATATATCGAATGTTCTGAAAATATTTATGAAAAGTAACACTACCCGCATCAAGATTAGAACAATATCGACATAAAGGAGGCTGTAAAAACTATCTGACTAAGCCCTGATATTGTCATGTCATCCTGTTAAAGACTGTAGCCTTGACGTTTCCGTAAGCTTTCGTATTTCAACATCCCATTGTCTTTATTTTAATTTGTACAGAATTTAACAGACTTTTACTATATTATGAGTTGAATGTAAACAGCAATTCCTAATAAATAAAAAAGGCGAAATATCGAATGAGGTTTTGTGGATTTCATCGCTGTCCCATTTGGCCCCGCTGTACGTAAAGGGTTCCCTTTACGTACCTACCTTACGTTTAACGGGTGGAATATATCATATTATGTATAAGTTGAGTTTTCTGACTTTAGTAATAAATTATTGTTGATGCGAGAATGTTTCATACATTTAGTGAATATTGTAAACTTCATAGTTTCCTTATGTTTTATTATATGCTAGTATTATTTATAGTCTTCTTCATTCGTTCGTGCTAAACATATTTTATTTTTATCTATGTTTCTTACTTATACAATAATTGATATTATTTTATTTTTTATAACAGACAATAGAAGTAAGATTTTTCAGTTTCCGATCAATACTGAAAAACCGATCAATTATTCATCTTATAAATATCAGTAAAATAGCCTAAATAAATATAGATGAAAAAAAACTCACATTCATGTTAGATGTTAAATGCACAGGATAGCGACTAGATTATGGGTAACACAACGGCACATATTTCTACCGTGAAACAGTATTGCAGAAATCAGATTGGCGCCGTAGCTAGTGAAGTTGCTGGAATAAGACTTAACATCTTAAGTCTCAAGGACACGAGCGCAATTGTAGTGCCACTCAGAATTTTTGGGTTTTTTCAAGAATCCTGAGCGGCACTGCACTGTAATGGGCAGGGTGTATCAATTACCATTAGCTGAACGTCCTGTTCGTCTCGTCCCTTGGTATTGGTATTGGTATTGGTAAAGGGCTCCTGTTTCCGCAATTAGACCGCTTAATTGGGTCCATTTTGCGTGCAGTGTTGGCCAGTCATTCCAACCAGCCCAGCTCCTTCCAGAAGTTAAGAACACTCCTGGGGTGTTCGCAGACTTCCTGGAGCGACCTTGTTTTTACTAAGGTTTGTGCCCGTTGGTTGGCCACCCCAGCACATTCCAGGATTACGTGAGTGACCGTTTCATCTTCGGATAGACAGCCCCTGCACTTAGGACGGTCCGTAACGCCGATTGTAAATAGGTGTTTGTTCATTGATGTGTGACCCGTTAGGGTGCCGACCATAATTCCGATGTCGTGTCTGTTTAGGCTAATAAGTTGACGTGTCAGTTTGGGTGATAGTGCAGGAATCGCCTCTTTCGACTGTGTGCAGCCTGAGACATTTGTCCATCGGGTTCTGTTTAGGTTGTCGGTGAGAGAGCGTATCCATGACCGCATTTGGCTGAAGGGTAGCGGCAGGACTGGCCCTGGGCTAGCCACTTGCGTTTCCGACCCCCGCCTTGCAAGTTCATCCGCTGCATCGTTCCCAAACGAACCGCTGTGTCCTTTGACCCATTGCAGAGTTACCTAGTTGTTAGAGGCAGCTCGTTCTAAGGATCGATGACACTCTTATATCAGCGCTGAGTTATAGGTGTTGCTCCCCAGCGCAGTCAGTACTGCCATACTATCGGATAGAATACGGATATAATATCCATGTATTTTCCTTCTTAGTATCGCGTCTGCAGCTTCCTTGATGGCTATGCATTCGCATTGGAATATGGAGCTGTGTATGCCTAAGGGTATAGAGGTGTGTATATTCAGTTCCTGTGAGAAGATGCCAGCTCCAGTTCCGGCTGCCATTTTGGAACCGTCTGTGTTATTACACATTCTTTACGTCTGAGTTCATTTACACCTGACTGGTCTGCCTTTTAACAGTTGAATACGGTAATTCTTTTGAAATATGTGTGTTTTGGGTATTCTATCACAGGGTGCCTCACAGAGTGGGAAATCCTTCCTTACTCTGTTCCAGAGGTTTCCTGTGAGGCAGTCATCATTCTTGCATACACCCATCAGATTCAGGCGGAGAACCGACATTGTCGCCTCATGTTGGATATGTATTTCAAGCGGTGTGAGCCCTAGAATGGTTTCTAGGGCAGACGTTGGCGTAGTGCGCATGCAACCAGTTATGGCTATGCAGGCCAGCCGTTGGAATCGCTGCAGCTTGGTTTGTACGGTTGTTAGCTCTGTCCTGGGCCACCGTTGGGGTAGGCAGAAACCACAGAATGCCACTTGGATAGCAGGACAGAAGTCCTTACATACCTCACGCGATTCTTCTACATTCATTATTCTTTTCATACATACTCACCGGTTCGGACCTTTCATTTTTTCAAGACATCCCCAATTTGGTCGATGATTGTCCTACGGGGTTTCTTGTGCCCACACACAATTGCCTTAAATATTTAATTTGTCATTATTTCTTCACTCATTCACTCGCAAACCAATTCAGAATTCTTTTCTCAATTCTTGTCATGACATCTTCTTTCAGACCACAGCATGCTCTTATTTAGAATTCTATCTATCAGTCTCACCCCACACATACTACGCAGAGATCAAATTTTAACTGCGTTATTTCTGTTTTTATTCTTCTGCCATACCCAACTCTCACTTCCGTTCATTAAAGTGGCGATATGCCTTCCGTTATGAACCACCACTTGCGCCTCTTTTGGCACATCCTGGATGTCCATAAACTTAATACTAATAGTTTGGGATAATTCTTGATTAGGATCCTGTTTCTGGCAATAATAATGAATTATTAGATTATTGTTTTAATTCTGACCTTCCAATTCAATTCTCTAATCCTATTTTGGCCGAAAGTGAGTCTTACTTCACTTGTGTACCTTTTATTTCATCAGAGACACTTATATTTAATATTAATGACTTTAATTTCGAAAACACTGAACCAATGATAATGAAACAGCATGTAAAGGAAGAAGAGATGAAAACTCATGACAATTTAATTAAAATCAGGTAAGCGGTATCATTCAAAAATTACAAAAAGAGAGAATTGGTAAAGTTATGGGTGATGTAGTACCAGGTTGTTAGCATTCAAAGCGTATTGGCAATAAGGAAACCATGAACGTCAGTGAGATTCTTACCAACACCCACACTTGTGGGTGTGGTATTTGACTTTGCCCCAGTCAGAATTTGGGGTATCATTTTAAAAGGAAATACCCGGTATATAACTTTAAAACCTACAATATTCAAATAAAAAGTGGCCACTGCTATGTTTGGCACGCTATAATACCATAAAGAGGGGCTAATGAATTAGCTATTCGTACAGTTATTTACAAACATAACATAAGCCGAGAAAGAAAATAAAGACGTGTCGTTAAATTGCAGTGGGTAAAATAGGAACCTTTTTGTCTTGGCTTTGTGGGCATGCATTTGTTAAATTGGGTTTTAACATCACTCACAGGGTTTTACAAAAGGGTCAACCAAATCGACGGTGACTCCATGCATTCGTACATCGAAAATGCAAAAAAAAATATAATACACAAGATGAAATATAAGCAATTTTCAGAAATACAAGGACAGCGATATAATTTGAAGGAAATGTCTCACATAGACTTTTTTGATCCTAACTAAAAATACTAATGGGGAAAAGGACACGTCAGGAGAAAAAGTTAATTGGACAAAGGTGAAAGAAACTTCTTTTGACCTTTCACATGGGCGGCTGCTGCAGCTCGGTGCATCGATATCAGAAGGAGAAAGAATACTTCTGGCTCTGAAGATACAGATACACCATCTTTTCTAACTCAATCTAAATGATGCACCTCTGCCTATATCTGCACAAAGATTTAATAAATCTATACAAAGATTTAATAAGTTTGTGTAGAGATAATCAAATCTCACCACAGTATTAGACCTTCTACAAAAATTTGTGTCCGCAATCTTCATGTAGTGAGGTTGATATTGATGTCAATAATAACAGTGACTCGATTAAGATTTAGATACTTATGTATTGATACTTATACAGTAACTTTTTGATTTAAAAAAATAATTGTTATGAATAAAAACTACCTCCTACGATAGTTTAACTTGAGTTAACTTGATTTAAACTTACCTTAACTTGAGTTAAACTATCGATTCTTTAAAATTATTAAATTTAGAAGTTTGCACGTAGCTAATTGTAAAGTTTTAAAATTACTTTAAATTCACTGCTGAATTATTAATTTCAAGTTTTCCCACTATATTACATACATACATACATAAAATCACGCCTCTTTCCCGTAGGGGTAGGCAGAGACCACTTCTTTCCACTTGCTACGATCCTTTCATACTTCTTTCGCTTCGTCCACTTTCATTATTCTTTTCATACATGCTCTCCGGTTTAGGGTACTCTTGACCTGGCCTTTTTTCAAGACGTCCCTGATTTGATCTTGAAACGTCCGCCTAGGTCTACCCCTTCCAACACTTTCATTCACACTGGCCTTATACACTTTCTTCGTCAATCGTTCTTCATTCATTCTCTCGACATGTCCAAACCATCTCAGCATACCTTTCTCAATTTTTGTCACAGCATCTTCTTTCCCACTATATTGTACTTTATAATTAGCCTTTTTTTAAGGTACCCATATCGCATCATCGTGGAAATACCACGCAAATATTCCTGCTTTTCCAGATATTTTACTAATGACGCTGCACGATTCTACTTGACTTATATGTTATAACGTTCTCGATTTATATTTGATACCTACTCATAATTTTTTCATTTAGTGGAATTCAGCGCTTTCCCATTAAAAGGATTTTTTTTGAAAACCAATGTCGTTACGCAAAAATATTTTATTATTTTTCTTTTTAGTTAGCGTCCCCATATAAGGCGATAAGAATGACTTATCGGGTATATTGGGACAGCTTCAGATTATTGACAGCTAATTACTCACAGCAGAAGGTAGTAATTTATCTCTATCTGTAGATAGTATATTGGGAACGGCCGTCAATGAACTACCGAGTCAGAGCGTGAATAAAGGATTTTCTACAATAATTATTATAATTTACTATAGTATATAAATGTATAAACTTATAAGTTTGGAGTCGAGACACGTGGCCCGTGGGGCCCTGAGGCGCGGAGAATGTTCAAAATATTATCTTCGCACCTCAATAAGGCTACTGGAAACCCAAGCGCAGGCAGCTATTTCGGTCAACGGATCAGCTAGCAGCCTTGGTATCCAACGCGGTAATGCTGCCAGTATTCTTGGTACGCTTCCACGTAATGATAGTTTTAATTTATGTAGTCATAGTATTGTAAATATAGTTATTAGATTTGTTTTGTTTGAATAATAAATCAAGATATACTTTAATATATATATACATTATTATATAAGACAGAGACATAACTACCAACATGTCATTAATGCAATATTTACAATTACTCCGTCCAGTATTTTATATGTTTCGAGGAATAATTATGTACCACTCTTTTTTGAAGTTTTCTATTGAGGTTTATATTGAGTAAATTTAGAACATAAATCTGAGTTGTTGAGTATAGTAGATGTATCGATCCACACATACCGCAAATAAATAAATAAAGGTATTTTGCGAACATTTTATTCATATAAATTTTTCTGATATTCGAAAAATGTTGTTCTGTTCTATAAATAACATTTAATCAAGAACGAATGATTAATCTCAACATATATTTGCAACATAAGATGACACTCTGAGAAAGAGAAAAAACGGATGCATTATAGAATATTTTGGATTGGTTACGGAATAATTTTGCATGAATTGCTTTATTTATCAGTTAAAAAGCATTTATGTGGTTAAATACAACATTTATTTATTACACTATTGTACACAAAAATGTAAATTTTTATTACATAAAAAAATTAACACTTCAGAATTATTACATTAAAAAGTTTATGTCTCAGAAAAATCAACTTTCATCCATAATTTCAACGACTGTCTTACGAATTTTCGATCAGGTCACTTGTCCTGACGCGAGTTTAATATTTTATACCCATCCCAAGAAAAGTGCTCAACGCCACCAAATAAGTTTTCACTTTAAAAATTGCATATGAAATTTAGAATTCATTTGAGGATAATTAGTAACAATTTCTTCATTTTATTACAGCGCCCTCTATTGTTTCATTAATAAAAGTATTTAAAAAATACATGTTGTACGATAGTACAGCTTGCATGCCCATTTGACCAGTAGTAATCACACGAAATTTCAAGATACAAATACTTATTAGGTCGAAATTTCTTTGAATGCTAAATAAGCAAACATTATGATATTCCTGGTATAATGGAATGTGGAATCGCAGAAAATTAAAGGTTTTATGGCTAATAAAATGTGATGCCTGCGTCGAGATGCTTGGCGTAAACAATAAAACGAGCTATTTTCTATAGATATTGTTGAGTGACTTGTTCTTTTTTTTTACTTTTAATATTTTCAGTCACTATTTTCTGAGTTGGAAATAATATTTGTCGAGTACCTTAAGACTCAACACCACTAAAACGTCAATTGTTTTAAATTTGATATCCTAGCTCTCACTGAACCATTGGCGATGCTATTACAGTACTTAAGGATCTGGTTTCCAAAAACTTCGTTGAATAGCGATTAAATTTCTTTGTTTTATTTAAGAAAACATTCATATAACCTCAAATACTCAATACCTTACCTTGAGTTAGTCACAAAAATGTAAACTAATAAATAAAAACACATTAATTTATTTATTTAGTTCGATAGATGCATCGATCCACACACACACTGTAAATAAATAAAGGTATCATGCCAGCATTTTATAATCGGTTATAAAATATATTATACAATGAATAATATATTAAACAACTATAATCAAAAATTAAATACATAAAGCAGAGTTTCCGATAAATAAATAAGGATATTATTACACTTTTTATCTGTTATAAAAATGTATATTATACATTAAATAACTTTTATTTCAAAAGGCATATATTTTCTTGATTTTGATTCATTTAGAATTCTTTTTAACGCTTTCCACCACCTTTAAAAACATGAAGCAGAGTTTCGGATAAGGACCATCCAGCCACCACAGATAGCACCCGTTCATGAGCATGATGACCAGCTATCGCCACCCTTCACCATATCTTGGGATGGCACCGCATGCCCCCACGATGCCGCCACAAGCAATGGCATTAAAGCTAGCTTGATAATTTCCATCACAAGAACTCAAACTTTAAAATAATTAAATGTTCACAAACATACCTAATATTATGCAATACTCACTTATCTACTTATAACTTGACCATTTTGTTGAAATAACTAATATCATATTTTATTAAGAGTAATTGAAGGCTCAAATCCTTTAGGGCAATATATGCCCAAGCTTTCTTATCCTTCAAATTCTAATAAGTTTACGTTTCGTTGAGTCGAGAAATTTCCATTAATTTCAGGAAGCTTATAAAATTGCCGACAAATTACTTACCGGGTTTACTTAGCCTAAAAGTAGGGATTAACAGTTTAAGTTTGTTTTTGGGATTAATATCTCTCATATTTCTTTTGAAAATTATTGCCGTTTTTATGAATAAATACGAAATTTTAAAAATGTATATATATATATATATATATATCGGCGCAAATACTACAACACGAATTGAAAACACGTGCACGTGCACCGAGCCTCATAAATACGGCCGCATTTCAAAACACGTGGATTAGCACGTGCGCCGGGTCCTATAAATACAGCCGCACGGTCGACACTTGGGTCTCCCACAAGCACACAGCCGGTCTGAGGTTCGAGTCTCCTTAGGAGACGCCCCGCGACTGTTGTTGCGTAGTCTTTGCGGCCTCCACGGCCCACGTCCTACTTCGCTGTGAAAGCCAGGGCTGCTAACAGCACAGAGGAGGTTTTAGTCGGTATGGGGCGTCCGCTTATGCGGACACTCGAGTCCGACATATTACGCCCCGTTCCGGGGCGTAAATACGTAACAGTATTTCCTCCTCTCAAAAAAAAAAAAAAAAGGACACTTGGGTCAGTCGTGCTCGGGCTGTCGTACGGTACGGACCTCTTCGATACGACCTGATCAAGTGCGACCAACCAACATCCAGCAGAAGGGACCGTTGGTATATAACAATACGCCATTGGAAGCAGGATCACAAGGACTGCAAGCAAACCCATATTATGGAAATCAGATGGGAGGGATACCAAGTCATTTCGCTCACCGAGATCCTATTGCACAACACACCCAGCCCATTCCATCAATCATATGAGAAAGGCTGTCACTGCAGCCACACTAAGACTCAGTGTGAGGATAATCAGAGTAAAGGGAAGTACCTCTATTCAATAATTCAAAAAAAAAACCAGACGAATATCTTTTATAAATCCACGAGGGAGTCCTACGAGAAAAGTGCCTGAAACGTGGTACCCCTGGCGGTGGTAGCTCAGGCTAACAACGTCATACATTTGTGATAACCACCTATGCATGATGTATCCATCAGAGATACCGTTGGGATGCCTTGTGGAATCGTGAGTAGACACGTAGACGCCACAGATCCGTATGAATATCTGGAGAGTGGTACCTCTGAGCTAATCATGTCATAAACTTGGATAACCACGGACCCATGATGTATCCATAAGAGAACCATAGAGATACCGTTGGGAAACCTTGTGGAATTATGATTAGACAGGTACACACCACAGATGCATACGAGTGTCTTAGAGCGTGTTACCTCTGATCTACTCACGTTACACATTTGTGCTAACCACGGACTCTTGATGGATACACAATGTGAACAGTTTTATTCTATAATTCAAAACATCCTGATGAAAACCTTTTATTAATCTACGAGAACTCTACGAGACCCTCCGAGAACTCTTCGAGAACGTCCGAAAAGCCTCTTAAAATTTTTATATTTTTGGAGTTCAACGAGAACTCTACGAGACCCTCCGAGAACTCTACGACACCCTCCGAGAACTCTACGAGACCCTCCGAGAACTCTACGAGACCCTCCGAGAACTCTGCTAGAACCTCAAAAAAGCCTCTTAAAACTTTATATTTTTGCAGTTCAACGAGAACTCTACGAATCTCCAAGAACTCTACGAGAACCACAGAGAACCCTCAGTTATAATTATAGCATTTGTGTTTATGTAACTACAACAAAGCAACTCAAGTTGATAACAGATGCACTACTCAGAAAAAATTCTATACTTGGAGGTCAACAAGAACATACGAGGTCTGCGAGGACTCTGCGAGAACCTCCGAAACCTCTACGAGAACCTCCGAATCCTCTACGAGAATCTAGGAGAACTCTGCGAAAAACTACCAATCCTCTACGAGAATATCCGAGAATCTCCCAATTCTCTAAAAACATCTTTGAGAAATCTACGAGAACACTCAATCCTCTACGAGAATCTTCGAGAACTTTACGAGAATATTTACGAGAACGTTGAATAAACTAAAGTAATAAAAAACGTACTCGTGTAGTTTTCTTTAGAAGAACCAATGAGTGATCTTCAGCAAGATAGCAATTGTGATGTCAACAGTAATGACGTCACACCTTTTAAAAACAATACAGAGGTTCTTTCCTCGTCAAATATATATATATATATAATATATATTGGATAAAAACAGGATTGGAATAGTTTCCGAATATAACTTATATACTTTAATAAAACTCATTAGGAAAAGAATAAGCGTCCAATGCGCTATCTAATATTAGTGCACTAGGTCTACTCTTATGCAACAGAAAACGAAGTTTCGCGTGTTTTGCGTTTACATTACATATTCCTTCTGTGGTTTCGTCCCGATCGTCGTTGTTTTACATTTCGTATTTCTAAACCTACACTAATTCCACAGTAGAAATACTTATGTATCTTATTAATTTACGTTACGATCGAAACTTTGCATATTATACATTTATATATATTCAAATTTTCGATATATATTACAAAATTTGAATATTATTACAGCTATTTGGATTTAGATTCAGAAGGGGAAAATCAACGGAGGACGCAGTGTCATTTCTTGTCGACTATATTGTTAACCAACTTGACACACATAACAAATGCATAGGAGTTTTCTTAGATCTTTCCAAGGCATTCGACACGGTCTCTGTTCCACATCTGCTAAATAAAATGGAAAGAATGGGGATACGTGGTCACGCTCTAGACATCTTCAAAGACTATCTTTCTGATAGAACCCAGTGCGTAAAAATTTACTCATTTGTGAGTGGTAAAGTATCTCCTACTTTTGGTGTTCCTCAAGGTTCTATCTTAGGCCCCACCCTTTTCCTCATATATATAAATGCCCTCTGCAATATTTCTATTACTAACTGCTCGATCATCACCTATGCAGATGATACAGCCCTCCTAGTCCATGGACGCGACTGGCCTACCACTTATGCTTTAGCGGAACAAGCTCTCGGAAACGTACTTGACTGGCTTTCTAATAATCTCCTGACCCTTAACCTTACAAAGACAACTTACTTAACCTTTTCGATAACAGCTCCAGGTCAACCATCTCCAGAAATCTTCCCGTTTAAGGCTCACTCCTGCACAAATCGTTTCTCACCTTCTTCATGTGATTGCCCAACTTTATCTAGGTGTAATAATATCAAATATCTTGGAGTCTATATTGATAACCAATAAAATTGGAAAATTCACCTGGAAAAACTCACCTCGCCAATACGAAAATTAATATACATATTTAAAATGATAAGATCATCCGCTGATAGTGATACGCTAAAACTAATTTACTTTGCTCTGTGCCAGTCCATTATCAGCTATTGCATTTCAATATGGGGAGGTGCCGCAAAGACCAGATTTCTGGAACTAGAACAGGCACAAAGAGCTGTTATCAAGGTAATGACGTGTAAACCTTTTAGATACTCTACGCGCTTGCTTTACAAAGAATCTGGAGTTCTGACCGTTCGACAGCTCTTTATACTTCATTCCATATTAAGAAAAAACACCACACTCTCATACGATAAAAATAAAAGTAAAAGAAGAAAATCGCAAAGAATTTGTCCAGGTCCAAATTTAAGAACTTCTCTAGCCAGTCGACATCATGAAGTAATCGCAAATCATCTCTATAATAAAATAAATCAACAATGTAACATATATCCTCTTGCAAAATTTTCATGTAAATCCGTTGTTAATAAATGGCTCCTATCAAAAACATACACAGAAACTGAAGATATCCTCAAGATATGTAACTTATAAAACTAAAAATACTATTGAGTACACACTGTTTACAACATACTACCTAAAATAAGAAGTAATTATGGGAAAAATAATTTAACATTTAAGGGAGCACAACTCTATAACAATCTTCCAGAAGATATCAAAGAAGCACCTTCACTTAATATTTTTAAAAGAAAATAGCTATCTCATATACGAAGCAATGTTAATATAAAATAAAAATAAAATCGCATATAACTTGTACCACAACCCAAGAACCCAAGAAGTTACTTGTTATATAAACTGAATTGATTTGAAGATTTTTAGTTTACCTTTACCATACTCAAACTTGAAATCAATGAAAGCATATCCTATGCTGCTTTTGGTGAGGAGTTTAGGTCTTTACTTTTGGAAAAGTATTCAAATTAATTTGCAATTTCTATTTCCAAATTTAAAACGCGATTATTAATATTTAATATTAATATTTAGTAGGCAACTCGACCAACCAGTTTTATTATTTATTATGTTCCAAGTTGCATTACTTTATTTTTACTGTTTTTAATTTTATTTGCAATAAAACGTGTCTTCGCTTCATGACAAAGTACTTTAAAGAGCTTGGAGTATTTTTTTTTAATCTTAACTATTATCGTAATGTTACTCATGATAAAGATCATTTAAGCGTTTACGACTTTTGTGGATACCCATTGTTGCCCAATCATTCAAACAATGTTTGTTGAGTAAAATTCCTGTCAAATTCCTTACAGAAGGAATTGAAAAGTAAGATATATTGAAAATTAGCAGTTTCACCACAGTATAAAAATGGAATGGTATTTACCAAATTATTTTTAAGCCACTCAAGACGGCTACCTGTAAGTGGTATAATCATCACCTTTTTTGGTCTGACAGTGTGCAATCTTGCATTAATTACTTTTATAAGTTGCCCACTATCGGACTGAAAATTATTAATTATAAATTTTCTAGTAATAATAACATTAGTAAAAATATTATCTAAGCAGTTTTTTTTTTCAAATCAAAATATTTTATTGCAAGTCACATTTTACAGTAGGATGGTTGGTACATTAATGGGTAGACAATATGTGACGCCCTGCAAGGGCACAGCAACGAACGGTGATTTCTTGAATTTCAAATGAAAATATCTAGCATGCACAACGTTAGTAATTTACTCAAGTAAACGTGACGTAACGCTAGCGTTCGATCGGAACGCTCTCGTCATGCATTCACCAACTTACTCCCCAAGTCAAGGGTACGTAAAGAAGTTTAACTTCAAAAAGAGGACAATAATTACAAAAAGATCAATATTATTTTCGAGTCCCTTAAAAAAGTTCTCCCTGACCAAAACGTTACTCTGTGACAAAATTAATCTACAGTCAAGTTGCTTACATAGATGGCGGGCGAGCGGCCATTAACGGCCGTTTTCAATAAACCTATCTATGCTTAGTTTAACTTACTAGAGGTAGACAAATCTACCCTTTTACGCTTACTTACATTTCAATAACTTATCGACATAAAGCATTGGGCTGTAACTATATTGGACATACCAATGGATAGATAAGATTTTGTCACTAAACGGTGACAGCAATGTCACGAGGAAATGCGTAGAGATAATTCTCTACGCATTTCTTCGTCTTATCGTCGACATGTCTATTGAAGCTAAGGTAGAGATAAAAGTAAGTAATTTTGATTGTGTGGTATTTTTCTCTACGAACCCAAACATTTCGATGAAAATTTCTCATATTTTATCGAATTTTGACACAGTGATTTGTCGTTCTATAATCTTGCGGACGAGATCGTTTGTCGAAGATATTTTCAAGAACCTAATTGAGAGAGAAACTAATTTTATAAGGTGTAAAATGTTCTAAGGCAAAATGTCTGCATAAATAATTTTGGAATAGTAATTCAATTTTATCATAAACAGTGGTATACCTCTTTTCGAATTCAATGAAGTAATAAAGAAAAAAGAGGTAACTACAACTGCATTCCCTTATCATAACAATATTTTGTTCGTATACGAAGAGCGAGGGGCGCATGCGATGGAGAAAACCGGTCTGCTCTTTATGTGGTGGAGAATCTTGCCGAGGAATAGGAGCCTAAGACCTTCAGCTGCCTGCCTATCCACCTTAAGAGTAATCCTCTTTTGATAAATAAACACTTTTGGAGTTGTGTTCTTCCGTCGGAACGGAACAATATTCTTTAAAATTTAAGAATATAAACAATTTGTTGTTTTTAAAGTGATAACCCTCACTTCTGGGATTTATACACAAATAAAATTTGAAAAATTTTATGAACGATGCGAGACTCGAACCCACAACCTCTCGCGTTTCGTGCGAGTGCTCTTCCAAATGAGCTAACCGTTCGAGTGACGTATTGTCATAAAATCTAGAATTCTTTGTTCAACTCTCAGGTTGTGGCTTCATCTACAGGATCTAATTTACAGTTGATAACCTGCTCAACCCCAATAGGCATATTTGGAAATTGACTTGAGAATTGAAATGTCGCTGCAAATCTAAACAATTTGTTATGTTTTTTGTATAAAATGTCATTGGTTTTAACCAAAAACGTTTGATAACGGAGCGGCAAAACTGTGCTTAAAGATAATGTAAGCACACTTGTCTCTTTAGTCGTGCGACTTTAGACTTATCATCAGTAAGGTTATTCTATTTATATATGATTGGTATGCAAAAAGCGTAAGTAATTTAATAAAAACGAATATTTTTTTCACTAAATATGGTACAATTATTGACAAGTCCCCAGACAAGACCCGCTTGTAAGAATGGGACAGATTAAAGGACACAGTCGGAAATGAATACAATTCAAATTTAAATTTCTTTATTGGTACCAAAAGTGATGTTACATGATATAATTGGTTGGGACGTTCTTTTAGGAGACAAAACCTGTGTCAGAAGATCGCGCTCTTCCATATCTATAATCACTAAGTAGGTCCTTACTTAACACTAATAAGGTGTGGGTTTGTGTGTATGTATGCGTTTGTGTGAGTATGTGTGTAAAAATACCCATTTTTCTTTCATAATTATATCGTCATCACGGAAGTATCGTTACCTAGTGATAATTGATACTTACTCAAATCGCAAATATATAAATGCTTATATTTTTCAGCCGAGATAATGAAAGAGAATTGGCGCAAGTTGATTGCAAGAAAGCGATGTGAAGAAATTTACAAACCAAATAACCCTTTTTATAATTCACCACTTAAGTATTTAAGTTTTTTTGGATTTTACCACATTTAAATTTGAGAAAACCTGTCATACAAATATATTTTGATGTCCGCTTACACTATGTATACCAAAAAGTTACCCTGGAAAAGATATCTAAGTCTAAAAGACAAAATTCAAGGAACCAAATATTTAAATAACTAGTTATCTAATAATTTTATGTGAATTTAAATATAATATTATATTTGAGTATTAGTTTCTCTCATTAAACTTTTACAATTTTTCAACTTTAAAAATTTAATAAGTTACCTTAACTTATTAAATCCAAATCTCTTTAGAACGAAAAGTAGTAACGAACTTAGATTAATAACGCTTAGAACGTGAGTAAGCCCAAGCGAAATGAAGCAGTTTCAATGTGGTCGTTTATGACCACATACGTATCCGGCCGCGTCAGTGTCATTCTGACAATTTCCAGGACAATCAGTGCGCGAAATTTAATTGAAAAATTACTTACTGTGCAGTGAAACGTTGTCACGAAGCATCTTATAAGAAAATCACATTTCACACCTAAATACTATTTCACAACTTTCAATTTAAGCTAATACATTCGTTAATATAGCAAAATATTTTGTAAAAAAAAACAGACGCCATTAAAGAAATATGTTGCCAGCAATGAAAGTACTGTATACCCCGACTTCCTCCGCTGGGATAGGTTTTTGTGTTTATTGGTAGATATTGAAAGGAGGCTATAATGTAGGACGCCACATGATTTTAAAAGTATTCAAAGTTATAGTCAAATTATCTTAATTCAATTTGGCTCAAACAAGGCGCTTTGAAAAGTCACTATAAATTACTGAATATACCATATTATGTTTGGAAAAAGTTACAAAAGTAACTTTTAAAGGGCCACTCTTTTTAACCGACTTCAAAAAAGGAGGAGGTTCTCAATACATCTGTATGTTTTTGAAGTGAAAATTCTTTATCGACGTATGAGAGAAATTTTATAGCACATCGTTACGATTTTCGGTTACGTGCCATTTTGTTATTTTTTTAATCCAAGATGACCGCCGCGCAAATTTATGATTTCTACAATATTGATATCGAATCCGAGTTAGTCGAGAGTGCAGAGAATGAATTTGGGATCATTTTTGAAATCCAAGATGGCCGCCGTGCAAAATAATGATCTCAATAATATGGATATCATATCCGAGGTTCTCGCGGGTGCAGAGAACGAATTTGGGATAATTTTTTATATCCAAGATATCGTCTGAGCGTTATTATTCTATGGTAACAAATATAAACACAAGCCAATAAATAAACATATAAACTTTCTCCTTTATAATATGATAGTGATTTTTGATTAAAAACGTCAAAAACCCCCAACTGAACAAATCTTGATCAGAAAATAGGGACAGACTGACGAACGTAAAACTTATAGCAACCCTTTTTTTCGTCTGGGTTTAAGAAAATACCTAACTGCTACTCCACTGATGTCACTGAGCATATTTTATGAAATAATCCTTGATCTTATGTAATATTCATGACAAATTCATGAAAATAATATTTTATTTAGTATGAACAGCTAGTTAGTTAATTATGTTATAATATTATAAATATTAATATGCAAATGCAAATTCAAATTCAAATATTTTTATTCAAAGGATTCAAAATCACTTATTGAACGTCAAAAACTACCACCCATTCAAAAGAGACTGCCTCAGACCTGAGAAAAATGGGCGCACGAAACTCAGCGGGCTTTTTTTAATATAAAAATAATGTGATATCGTACAATAAACATTTATAATTAAAGAGCCTGAGGGTGTTCGCTTTATCCCCAGTCCGTGGTGTCATTAAGAAAATCATTTATGTTATAGTAACCTTTCCCACACAAACGTTTTTTAACGATTCTTTTAAATTTCGTAACACATTTGTTTTATACATTTTCTGGGATCATATTGTAAAAGCATATACATCGCCCAACAAAAGACTTACTCACTCAACCCAACCGAGTAGTAGGAATAACAGGTTTATGTTTGTACCTCGTGTTAACATTATGAATGTCATAATTTCTAGAAGATTCTTCAATGTGCTTATGAACACACAGAACATTATCAAAAATGTATTAAGAAGCAACCGTCAAAATGTTTATTTCTTTAAATTTTTCTCTTAATTGTTCTTTAGGACTTAGGTTATATATCGCGTGAATAGCCCTCTTCTGCACCACAAAGATGGTATTAATATCGGCCGCATTGCCCCATAATAATATACCATAGGACATAATACTATGAAAATAACTAAAGCATACTAGTGGCGCCGTATGTCAGTTAACCGTCTAATTTTCTTAACCGCATATGCTGCAGAACTAAGCCTATTCGCCAATCCTTCAATATGGGGGCCCCCACTTAAATATGGAATCAAGAGTAATGCCAAGAAATACAGCAGATTCCACTAGTTTTACTACCTCTCCATTTAATAAAATATTCGCATCTACATTTTTGACATTTGGCGCGGTAACTTTAATATATTTGGTTTTATGTATATTTAACAATAAGTTATTGGCGCTAAACCAGTACGTACACGATGTCAGATAGAGCATTGTTTACTTCGTCGTATGAAACTTGGCTTCGTCTCACTTTGAATATGATCGAAGTGTCATCCGCAAACAATACCACCTTGTGCTTTTTTTCTACAAGGTTAGGTAGATATAGAATACAATATGTTTCGTGATGTATCTACCATCCAGCTGAGTATACGCGAACTAGCACACTGCAAAATGTTGCGAGGGTTCATAAAAATACTTACTTAATGATGACAAGTCTAGGTGATAGATGTCGCTAAAGTACAAAATAACCTTCCCATTTTTTTAATTACCATTTTCTTTGGAAAATGATATAAAATTCAATGCTAGGGTATAGTATATAGGGTACATATGAGAGACTACTTCGAGGTGATGGAATTTATAAAATGCTATCTGATCACTGATGCAGAAAAAATTCTACTACTCAAAAAAATGCTCAACCCACAGAGTAGGCATGGATCAAGTATCAACTCATACTATTCGTTCGAGTAGATTTCGGCGTATTATCTCGATAATAACCTACCTTGAGAGTGTAAGCCACACTCAAATTGGTTATACGTTATTATATGAAAGTATAGCATTTGGAGCTATGAACATTGCATAATCCTGTTGTTTCTCGTTATGCAGGGGTTATACAGAGATCATTAAATTTAGACCAGTTTACTGTGGGAGTCGTGTCATGAGGAATCGCTATGCAAATACTCATAGACATTATTCTTAAAATTGCTTCCCTTTTCTGTTTTTAGTTCCCACCATTTAATACTCTTAACTCTCGGTATTTTATATTTAATTTGTTCACCTGGAATAACTTTGCAATCTTTAATTTGTTTAAGATTCATTGTATCCGTTATTATATAGTCAATTTGTGTTTTAGATTATCCACTTTTATAGGTAATGAGGTGTTCCCATTTCTTTTGAAAATGTGTTTACTACTGCTAGATTTGGAGAAGCTGCAAATTTTAGTATTTTGGTTATTTCTTTATTTTACGTTCCATAAACAAAGCCCCCATGATGACCCTCATACCCATCTGCATCACTGCCCACATTTTCGTTGAGATCCCCGCAGATAATTCTTTGCTCAGTTACAGGTAAAGCATTCATGTGTGTACAGAATTCTTCCCAGAAGTCTTGTTTATCTGTTTCGGGGCAACTGACCTGGGGCGCGTAAATACAAACAATGTTGAGGCAGGTGTGGTTCTCCAAGGCTAGTTTTATAGATATCATACGGTCACTCGCTCTATCTATTTCTTTTACCTTTTGGCTTAGATGTTTATCTAGGATAATCCCAACCCCATTTTTTCCACTTTCAGTACCATAATATGTAAATTTAAATCCCTTCTCGATTATTGGTGATTTTGCACCATTCCATTTTGTTTCTTGCACACAGCAGATGTTAATGTGACGTCTTTCTAAGATGGTGCTTAAATCAGCACTGCGTCCTGTCATCGTGCCAATGTCTCGAACTAGCAATACGTAGGTCGGACATTGTCACGGCCGTCGCTTTGGGGCACGCCCTCGTATGTTTCACAGTTTCATCATTGCTAAAGTTGCTTAAGGTGGGACGCCCTAGTATTCCTCGTATATTTAATTTGTGCATTTCCATGATAAGTATAATGAGTTTGCATCTGTTTTTCGGCTGGTTGCCACCTGACGCCAAGAGTGTAACCCACCACAGGGCTCATCCGCCGCCACCCCTACTGAGCACTCCAACCTGAGCACCCAGTGCGCACGCAGACTCTACTCCGTATATGTCGTAGAAGCCTACTTGCGGGGCTTGATACAGAATCTCTTTATCCGGCCTTTAAGTCCGCGGGAGGTATTTTATTTCCGTCCGTTGCAAGTTTGTCCTCTATCGAGCATCCCCCTATCCACCACCTGGAGACGCGTTCTCTATGGAATCAGGTTACCCCGAGAAGCTGATGTTGTTCGGTTAGAATATGCTATCTATATTCTCGACAATAGTGTGTCACATGTGCAATATTATTCATTGCAATTATTATCAAATTAAAATGCAGGTAGCATTCGGACATTTGTAAGACATGGAATAAAAAACAAAAGCTTGATATAAATACATTTTATTAAATGACTACTGAAATATTGAAATATTGAAATACTGAACAGTCAGTAAGAAAAATGGTATTTGTAGAAACAACTCCATCATCTTTGACTCCGTAATGTGTAGTGTAGTAACTGTATGATCCTTTTAATATCTGTAAAATATATTATTTTGCAAGGAATTCACAGTGTATTATGTAAAAGGTATTCGAAGTTATAGTTATTACTTCCATAATGTGGATAGACATTCAAAATCGGTACTACTGTTGAGCTAAGCCATTTTAAATCATATCAAATCAAAATCATTTTTTCATTGAGGTCAAGAAAATGACTCTTATGAATGTCAAGTTTCCTTTTCTTTTTACATTTACCGCCACTTTGCAAAAGCTCGAGCTTTAATGAGAAGATGTAGCAAGAAACTCATTGCCACTCTTTTAAGTCAACATTTAGAGCTTCATCGTTTTACAAATCATTTCAACTACAATATTTGCAAAGTTACGCAAAAAACACTCAAATGTCAAATACTTAAAGTACCTAATGCCTCCCCTAAAGATCTCCACGGCGATCGGTCCTACGCTAACCTCATCCAACGAATTCCGGCTATCTTGACCAGATCGTCGATCTACCAACACTGCGTCTTCCGGTACACGCATAACAAGAATAAAGTGGTTTGAAAATTATTTGCCGACGATACTGACCAACAGCTTATTTCTTATTATTATAACTTTTTACGCCCTGATTGATATGATTTAAAACATCCTCACATTCCTACGAATACCATTGTATTCTGTCCTATGTAATAGAATGTACAACGTACAATAGAGAACTTAACTTTTAAAATAAATAATAAGGCCTTTAAAGAAGATGTTCGCGCCTTTTTTGAAGGTACCCATGTGGTATCGTCCCGGAAGCACCGCACAAGGAAGCTCATTCCACAGCTTTGTTTTACGTCGAAGAAAGCTCCTTGAAAACCGCACTGTGGAGGATCGAAGATGGAAGGACACATCTAGATGGCAGGGATTATATCCAAATTTGTGGCGTGTCGTGCGAAGGTGGAAATCGGCGACAGGAATCACAAATTGAGTTGAAATATGAAGAATATTATTTGTAAATAAAATACATTCAATGTGTAAATATTTTCTTACTGTCATAAACGTAGCGACACTGAGTGTTGCGAATAGTCCTGCATTAAACACTACAGTTTTGTTGATCTGAGCTGCAACCAACAGCATATTGCGTCGTTCATGAGCATCCAGAGACCACCAAGCACTGCGATATACACCATTACTTACCGTAAGACTCTAAAATTAAATATCACCGTTTCCATAAAAATATTAACAAAATAGCTATTCCCTGAGTACAAGCTAGCCTTCCGATCCGATCCGAGAATAGTAGATCACTGCTTTCATCCCCGAAGTTGTGGCATCTTTAAGATTTCAATAAAGCTCTTAAACTGCATTATGTATGCAACAGATTGAATACATACACAGCTAACGGAATCTTAAGTTCACCTTATAAATGTTTTTTTTTGAAATTTAATTGGTCACCTCTTCCTTCTTAGACCTTGGGCAAGTCGATGGGCTTAGTGTTAGGAGTAATATTGTACATATAAAGTCATAACTTCAGCCGAAAGACGTAGATGGCTGACACCCACTGCTTTCCACAAAGGCCTCCCCAAAAGATCTCGAGGTTGATGGGTCCTGTGCTGCTCCTATTCAACCTATTCCGGCGGTCTTGACCTGACCCAGTGGCCTACCCACAATACGTCTTCCAGTTCTCGGTCGCCATTCGAGAACTTTACTGCCCCAACGGACATCTGTCAATCGAGCTATGTGCGCTGTTCACTGCCACTTCAGTTTCGCAATCATAATATGAGCAATGTCACCTACATCTGGTTCTCCTAAGGATCTTCTTATTTCGATCTCACAGGGCAGGGAAAACTCCGAGTATTGCCCTCTGAGCGACCATGAGCTTTCTCATAAGGCCCATAGCTAGCGTAACACATATTATCACATATATATCCATTGAATTCATTATCAAAGACCTCAACTTTACTGAAATGCTTGTTCTGTGCTATCTCATACAGTTATAATAATAATATACAACAATTATTTTTATATTTACCGCAGTAGAATAACAAGTTGCACAGCAACGAGAGCTATGAAAAATTCTGAAATCCAGAGCTGCTGCTCGTATCGTGACGTCTTCCTATCAAAATATATACTAGTTATAATATCTAACAATTAATGATACCCCTTATCATTACTAATAAAATAAATAAACCATTTTAAAGTCTAAAAAAAGGTTAATTTTTCTCGTACTTGAAGTTGAACTTGAATAACGAAGCTTGATTAATTATATTATGTATTTTACATTTTAATGTCAACTTTAGAACTCAACTCAACTTTTATGTTATTCGAGTATTGTGTAGAGTGACAGGCGCAGTGTCATTTTATTGGGGTCATATTATTATATATTATAGCTAAGGTGTACTTTGCATACAATATGTATCTCTGTAGTAATGTTAAAATATTAAATTTTGATGCGTCAAATTAATATAATTGATGAATAGAATTTTACCAGTGGCAGGCTCCTTTGCTCAGGATGCCAGCTAGATTATGGGTACCACAACGGCGCCTATTTCTGCCGTGAAGCAGTAATGTGTAAACATTACAGTGATTCGGTCTGAAGGGCCCCGTAGCTAGTGAAATTACTAGACAAATGAGATATAACATCTTACGTCTCAAGGTGACGAGCGCAATTGTAGTGCCGCTCAGAGATTTTGGGTTTTTCAAGAATCCTGAGCGGCACTGCATTGTAATGGGCAGGGCGTATCAATTACCATCAGTTGAACGTGCTGCTCGTCTCGTCCCTTATTTTCATAACATAAAAAATAAAAATAGAGCAAACGGGAATAGGAACATAGAATTAAATCACTAACACTTTATTTTACACACACTTTTTATTTTATTATCTGTATTGACAAATTCAAATAGTAATGAAGCTGGAGAAATAATTAAGACCAATTTATCAAACTGCTTGAGAATTGTTTTATATGAAACTTAAATCACATTAATTTGAAGTGCGTGAAGAAAAATATTTAATTTATTTATTGCATTTAAACTAAGATTAATAGCTAGTAGCTTGTCCATGGCTTTTTATTACTGCTTTATAACAACGAGGTATTGACTCTATTAATTTTTTGACATATTCTTCTAGAAAAACGTCGAATGGCTCTCAAAAGTTGCCACCCAAGATATGAATCATTTTTCTTCCACTTCCGCCAAATACGCTCTATCGGGTTCATAGTTAGGCTGTTAGCTGGCCAATCTAAGAATGAAACTGTATGTGATGTAAGAAATTTCTTAACAATGCGTGCAATATTCTTTGGGTAATTGCCATGCTGGAATGTCCAAATAACTGGAAGGACGTCTATAGCAAGGTAACATTGTTTCTTCAAGTATATTTTTGTATTTGAGTTTATCCATGTTTCCTTCAACCAGCTTAGCAGGTCCGACACTATGTCTAAGAACATACCCTATTTATTTTTGTCTCGTTAAAAAGTAATATTTTTCCACTGTCTAACCGTCCAGTTTTCATACCTTCTTACAAATACAAGCCGAGCTTCACTATGTCGCGGTTTCAACATGGACACCTTCCTTGCTATCCTACCGTGCAACTTTTCTTCTACCAAACGCCTTTGAATAGTGCGAACCGAGATTGCTGAAGGTTTTCATCAAATATTCTTTCTCAGCACATTGGACACTTCGGAATGATTTTGTTTGTTGTTTGTTTAACGAACGATATTGCGATCATCTCGACGAGATAACTTTCTCACTTTACACTTTTACTGTACACGCGGAACATTTGAAGTTGTTTGATACGTGGCAAAATGCTTCACAGCGTGCTAAAAAACATCTTTATTGAGAATTACAAGATGAGATATATTTTGATACGAGCAAACCTTCTCGCGAACTTTTATTATTACTTTTCTTATAGATTTATAATAACTTTACTTTTGAAGCAATCACCATCAAGACTTAAAGTCTTGCAGGTCAGCACTAAATGGAGGGACAAATATAAGAATAGTTACCAGAGAGCCATAGAGTGTTCAGTTTTATAATTTGAATAAAATAATAAAATATACAGCATTTTTAATTATTTGACCAGCCAGTAAGTTAATACTTAGTCCAGATTTAACGAAAAAAGTTTAGCTATATCTATCAATGAATGTGCTGATAATACGGAGAGAAATACAGAAAAAAAAATACATGCAATTACTTCTACATATTGTGACTTTGAAACAATCTTCTCTGTAAATAAGCATTCTTAACTAAAGAAGGATCAATGTGAAACGAAGCACTAAATTTAAATTATTTTGTCACACACATACTGAAGATACAAATAAAATCAAATGAAAAATAATCAAAGGAAATATTTTCTTAAATTTCTCTTGATTTAATTTTCGCATTCTGGATGATTTTTAATCCATTCGCTAATACCAGGATCCGCTAAGTTGGTAAAAGCTGCAGGCAAATTTCTATTGCAATCGAATTCATGAGACGTCAATCCTGCGACTTTCTTGGTACGAGTGTCAAAGAGAGGACCGCCAGAATCACCCTGAAGAGAAATAAAAATATATTTCAATAATATACATTCCGAGCAAATAATACAGATGACCTAACAGATAATAGTTATTTGTTCAACAAGTGAGCAAAGTTATTTTTCGCTGCGAGTGCTGACTTTAAATCACGAATTGGCGACTTCGCCACTATATTTGCACTCGCTACTAGACTAAGTAGTCTAGAATTGAATCACGAGAGTAGCGAGTGATTCTAATGGTCTACATTAGAAGGTAAAGACTGAGGTAGTGAGTGATTTAAAGGCACGAGACAAAAAAAATTGCTCTCGTGTGAAACATACAACTTTTCACCTCGACTAGCGAGAAAGGTGTTATAGTAAGAGAAAAAATTAAGATAATATTTAACAATGTTTATTATAAATACCAAACCCTCATATAAAATCAAAAGTTGAAATGTTTATTTTTTTAACGCGGAGTAATTCCCGGATGTATGTTTTATAAATAAATTATACAAAAATACCCAATCCGTCTAGTCATCGTGGGACAAGAAGACTATGAGATTCCGACATCAGATAATTTTCAAAAGTCCCAAATCTCCAGATGTAATCTAAGTATATTTAACAGTAGCATTTGACTTGGCTGTTATAACAATAAATTGCTCTTATTTTATTTTATTATATCTATGCTCGGTTTCACATTCAACAAGTAGGTAAAGTTACGTATAGACTACTTGCAACTCATCTATCGAATAAAGATATCATGTACGTCTCTCAATGCATAAATAGCGTTATCTAGAAGAATTTAAGTTATAGGATGGATCTAGAAGCAATTATTATAGTTATCTGCCAAGTACTGGATAGCCTGACAGAGTGACAAGCATTTGACAAAATAAAGTCAATTTATATAATAGCAGGGGAGCCCTAGAGGCTAAATAGGGATTAACTCGAGCGTCATGATCACCTCTTGGATTGTGAAGGGTTTGTGTAGATGCTAAAAAGTTTATATGATATAAGTACAACCGATATATGCGTCTCATGTGTGTCTGATAACAAGAATATAAATATATATTAATCTAACGGTTTGCATGTTGAAGGTACAATACAAAGAAAATAGAAAAAAAAAATGGTTTAACGGCGCGTAACTGCGAGGGGATGTTAAATGAACCCTAGCTCCTGACTGAAAAGACTGACGTTTAGGACGT
This sequence comes from Leptidea juvernica, assembly GCA_949711755.1. Classification (NCBI taxonomy): domain Eukaryota; kingdom Metazoa; phylum Arthropoda; class Insecta; order Lepidoptera; family Pieridae; genus Leptidea; species Leptidea juvernica. The sequence continues at coordinate 6,957,623 of CATIXQ010000015.1, forward strand.
GACCAAAAGCTATGACAGATTTTTGAAATAGCAAAAAAACGTGACCTTCAAATACTCAAGCGGGTCAGATTATTATTATTATTATTTTTGCAACAGATTTTTGTTCTCGACTTTAGGTTGATAATGAACCCAAGTACGGGCACACGCCAAGTAGCTTGGTTCAAGTATTTTGCGTATGAAGATGTGGTGTTGATGAGTTGTGTCTTAATGAATGATGATTGGTATGATTTTCGTCTTGGATTGTCAAAGAAGTTGGATTCATCAAACGGCGGACTGTAGAGCAAGTATTTATTCTTATTAATTTTTGTAAGGGAATATATGTATTTTTATGAAGATCTAAAAGTTTGAGAGCAGATTTGGTAGGGTAGAAAGGTTTGGTTTTACACCTGTTGACAAAATTATGATGGGTTTAATTGTGATAGTTTCTTGGTGCCACATTTGTTTGATTTCATCTGCAAGTGATATATATTTTTGAATTTTTTCAGTATGTTTCTGCTTAAGATTGTGATTTTTTTTTGATCCGATCAGTTTTATATAAAAACTATGGTGTCGTGGGACACCAGGTAGGAACGAAGTTCCTTCGGCTAATGTTGAATCGACACAATTTGTAAAAAAAAATCGTGTTCAATTTTATGTAGGTTTTTATGATTTTTCTCTTAAATTTTGCAGATTAGTTTTTATTTAACTACACGAAAGTATTTAGGAAATTCAGCATTTTAGGAAATAATAAATTACGTAAAATAAAAAAAATCGTAATCCAAATTATCAACTAAAATAACAAAATATGTCTCTTTATTTTTTTTTGACAACATAAAATTACATAGAAATAGAAACGACTGTCGCGCCTGCGTACGTCTCATTTAACCACTTTTATTCAACGGTTTTATTCCACGGACTTTTTCTTACGGTTTTACTATCACATTTTTTTCAGTTTGGAATTCCTGCAGCAAAATCCCTATCTCCTCCAAGCATGCCGTAAGGAACTTCATTCCAAAAATAAGGGACAAGACAAGCAGGACTTTCAGCAAGGTAACGGTACAAGTCACTCTTTAGTTTTTGTTGCAAAAACTCGATATATTACATCAAAATATCACATCAATTTCCACCTTTATGCGAAATAATGTAACACATTCGGGTTTTAATGCAAATTTAAAGTTTAACTAATTTATAGACAATAAATCAATTGTAAGTCATAATTGTTTTGCACTTTCGTGTAACGAAATTTGAGAATGTCAACTAATCAGTTTTTTATGTGCCTTTCATAATAATGTGCATAAGTCATAACATATACAAACCATGCCCCAAACATTATAGTATGAGCATCAGTAGAATCGGATGAGCCACGGTATGGTGGTATAAATATACCACCATACCGTATACCAGTAGCTTCCCGTAAATTTTATTTTTAGAAAATTAGCATACGTTACATAAAAAAGGTTCAAATAATTATAAATATATACTTACCCGACACACATTCGTAAATAGGTACCGCTCAGAATAAAAAGAACCAGCACAAACCATTCTAGGTGTAAGTTGTTTTTTGATGACTTTTTTACATTCTTTATAATTTACTTTCTTAACATAGGCTGCCTTTAAATACGCAGAGACTGGAAAACGTTCCTGAAAACAAAATGCGCACTTAAAAAATTACTCTAGTTATGTTAGGAATACACACCCAACGATCCCAAGTGATAAATTATATAACGAATTATAAGTATTTCTTACTCTTATAGCGCCCCATCCAGACACTGTGCAGTTTGTACCATCAGCAAGCTGCTCTCCTGATCCGACTAATTTGGCTATGGCTATTCTAACATCATCAACTTTTAACTCTTTAAATAATTTTATGATTGCTATGTCATAATCAAAATTTAGATGTTTTTTATCAGTATTGTTATATTTTTCATGCACGATCATGGTTCCATTCCTGTATGGATATTTCTGTAATAATATATTATATCAATCTATTGAATACTCTCTCGCATGAGATTGAAAGCAAAAACAATATTATGTTTCTAATGAACTATAATTATTATAAACCTTCTTTATAAGCTTTGAAAAATATCTATAATATTTTACTTACTTCTTTTGAATCATCAAATTGGGTAAATCCCACTCTTGCTTGAACTTTTGTGGTACTAAAACATAAGAAAAACAATAAATTTAAAAAAGGGTAATAAAAATATACTATAATATATGTAACGCTATAACAAGAACTGCAGTGGAAAAAATGGGCAAACTATGGAGAAACAGAAACATTAAAATTTGTTAAACAATCATAAAACCAAATATATTAAATTCACCGCGCCAAATGTCTAAAATGTAGATGCGAATATTTTATTAAATGGAGAGGTGTTAAAACCAGTGGAATCTGCTATATTTCTTGGCATTACTCTTGATTCCAAACTGCAGTGGGGCCCCCATATTGAAGGATTGGTGAATAGGCTTAGTTCTGCAGCATATGCGGTAAAGAAAATCAGACGGTTAACTGACATATATACGGCGAGATTAGTATACTTTAGTTATTTTCATAGTATTATGTCTTATGGTATATTGTTATGGGGCAGTGCGGCCGATATTAATACTATCTTTGTGCTGCAGAAGATAAGCGCGCTAATTCGCGCGATTTATAACCTAGGTCCTAAAGAATCATTAAAAGAAAAATTTAAAGAAATAAACATTTTGACTGTTGCTTCTCAATACATTTTTGATAATGTTTTGTATGTTCATAAGCACATTGAGGAATTTTCTAGAAACTGTGACATTCATAATGTTAACACGAGGAACAAACATAAACTTGGTATGCCTACTACTCGGTTGGGTCGAGTTAGTAAGTCTTTTGTGGGGCGATGTATATGCTTCTACAATATGATCCCAGAAAATGTACAAAACAAATGTGTTACGAAATTTAAAAGAATTGTTAAAAAACGTTTGTGTGGGAAAGGTTATTATAGCATAAACGATTTTCTTAATGGCACCACGGACTGGGATTAAAGCGAACACCCTCAGGCTCTTTAATTATAAATGTTTATTGTACGATATTACATTGTAATCCATATTTTATTAAAACAAAAAGCCCGCTGAGTTTCTTGCGCCCATTCTTCTCAGGTCTGAAGCAGTCTCTTTTGAATGGGTGGTAGATTTTGACGTTCAATAAGTGATTATAAATCCTATTTTGAATAAACATATTTGAATTTGAAATTGAATTAAAAAAGCCACAAAGACCCGGCTAATGCGAACGCTTATCTTACCGTAATTATTGTATAACGATGGAACGTGGACATTGCGAGAGGTTGAAGAGAAGAAGATAAACACGAGAATGTGGTGCTGGAGAAGGATACTTCGTGTATCGTGGACTGAATGTCGTGCCAACGTTTTGATACGCTAGGAACAAAAATCAAACAGCGTTTATCTTCCATTGTGCAATCTCGTATACTTGCCATCTTTGGACACGTTTCGAGAGTTTGCCAAATCAATATGACATAGGCGAGGTATACCTAGCTGACTTAATACAGAGATGGACTAATGTTGTTTTGCGATATAAATTATTATTAGAGTTAGAACGTTTCTTGGACATTGCAACATTACTTTATATTTCTAAAATAAAATTAAAGATTTTTTTCTAAAATAAACTAAGCCTAAGTTACTCCTTATTACATCAGCTACCTGCCAATAAAATTTCCATCAAAATCGGTCCAGCGATTTCAGAGATTAGCCGGACCAAACAGATAGACAGACAGACCCACAGACAAAAATTCTATAAAATGTTATTTTGGTGTAAGTACCGTATTTCGTATTTATATTCATATACATGTAGTAAAAAACGATTATTTTAATATTACAAATATATACTTAAAATTCTTTGAATACTTTGAAAACTTAAAAAACGAATAAAGGACAAGTTATTAATAAGAAAATGGAACAGCAGATGAATCCTTCCAAAGGGAAACAGTTTGAAAGCTATTTCTCTACATTGATACACAAAAAATATTTCATCCAAATTAACTAAAAATATATCACAGCTGAGATTCGATTCCTCGAGCTCGCGGTATTTCAGCTTAGCAATCACAATGATTCAACCACTGGTCTAATGACCGTAAAACTATGATCATGAAGTTTGAATAGCCAAAATATAATTAGTTAGAAGTATAAATCTTTCATCCATAATTTCAACGACTGTCTTACAAATTTTCGATCAGGCTACGTGTCCTGACGCGAATAAAACATTGTATACCCATCCTAAGAAAAGTGCTCAACGCCGCTAAAGAAGATTTCACTGCAAAATCTAAAATAACATAATACCGATGAGCAAAATCAAGTTAATATTGTGTATGTGTAACAAATATCAGCAGAAGACGAATACAATTGATGAGAGTTTTTTCTGTTATTCAACAGTCATGGTTTTTACAGGAGGCAGGCGAGCTCTAACTTCTTAGGCTGTCTAAGTAGCAAGGTTTATACTAATAAACGATAAATAAAAATACTAATTTTACAAAACTAGTTTACTTTATGCTATGAATATAATATGGCAAACAAATGTATTATGTACTTGATTTGTATGTAAGTTATTTGATAAAAAAATCACAAGAGTTAAGAGTTAAGTAGAAAAAGAAAGCATGACGCCGCCACAAGTATCATTAATGCGAGCATAACTAAGTCTTCCACAAGAACTCAACCAAATAACAAGAAAAAAATGTTTTGTACCTACATAGTATAATGGAAGGCTCACTAAATACTTGTACTTACAATTACTAGGTTGTCGTAAATTATTAAGGTCTCACATTCGCATACTGATGTCGTCATCTGGATCTACTACGACGTGTTGAGATCCACTAATGTATTCAACATTCGGGTGAGGTAATACATATGTACATACGACGATCTAGACCGTTGTAGTTTATCTCATAAAGCTATCTAGGTCTCAAAAACAGGGTCAAAAACACTAAATCCACGTGTGATTTTAGCCCGCAGTTGTTGAAATCGGTGCGATGGCTTTGAATAAATAAGCCTAGGTTCTCATAGCAGATGGAAATGTAAGTTTATTTTGAACCGGCTTCCCTCATCTAACGGCTTTAGGTTTAATAATTTAAATTTAGTGTTGGAGACGTAGGGAGACTAAGATTGCAAGAGTGTTGTCGCGATCCTGGACAAGCGCTTAGTCGCGGCTACCGCGATAGTTGGCTTGGTTTAGATGACACAAAGCACGCGCGAAAAGAGGTTTAGTCTAGGCAGTGCCATGATCACCAAGGCACTGGACGCAGTAAAGTCTCTCTTTAAAAAGTAACTAAAGACTTTATCGACTTTGTGTTCCTAAAGACATAAACAACATACTTCTGTTCCCGAAGGGCGTAAGTGTGGATTCCCACACAAAAGTCTATAGGGACATTGGAGAGATGGCGCGCTTAGCATGCGACGGAGGCGATAAAGGATTGGGCGATTAATTTACCCTCTGCTTTACAGCTCCGTAAGGTACTGAAGCTACCTACGACTCGCATACTGGTATGCCCACGACATAAAGCTAGTTTGACTTTTTAATGAATTTTGCAAAAAATATTTTATATCACATAATTGTAGTTCCCCCACCCCTGACCATTAGTCTGGCCGGGGGGCCTATCGTGCCACTCAGATAAAAAGTTCTCGTACACATCTTGTATTAGCGCATACGTAGGAAAACATATGATATTAAAAATGAAAATAAATTATGGCGAAACAACAGACAGATATACCTGAGGTTCGAGGAAGAGGTGGTCTGCAGCTAGGTGCCGCTAACTTCTGGTGCTAAAGTGTGTTACTTTGATGCAATGCGGTTAGGCCGTTGACAAATGATGAATTATTAATGCGTGCGAGTGTGTTCGGTGCTGGGTGAGAATTGGTTATTAACCGGTGCGATAGTGAATTGGTATTCGATTAGCCAATGAGATAAAGAAAACAATTATACACAAGAAAACCATTAGATTTTGTTGTGTATAATTGTCTCTCTACTTCTATTTGCACTATAGTTTGCCATAACAAAAAATTAGAACTAAGAGAATAGACAAATTGCGGCGCAAACACATCTTATGCAATCATAGGTGAGACTAATTCGGCAACAGTTATGACTGAATTGAGAAGTAAAATGGATAATTAAAATAAAAACACTTACTTTTCTACACAATGTGCGGCAGTCAAAATACATTTTTTACTATATATGACTCCTCCACAAGTACTCTTATCTGTTAACACAAAAGCTTGAAAAGGAACTTCTTCAATGCTGATGTAACGCCCTCCCACGATTTTATTATCTGTGGTGTCATCGTCTGAGTAGCTGAACACATCTGAAATAAATAAAATTTGTACATTATGGTATATACAAAAAAACACAAGAATAGCTTAAATTGGGGAATACTTAAGAAACTTTTACCTTGAAGGAAAACAACTTGGTATAGTAATAATAATTGTCTCCCCCACATAGTTTGAAATATCTGACGCTGTATGCTCTTCAAGTGATCTAAGTAATGTATGACAAATAAAATATACCCTCAGCTCTATTTATACCATATATTTACTTTAATTAAAGCTGTAGTCTTGCATAATTTAAGAAAGTAATTTCCCTTCCACTAATTGCTTTTAGAATTAAATAAACGTTTTGGTATTTATATATGAATATAAGGTTAGTAACCAGACACAAAATAAAACATAATTAAACTCATTCAGTGACGTACTTACTAATGCAAATTTTTCTTTATTGTTGCAAGTCCGTAAAGTACTTGTAAAATAGAATAGAATTTATATTCAATTTGCTTAAATACAGAAAAAATATTCGTATTATATGTATGATGTGTGTGGGTGAACACAAATCCTCAAATGAACATAAGAGTGACCTATTCAATATCTATCTACGTAGGGCTTTACGTACTCTACTGAGTTGTCTAGCAAACTGTCTAGGTAAACAAGAAAGTTTAATCGTAACTAGAACTAGATTAATTTATTAGATTGTATAAAAATACGCAATAATTTTTATACTTTTTAGTACACATTATATCCATTGTTTTGGAGTAGTGTTTTTAAAGTCGGTTGTTTTTTTGTTAAAAAAAAATATTTTATCATTTTTAGTAAATTTGAAGTACACTAACTAACAATTTGTCAAAATATGTGTAAATATAGTAAATTTTTGAGTGCAGCAATGAACGTAAGTGCTTTGCAATTTGATTACAGACGCAAAAAAAAGAGAACATACCGACGAATGAGAACCTCCTCTTGTTAAGAAGTCGGTTTTAAATCTACTTTCTAATTATTGCATAAAAATCGTTAACCTATATATAATACAAACAATGGAACATTCTAAATGCATTGTAATATTGAATTCTTAAGATGTGCATGGCCTTACGCGTATAATTAACCCAGAGATTGCTTGAATAGAAAGACTCACAACATGGTGTAAAGTAACAAGTTTTTTAACATTTTTACTACACTGCTTAAATTTTCTTATAATCATATTAGATCTTACGGCTAAAGTTCGCCTTTCTCTATCTATCTCAACTTCGTCGCTTAGAGTACTGGTGCCAAATGACCAAAATATTGAATTTTTCTACTATTGCTAGTTTCGTTCCGTTCAAATAAATAGGCGGTATGTTATCCGGGCCCTTTCCTGAACGAAATACCATGACAATACTCTTCTTTTCGTTATACAGTAACATACATATAATTTAACAAAAGCCACAAAATTCCATGATAGTAGTAGACAGAAGATAGCGTCCGCTTACACTACAAATGCCAAACAGATACCCTGGATACATATGTCTCAAAGTCAAAATTCAACAAATTAAATTTATTTTAGGGAACTTAACATTTTAGTAACCAGTTTCCCGAATTATTTTATGTAAATAAAAATATTGGAACGAAGTTCCTTATCGAGCGTTGTGAAAGGGGGCTGGACGGAAAAAATTCTTAAGAAAAGTTGTCACGCCACATTTTTTGCTTATAGTAAGCTATTGTAAGCTGTGCGGCGTGCGCATGTTTCTCTGTCTGTCTGTTATAAATGGTTATTAAATAATAATAATATATTTATTATTATATTAATAATAATATTATTAATTTATTTAATATTAAATTAATAATTTAATTATTAATATATATATTAATTATTATAAGAAATGATTTTATAAATATTCATCAAATGAATATCTATTCATAAAATATTATATAATATAATATTAATAATATTAATAATTTTCTTATAATAATTAATATAAATATTATATATATATAATATGAATAATTATAATTTAATAATTTAAAATTAAAATTTCTTTTAATTTATTAATGATTAATTTAAAAAATAAAATTTAAAATTAATATATATAAAATTTTATTACAATTCCTTCACTAATTAATCGAAAGGAACTTCGTTCCATCCGGGTGTCCCATGACACCTCTCAACTTTTATATTTCAGTGTTATATATATTATCATACTTTTTACCTTAAAT
>CATIXQ010000015.1:6966588-6982671 GCA_949711755.1 Leptidea juvernica
TTTTCATAGTATTATGTCCTATGGTATATTGTTATGGGGCAGTGCGGCCGATATTAATACTATATTTGTGCTGCAGAAGAGGGCTATTCTCGCGATTTATAACCTAGGTCCTAAAGATTCATTAAGAGAAAAATCTAAAGAAATAAACATTTTGACTGTTGCTTCTCAATACATTTTTGATAATGTTTTGTATGTTCATAAGCACATTGAGGAATTTTCTAGAAACTGTGACATTCATAATGTTAACACGAGGAACAACCATAAACTTGTTGTGCCTACTACTCGGTTGGGTCGAGTTAGTAAGTCTTTTGTTGGGCGATGTATATGCTTCTACAATATGATCCCAGAAAATGTACAAAACAAATGTACATTTAAAAGAATTGTTAAAAAACGTTTGTGTGGGAAAGGTTATTATAGCATAAACGATTTTCTTAATGACACCACGGACTGAGAATAAAGCGAACACCCTCAGGCTCTTTAATTATAAATGTTTATTGTACGATATTACATTGTAATCCATATTTTTTATTAAAAAAAAAAAGCCCGCTGAGTTTCTTGCGCCCATTCTTCTCAGGTCTGAGGCAGTCTCTTTTGAATGGGTGGTAGATTTTGACGTTCAATAAGTGATTTTAAATCCTATTTTGAATAAAAATATTTGAATTTGAATTATGGGGAACCCCCAAAATTTATTGTGTTTTTTTCTAATTTTGTGCGAAAATTTTAATGCGGTTCACAGAATACTTCTACTTACCAAGTTTCAACAGTATAGTTCTTATTGTTTCGGAAGAAAGTGGCTTCATTTGGCTACGGACCCCTAAAAAGGTGTAGGATTATTAGATGTATCCGCTGTGAGATATACTGAAATACACCATTTTACGAGTTGTTTCACACCCGCCGTTCGTAATCACTACCTCCTCGCTGGTTTAAGTTCAAGTCAACTGTGATGCGACATGACGAACATGCCTGTATACAAACATCGTATTCAAATTTCTATAGAATCAGCATTTTTGTCAAACGGTTTTGTAGACACTGCTCAATTATTCCCAGATAGTCAAAAGTCATCTCTGGTCTGGCGCACTCCAGTATCTACTCGATCCATTTGACCGCGTGCAACGTAGAGCAGCTCGAATTGTCGGGGACTCAGTGCTCTGTGAACGGCTGGATCACTTGGCGTGGGAGGATATCATCCGCACCATCTGGATGTGTGGCGGTCCTCCACAGTGCGGTTTTCAAGGAGCTTTCTCCCTCGTACTACAAAGCTGTAGAATGAGCTTCCTTGTGCGGTGTTTCCGGGACGGTACAACATGGGTACCTTCAAAAAAAGCGCGTAAACCTTCCTTAAAGGCCGGCAACGCTCTTGTGATTCCTCTGGTGTTGCAAAAGAATGTGGGCGGCGGAGATCACTTAACACCAGGTGACCCGTACGCTCGTTTGTCCTCCTATTCCATTAAAAAAAAAGATATTCAAAATTTCATTATGTTTATTAATTTCACAACTAATATTTTTCATGTAAACAAGCGTCAACTTATCAAATTACCGCAACAAAATCCCCAATAACAATTAATTGGTCATGTGATTTTAATAATAGCAGTTTATTTTCGTACCTTTATTTGACTATCTGAAAAGCCTACAATGTTGTTATAATAATAGTTAAAGTTGTTTTATTTATTTAGTGGCATTGTAATATAAGTATATATTTGAATTGTATATTCTGTTTTAAAGTAACAATTACATCAGATAGCTGTGTCGAGGAAAATTATAGCTAGTAATGTTAGTAAGTGGTTCTTTGCTGAAGTGGTTGTGCCGATTGGTTTCATTGCGTTTATCTACACATTCACACAGAAATTCAGTAAATTTCATAACAACATCTCCTCCTCAACCCCTATGTTTTTTTTTTTCAATTTCTTCATGCGCAAAGAGTTTCAACAGACAGCCACATTCTTATTGCTCGATGCGTGGTATCTGTATGAATTTCAAAAAAAGAACATTTTCGTTTATGCGCGTTCCACACTACCAGAACGTCGCGCGCCGTAAAAAAAAGTACGTTATTCGAATCCCCGCCATTTTTCTTCGATATTTTTATTGTTTTGTTTACAAAAAATGAGCGTATCATTTTAAACGCTGAATATTCGAGTGAATTTTGATTATTGCACTATACAAAATGTAAATTACTACTAAAATAAATAATTGATACATTAATACTTACTTTATTTGTATACAATCAGTAATGAATGATATTAGGCTACTACTAGGACTGGTGTTTTAATGTTAGCAGTAAGCTAACTGTTCCAGAATCTTTTAGAGGATTCATATTCTGGGTGTAGATAAAGTCTAGTATGCAACTGTTGTTAATTTGGTATTAAAACACTCATGTGATACTATTATCCACTATACTATAATCCACATTCGTGTTTTAATACCCCTTATTACACAACAGTTGCTTAAATAATTAATAATGCCCATTTATTAACTAACTGGGCCAATATAATGAGGTAATGTCAAGGAAAAAGTAAAAATAATAAAATAATAAGAAAAAATATCTGTTAGAGAAATTACTGAAATTTTTCTGCATTGTGCTAATTTCTGTTACAAAGGAGACTAACCCTTTGACGAAATACCTACAGTTCACGATTCCGAAATAAATTCTTCTCTATTGCATGCTTTGTCTGTCTAATATATTATAAGTCTATGTATTGGTCTATGCCTAGTTATAATCAATGTGGCACAGCACCGATAGGACAGAACCAGCTCCTGCGTCCCGTAGGCCCAGTGACGTATATCTACGTCTCCCGCTTTCACCACACAGACAAGGCCTCCGACATTGTTCAGTACTTGGTAGAGAAGACAAGGTTCCGGTAGGGGGTTGAAAAGTTGGTGACGCGTCACGCAGTAGACTTTAACTCTTTTGTTGTTCGCGTCCCGACAGAACATATATCGACCTTCCTGGACGTGCAGCTGTGGCCGAAGGGGGGTCGTGTTCCGCGAGTAACTCGGACGTCGCCGACCGCCGGAAGTTACCGAACCCGCGCCTCACATCGCCGCGAAAATGTGACGTAGATTTAAGTCTTAAAAATATGTATGTTTGATTATAAGGTATTTATTTTATGGGCCTTGTAGCCTGAAATAAAATGATTTATTTTTTACTATATTATTATTATGCACCAATCAGGCAATTGAAACCCGCATCTCAAACCGAGCAGTCAAGCAGATGTACGAAAAAGTAGCCAGCGTAAGAGTATCAAACAAAGGAGAGCATGTATAAAGTAATGTAAGGTATGTATTTATTCATGACAACACAAAAAATATTAAATAGATAGTAAGATTAACAAATTAAAAATACGACGTCATGAAAAGTCCACCCACTTTTGACAGCATTTTTGGAATTTATTTCCAACACTTATTTTCAGTAGGTACTTGGTACAACCTATTCACAGCAGCCGTAGACAACACGATTGCTTTTGTTATAAGTCTTAAAAGTGACCATCGAAAAATAGTATCAAAAGAGAAGAAACTAAGACGATTGACTACGAATGCGAGTTTTAAGAGATTTGTTTATTTTATTTTTATTAAATAGGACATGTTTGGTTTTTTTTTATTTATTTATGCTGTTTATTTTCCGATTTTATATCTATGAACACTTTTGTTTCTTTAATAGAAAAAATTTCAGTTTGTTTTTAAAAGAGAACAAACTTTAATAGGTGGCTGCAAATCATTCCAGCATTTAGAGGCGCTGTATTTAAACCTACCCCTAAATTCTGCGGTACCGCGGAGAAGAATTTAACCTTACCTTTATTTATTTACAGTCTGTAGGGATGATCTATCACTGTACTCAATCAATGTTGTGTTTTATTTTTTAATTTTCATTTATTTCTTCAACTCACTCGTGTAAATCATTGAATATTATTTTAATGTTTGAGTGTTTATTTGCAACAATTAACATATAATACTTTTTACGAAAAATGTAAAGGACTTTTAAATGAGATATATCATGAATTTCTTCGTATATCTGGCTATAAAATGAATGAAAAATAATTTTTCAAATCCGACTGGTAGATCCAGACATTCGCGTTGCAACAATAAAAACAATCTTCAGCGTTGTAATATTTGTAGATATATTATTTACCAAAGTGCAAAATTTATAGTTATGTGAACGGTAGGAATAAATTAAGAACTGTTATTTAAAATTCTCTCACAATTTTCAACCAATGTCAGCCATAAAATATCTAAAGTTTTATAAGCTGTCATCAAAGGTTACTCGCAAATGAGTCTCCAAAGTGCAATATCTAAATTAGTTCTGATATCGTAGATTAAAAATTATCGAGAGAAATTTGTGGAAAAAATACTAATACTTTTTGCAAGACTGTAAGCTCGAAATAAAGTCGTTTATTACACACAAATAAAATTTGAAAAACAACATTTTATCTGTGTATTAATCCTAGAAGTGAGGGTTATCACTTTAAAAACATAACATATTGTTTAGATTCACAAGAGCGACATCTCAAGTCAATTTCCTAATATGCAAATATTGGGGTTGAGGAACCTGCTCAATCAACTGTTAAGTAGTGTACTAATACAATTTGTGTATTAATCCTAGAAGTGAGGGTTATCACTTTAAAAACATAACATATCGTTTATTACATTTTTTGGATTGTGAGGCATAATGTTTTCGGTCAGTTTTAAGTAAAATATCTGTACAATGATGAATATAAAATTTTGATTCTTATTTAACAGCATAATCTATTTAGTATAACGTCACGCACGGGTCTCGTACTTCAACTGTTATCTGTTTCGTACCGTATCAAAAATTGCTTCAAAACGAATTGCTTGATTAAATTGAAATAAGTACTAGTGGGTTTCTAGGCATATAAACTACACACTCATTTGGCGGTTTTTAAAGTGAAACTTTTATTACATCGTCTAAGCTTTTTAGTCTGTCTGTTGCACGTCGCGTGACGGTCGGGCGGCGCCTATAGTTCGCAGCAGCTGACCGGGTAGTGTATAGACTATTACTCTTATATTTGTGTCAGTGCTCCACGCTATTTTGTTTGTTTTTGTCAGTGTATAATGTAAATGTTGTTACTTTTATTATTTCCCATATATTATAATTTTCCAAACATAAAATTAAGATTGATAAAGCGATTTTTATACCTAATTATATATGGATATAAATGGAATATTTATCCATAAATTTTTAGTTAAATGTCTATAATGTGGAAAAAAGATTCACTTTTACCGTGGTTTCATAAAACCACACAATCCTTTTTTATTATACTCTCCTTTATTTTAATGTTTAAACTGGAATATTCATAATTTGCTTAAACTAGTAATCAACGGAATTGAAGCTCAGAGGATCGAATTGCGAAGGGTTAAAACTTAATTTTATTTCAGTATTAGGTACACTCTTGCAATAAAAATGGGCACAAACAAATTCATGATAAAGCTGCCATGTTAAACAGTTTATTTAATTTTAAAGTAATTGGTTTTAAGTGTTTGGGTTAATTTTTTTGCCGCTAAGCTTATAACTGGACAGCTCATTTATTACACTTGCCTTTTTTTCAAGTAATAATTTTGCATCAATATCATAAAAATTTCATAGTAGAATATTCAAAATGTAATCATCATCAAGTCTTTGAAAGTCAATTTATAAATTTATCAACTTCTGCAACTCAAAGAGGAATTCTCGTTAAACCGAGACATGCGGTATAACAACGATGTAAATTCACTCTACCAAAGAAAAAATTTACGGTACGTTGAAGCTACTTTGATGAGGCTTACGATAAATACATTTCTTGGTACTTTGAAAGGACTGTTTTATTTAAATGATTATTCTCATGAATAATTTGGAACTAAGTTTATGTAGATAGATATTTATGATATTCCCCATTTTTCTGTATGACGTAGAGTCGGGGAGAATCCGGGCTCGAGAGAGGCAGAGGATTGATGCCTTGGAGATGTGGTGCTGGAGGCGTATGTTGAGGATACCTTCGACGGCTAATGTGTCGATCCTCTCTCACAGCTCTAGATAAAAACCCGTCTGTTCACGATGTGCCACCAATGAATTCTTTCGTATTTTGGGTAATGAGAGCGTGGAGAAATTGATCGTAGTTGGAAACACAGAAGGCAACCGAGCCTGAGGCCAATCTCTTACCAGATGGACCGACTAAATAAAAGAATCCAGGTCCCCGAGACCACAAGAGTGGGCCACTTGTTGATGACCACGATCCTCAGCCATGAGGGAACGACTACTATGTACATATATTTTTGTACTGAAGTCAGTATGCGTTATACACTCTTATGATGAAAAACATTTTTGATTTTTTTTTATTGTCATCAATAATTTTTTCCGAACTTCAAGACAATATTTCACCGTAAACATGGAATTCATGCTTACAAAGACCTTAGACTAGAAAAAGATAGATTGATTATGGTAGCGTAAGCCTTAGAAGGAATTAAAATACAAAAATATATTTATAAGGCAATTAAGATTACGGTTCTAAGTACAAGGTTCTTTATAAGCAATATATTCTAAATAATTAATTATGTTCATTTAATACTCTTCACATTTCGATAAAAAGGGTCAAATCTGTTGCGCAAATTAATTTAAATCTATATTTAATGTAAAACAGTGATAGAGTTACTGTTAATTTAGCGATAAAAATTGTCATAAATAAATATTCTCAAATACTGATGCACTATTTAGGGTTAATTATTAGATTTATTTGTAAGTGAAAAGTTAGTGTAAAGAAAAAGTTTTTTACATGATTAATTACGAATTGACAATTCCTTAGTTCTGAACACGTGAAAAAATGTATTTCTCATATATCTTTATACATTTATCCGACATTTAAGATTATAGATGGTAAACTTGGATAAGCCTTAAAAATCTTCAGCTCGTCCTGTATAGTTCTCTAACGTCCCAGACTCCAATAGAAAGTCAAAATCAAATAAACTTTATCCAATTAGGCTTCAACTAAGCGCCTTTGAATCACTCCCAATACTTCTTTTAAATTACTGAATTTAGGTACCATCTTATGCTCGTAAAAAGTTGAGCTCGTGAGAAGAACTTGCAAGAAACTCAACGGCCACTCTTTTCAATCAAATAGCGTATTTTACAATAGCTGTAATACACATAAGAAATAAGTTTTTAAGGTGCCGCATTCAGTATAATGTTTAAATAATATAATTTATTTCATTAAAAATAATAATTAACTGTATTAATATAAATTATCGTATATTGGATGCACCTTTAGAGCTTGAATTAACTATTGCCACAGTAATAATTGCATCCAACAAATACAATGATTTATTAACTAAGATACTGCTACTAAGCTGCTACCACAAGCAGCACCCATTCACGAGTTGACGCATGGACTAGTCATCGTACCCTACGTACATATTTGAAGGAAGGAGACGACACGGCACATGACGCCAACACTATTTGATTGGGGATTAATGAAAAGTGCTACATTATTTAAATAAAACACTTTTAAAGGATTGAAACGCGTGTAATTGTAACGGTTTTACATTAGATGTTAAGCCCATAACTACACATACCAAAAAAGAAGAGGACACTGTCAGTAAATTTTGCCAAAAACCATCTGTGTACAGCAAATACCACCTCCGAGGAAATAAATGGCGCTACACTTCAACTATTACAAATACTATCTTTGAATCACTTCAACTGCAGTCCCCCTGAAAACGAGATCTGGAAAGTTCTTGAAACGTCGGGTTAACTAAAATAAAAATGTAACTTCTACGCAAACACCTAATGTAAAACCGTTACCATAACACGCGTTTTAATCCTTTAAAAGTGTTTTATTTAAATGTGTAATACTCGCGTTAATCAAAGAAAATACTGTTTATTGCAATATCAAATTCACTGTTGTGCTAGCTATATACTATCATGAATAATAATGATAAACTATTGCAAAATATTTTTTTTAATAAAATAATATATTCCAAAGTGATATGGGGGTGTTTTATAAAAGTTCGCACTTGATTGGAATACAAAATTTACAGGAAGTAGTCGACGCATAGACTATCTAATAATTGTAGAGTAGACTAAATAAGAGGGTTTCACAAAATTATTATTAAAATAAAATTATAATTAAATATTGTTTATTGTTATATTAGTTATTATTAATTATTGTTTTAGGTGGATTCTTTTAATTATAAAAAAATTATGCATTCTTGAATATTTCTGATATGTTTTAGGTACATAAGTCTTAAATAAAACAGGCGTACAGTAAAGTTACTAAATTATTTACTTATATTATCGAACTTAATAAGCACCTTTTATCATCATATCGTTTGACAAAATATTAAAAGCAAATAAAGCTATAATATATTAACATACAATTCAACACCTTTCCAACAA
This sequence comes from Leptidea juvernica, assembly GCA_949711755.1. Taxonomy (NCBI): domain Eukaryota; kingdom Metazoa; phylum Arthropoda; class Insecta; order Lepidoptera; family Pieridae; genus Leptidea; species Leptidea juvernica. The sequence continues at coordinate 6,974,966 of CATIXQ010000015.1, forward strand.
CAAAAAGGAAGGATTTTTTACTTATAAAAATAATTCTAATTAATATTAAATATTACAAAAAATGTTTGTTTAAATTTATGTATGACTGTTGTAAATAGGACATTTGTGACTTATAATTAATATAATATAATATAAAAACCTATATATTATATTATGAATTATTGAAATTAAGTTGCATGTTTTGTAATTATTTTATTCGTCATTTAATTTTTATTATGAAATCAATTATTTTTTTATTAAGTAATTGTCTGGACATACAATATAATTATAATGGAATCAAATAATATGAAATGAGAATTTCCGTAGGAGAACCAAAGTCAACAGGCCCAGATAATTTCGAAACTGAAGTGGCAGTGCGCAGGGCACATAGTTCGACGGACCGATGGCTGTTGGGACAGTAAAGTCTGAATGGCGACCACGTACCGGAAGACGTAGTGTTGATAGGCCCTCCACAAGATGGACCGACGATCTGGTCAAGATCGCCGGAATCAGTTGGATGGTGGCAGTGCAGGACCGATCGTCATGGCGATCTTTGGCCTAGACATATGTACAGCAGTGGACGTCTTCCAGCTGAAATGATGATGAAGTAATGGTCTTTATCTGTTTGTTATGTATATGGATGGTGTACCAGAAATCATTATAAGTTATGCGTTTACTTCCGGTTTGAACAGTTGCAATATATTCCCAGTGAGCAGCTTAATAGCACAGGATTTTCTGCCACTAAGCTATTTCAAGTAAAACAATAAATAAAATCACTCAAATAATACAACAATGTAAAATTCTAAAATATATTTTTTTATACAAAATAGGGTGACGTAGGCAGTAATGACTGTTTAAATCTATAATTGAGCGTGCATAAACAGCAATATTTATATGACCGCTTCAGCTTTGAAGGTATATTCCCAAAAATCCATTAATTCTCCCCATGTCCAATATTATCATCTTGAGGATAATGTTGGAACTGTGTCGGTACTGTAACGCGTCCGGTACGTTTGTGGAGAACCGTGTCGATAGTTTCTCCGCAATCATACGGAAATGAATCGCCTCCGTCAAAAATAGATTGGAAATGAGTCCCAATAAAAATTTTAACGTGATAGCTGACAGACAGGACAGCATGTCTGCTTTTGTTTATTATTATTTATATTAACTAGTATAGAATTAGTTTTTTACCAATATTAATATGTACATTATTATTGTATTTACTAACTTATTAATATGTTAAGACTGTTTCACTAACATTTATATATGGATCTATTGTTGTTCTCTTTAATTATAAATGTTTATTGTACGATATCACATTGTAATCCATATTTTATATTAAAAAAAACCCGCTGAGTTTCTTGCGCCCATTCTTCTCAAGTCTGAGGCAGTCTCTTTTGAATGGGTGGTAGTTCTTAACGTTCAAAAAGTGATTTTAAATCCTATTTTGAATAAAAATATTTGAATTTGAATTTGAATTTGTCTAAAATAAATTAATAAAGAAATAAATAATAATAATACTGTTACAAGGACCATTTTTAGCTCTTTACTTTTCTGTAATTCAGTAATTTGAATACGAAAATAATAGTAACATGAATTTTTTTTTAATTCTCTATAGAAAAGTACTCTGTACAGCAAGTTCCTTTCATATTCTGCGTGCATTCCTCTCACGTTGAATATTATATTTCCATTGGAATTTTTTCTATTTATTTTTGAGAGACTCATAAAATTGGTGTCTTGAATATTACAATTAGATTAAAACAATTATAGGGTTTCTTATTGTTTAATGAATTTACCACAATACTTAAATTTTACTTATATGTATTATAAAATAATTACAGAAATAGAAAAATAGAAATATATTTTTTACATCAGATCGTAAATTGGCTTTGTCATGACGAGAAGAACTGTTAAAAAACTTCATCCATCTTTTAAATTCTTTAACAACTTAGCCTATTTAATATAATATAAAATTTAAGATATCAGTTACAACAATGATATATTAGCTTCGTGTCAACGAAATTATTCATAAAAAAAGGATTGTGTGGTTTCATGAAACCACGGTAAAAGTGAAACTTTTTTTTCACATTATAGACATTTAACTAAACATTTTTGGAATAATGTTCCATTAAGGGTATAAAATCGCTTAATCAATCTTAATTGCAGCTGCTGCGAACTATAGGCGCCGCCCGACCGTCACGTGACATGCAACACACAGACGAAAAAGTTTGAGACGATGTAATAAAAGTTTCACTTTAATAATAAAAACTAGGTTTAGCCTGTACTGTGGGTATAAGACAACGATATGTTTAAAGGGATATACATAAAGTACATACTAATATTCCTAATATGAATATTTGCACCTACACTACTCTACTATTTGGATATCTAGCTAGCAAACCACTGCAACTTACAGAGTACAGTAGTACATAAAGAAATAACACATAAAACTAATAAAGTTCTAGTCAGATACGCCGTTCACGTCTTAATAAATTAAATAATTAATACTTATAATAATAAAAAATCTCTAAGAACATTAATAACTCTAATTGTTTGACTTACAACAATAAATTATAACTAATCAGTTTGAGAAATAAAATTGAAAAATTGTTCTCGATTCATCAGCAAAGCTAAAACAAGATTTGAATTTATAATAACATATTACCCATATCCAAACTCAAGGAGGTACGTACCTAAGGAATTTCCTTACGTTTCAGTGTTTGCATTGTTAATATTTCCAGCGCAAACAAAGCCGGTAATTTCCAACCGCATACAGTTTACAAATGAAAACACTACAAAATATACAACTGCGCTTTCTGTAATCTTGTGATGGAGAAAAAACAATAAATTTTAGAGCGATCTTGAGATTTAAAGTGTTTTCTTTGGTATAATATTGAATATTGTGAGTATTATATTCAAACAAATCATTTCTTATAACTATATTTACAATAATATGACTACATAAAATTAAAACTATCATTACATGGAAGCGTACCAAGAATACTGGCAGCATTTCCAAGCTGGATAGCTAGGCTGATCCGTTGACGAAATAGCTGCCAGCGCTTGGGTTTCCAGTAGCCTTATTGAGGCGCGAAGATAGTATTTTGAACAGTATCCGCGCCTCTGGGCCCCACGAGTTAAGTGTTTATTGAATATTAATGCTTATAATGATGAAGAGTTAAATTAAAATGAGATGGGAGGACGAAATAGTAAACTCGCCGTCCCACATTGGATGAAAGAATCTCAAGACAGAGACAACTGACTTTCTTTAAAGGAGGCCTGAGGCCTTCCACAGAGGAAGGGTTCTTAAAAAATGGACATTTACAAATTAAAATAATTTTTAAAGTATTAAACGTATTATAAAAATAAATTAAACTAGAAATATTTTTTTTTTACTTCAATTTTACTATCATGAAAAACATTTTTTTTGCTTTAAGATATTTTGTAAGAAATACAAGGTTTTTTTATTTATTAATCAAAAATAAACTCTAAAATCCACCACGGCAAATCAAATTAAATCATATTATCATAGGTCAAAAATTACACTTTTGATTTTAAAATGTTATTTTACCATTTACCTTTGGAAAATATTGATATTTCATCATGTTACAAATTATTATTTAGTTCCCGTGAAAAAGAGCAACTTTTAACTTTTACGAAAAAATCTAATGTAAAAATATAGTTACAATTACACACATTTTAATTCCTTTAAAAGTGTTTTATTTTAATTACATTCTATGTGAAGCGATGCAGCAAAAATACTCAATCGTAAGATGCTGAATGCCTCACACATTCACAGCACATATCCAATCACGATGATCGTCAGAAACCGAATGCACAAATCAATATGGCGACCAGTCATACCTGTCCTGTGGCGACCAAGATTTTTTGTAACATTTAAGTATTTCTTCTGTAGACGAGCCAAAAGCATAGAGCTTCTATCTTATTGCCAGTGTCAAAGCAAATTTTGCACAATACATTTTACTTTTGCGGATGTATTTTGTGCTTTATTACAAAGAGAAAACGTTGTGCAATATTTTATTATATATATATAGAGTACACTTATAATTTTAAAATGATATTTTAGTATATTTCAACACGCACATTGGAAAAAGTTATTATTTGTTGTTGGCAGCACCAGTTTACATTTTAGATCTCGAATTATAATATTTCCGACTATAATTGATTTTACTTTTATAAAATCTCAGACTTTTTTTTTATGATAATAGGGGACGAGACGAGCAGGACGTTCAGCTGATGCGAATTGATACGTCCTGCCCATTACAATGCAGTGCCGCTCAGGATTCTTGAGAAACTCAAAAATTCTGAGCGGCACTACAATTGCGCTCGTCACCTTGAGACATAAGATGTTCAGTCTCATTTGCCCAGTAATTTCACTAGCTACGGCGCCCTTCAGACCGAAACACAGTAATGCTTCACGGCAGAAATAGGCGCCGTTGTGGTACCCATAATCTGGCCGGGCATCCTGTGCAAAGGAACCTCCCACTGGTGAGCAAAGGGACCTCCCACTGGATTACAGAATAATGTCTTCATAATTCAGAATTTCAGAATCTAGGCAAGTCGGGTTATAAAACCTTCTCAGTAAGAAGCGAAACTGGGGTACAAAGAAATACAACACACTGTATTCGCGATATGCAAAAATAAAAACTATATTCATTTATATTATACACAACAAAGTGTTGCTGTTATCGTAAAGGAGTAAATCTCATGAATTATTTAACAGTTGATTCTACTATTTGCAAGAAATCCTCACTTAGTAAATTCTGTAAATGCTATTCAGAAGTGAAGTTCCTTGGCTATAAATCAATATTAAGCTCGGTGCTAGCGATAATTAAAATCGGTAAGAGCAAATAAAATGGAAATACAATTTTTTATTTTACTTACAGAATAATGTTATAATATTTCAATTTGTATTGCATTTGCAAGCTCAGCATTTGCAAAATACAACCAGAAAGTTATATTAAAATAATTATGAATTTGAGTATCATTCGTAAAATCTTCTTGTCCCAAATACCAAAGTGTATGAAGACGAAGGTTTTCAACCAGTGTGTGTTTCCAGTGATGACTTACGGTACGCAGACCTGGTCGCTAACTTTGGGCCTAATGAGAAAGCTCATCGTCGCTTATAGAGCAATGGAGAGGGCTATGCTCGAAGTTTCCTTGCGAAAGTGAATCAGAAACGAGGAGATCCGTAGAAGAACCAAAGTCACTGACAAAGTCCAAATAATTGCGAAACTGAAGTGGCAGTGGGCAGAGCACATAGTGTGACGGACAGATGGCCGTTGGGGCAGTAAAGTCTTCAAATGGCGACCACGTACCGGAAGACGCAGTGTTGGTAGGCCCCTCACAAGATGGACCGACGATCTGATCAAGATCGCAGGAATACGTTGGATGAGGGCAGCGCAGGATCGATCGTCATGGCGATCTTTGGGGTATGTACAGCATTGGACGTCTTCCGGTTCATAATGATGAATATGAGTATGTTTGTCACGCTCTCACGTCTTAGTAACTCTTCAACAGATCATGACTATTCCATTCATTCTTTTTTGTACCTTGATATCACGTGTTGTTAGGAACCATAAAGGGATATGGTGTTAAGTATTACCGAAGGAGTGTAAAACAAATTTAACATGAAGTCATGGCATGAATAAAAGTTTTTTTGATGTAACAGGAGGACAAACCAGCGTACAGGTCACCTGATGTGACATAAGTGATCACCGCCGCCAAGAGAATGCTCTAGCCACCAGAGGAATCACAGGAGTGCCTTATCTTGAGTTTGCTTTATCTAGAGGGCGGTCACGTTGGAGTTTTTGGAAGCTCTGGATGTGGTTGTTACTGAAAGTGTGGTGCGCTAATTTACACTCTTGTATGGAGCGCGCTACTTCCACAATTTTATTTACAATAATTATAATAAAAAGGTTGTGGAATGAGACGAAAATACCAAAATTTTATTTATAACTTTATTTTTCATTGAATATCATGTTATGAACAATTTGTTATGTTTTACTAACCGTTCGAGTAACCTCTCGTTATAAAATCTTATATGCTTTGTTCAACTCTCAGATTGTGGATTCATCTACAGGATCAACTTTACAGTTGATAACCTGCTCAACCCCAATATTTGCATAATTGGAAATTGACATGAGATGTCGCTCTTGTAAATCTAATCAATTTGTTGTATTTTTAAAGTGATAACCCTCACTTCTAGGATTAATACACAAATAAAATTTGAAAAACAACGGTTAGCTCAGTTGGTTAGAGCACCGGCACGGAACGCCGGTGGTCGTGGTTTTGAGTCCCGCATCGTTCATAAAATTTTGTTGTTTTTCAAATTTTATTTGTGTATCATGTTTTGACTTGTATTACCTATAACATTGTCGTCTTTTCGTAATTTCATCATCTTCTAACAGATTTCCTAGAGTATTTTAAAAATATATTACAACAAGCAATTCTGTCATAGCACATACTATTTTTTCAGGCAGAACTTCGCCTTATGAATGTAACGATTCGAACGTCCATTAACAAAAACGCTCTGTATTACTTATATACGGTCCAATAACCCAATTCATAACCTTACAATAGTACCATCTAACACATAGACCTAAAAACATACTAGCGATTAGACGACTTGTCAACGCGATTGTGCGAGACCAATTTGGATTTCAAAGTACTAAGAAGTCATAAATTAAAAGCGTGGCTGTCGCTTTACGTCTTGTCATTCAAAATCAGTTACAGTAAGAATGGATTCGCTTTAATTTTAATCCACTAGAGACTGTCTTCTTGCATTATAATGACATCAATAGTTATCGTAAAAACAAAACGTGGAAGTTGTATACATAAACAGAACAGAAAAAAGGAGTAAATATAGGTATATAAGCAATGTTCTTGTGTAACTCGTACAGTTTAATAAAAAAAGCAACCGACTTCAAAAACACTATTCCAAAACAATAGATATAATATGCACTTAAAAGCATAAAAATTGCGTATTCTTAGACAATCTAATTAATTAATCAAATTCTAGTTACGATTATTGTTATATTTTTAATCGGTGTCCTCCAACCGCAGCCACGCTCTCGCCTCTCACCTTCTCACGTCACGCGTGCGACTCAAGCACATCTCACCTATAACTATGTATCTAGTTTCAAACCTACCTTGGCTGACACATAATCAAATCGTTTCACCCAGTCAAAAGTTCTGAGGTAACAGACATAAAAAAATACCGACAAATTGAAAACTTCCGGCTTTTTTGAAGTCGGTTAAAAATAAGGCTCTTTCATCGAAACGTAGCTGCTGTAGAAAAAAAAAAAAAAAAATCAGAAATTAATATTTTCATAATATTTATCATTTTGAAAGTCAATCTAGCTGTTTTTGCGGATGTGGACTCAAGCCATCCTATTTTTTTTAAAGACAATTAGTAACGAGATGAGTAGGACGTTCAGCTGATGGTAATTGATACGCCCTGTCGATTACAATATAGTGTCACTGAGGATTCTTGAAAAAACCCATAAACTCTGAATGGTACTGCAATTGCGCTGGTCACCTTGAGATGTTAAGTCTCATTTGCCCAGTAATTTCACTAGCTACGGCGCCCTTCAGACCAAAACACAATAATGGTCACACATTAGCTTCACGGCAGAAATAGGCACTGTTGTGGTTCCCATAATGTAGCCGTTATCCTGTGCAAAGGAGCCTCCCACTGGTAAACT
>CATIXQ010000015.1:6983171-7019744 GCA_949711755.1 Leptidea juvernica
TGAGGAAGCTGGAGGTCCACTTGCATAAGCTCTCGGGAAGCCCAAATGATGGAAGTTTTGCGAGGAGCGCCTTGTGCCATACACGATCAAAGGCCTTCGCTATATCCAGACCAACTGCCAGGCCTTCCCCCTTGCTTTCAATAGCCGCCGCCCATCTATGTGTTAGGTATACCAGAAGATCGCCAGTCGACCGACCATGGCGAAAGCCGTACTGCCGGTCGTTGATCAACTGGTGACCCTCAAGGTATACCAAGAGCTGGCGGTTAATTATGCTCTCCATAATTTTGGAGAGTAGGGAGGTAATAGCAATAGGCCTGTAGTTTGCCGGATCCGAACTGTCTCCTTTTTTTGGGATCGGATGGACAAGGGCTGACTTCCATGAATCAGGGACTACGCCTTTTGAATAAGAGTGCCGGAATAAACGCGTTAGCACCGGCGTCAACTCAGGGGCACACGTTCTAAGCACGATTGGAGAAATGCCATCCGGCCCGCTCGACTTCCTGACGTCCAACGAAAACAGAGCTCGCCTAACAGTTTTCTGTCGGAACTGTACTTCAGGCATGGAGCTCTGACACCGCGGGATGGTCGGCGGTGTTTTTCCGTTGTCGTCAAGAGTCGAGTTGGAGGCAAAAAGAGTGCACAGGAGATCGGCTTTCTCTTTTGCCGTATGGGCCAGGGTGTCATTCCTCATGTGCAACGGCGGCATGGACGGCTGGTTGAAGTTACCAAGAGCAGCTTTCGACAACGACCAGAACTTGCGTGTTCCGGTCGGGTAACTGGAAAGCTGCTCGCCAATTTTGACGACGTGCTTCGATTTCGCACGGGCGATTTGCCGCTTAAAAAATCTGGAGGCACGGTTATATTTCCTCTTCAGAACTTTGCAGTTCGGATCCTTTGAGCCCAGCGCCGCAACCCAAGTTCGATACGCCTGTTTTTTGCAGTCAGATGCTGCTTTAACTGACGCATCGAACCAGGGCTGTGATCTGCCACCGATCGGTACTACAGAGCTTGGTATAAAAATATCCATGCCCTGCAGCATCACATCGGCTACTGCAACGGCGCAGGCACTAGGATCATCCGAAAGGAAACAAACCCTGCCCCAAGGGTAGGATGCAAAAAAGGAACGCATCCTATCCCAATCTGCTGACTTGTAGTGCCAAACGCGGCGGGTCGCTGGTGGTCTGCGACGTTGGCGTCGGATAGGCACTACACTCCTGACCAGGCAATGGTCGGACGTTCCGAGAGGGGCGTCGACAGAGACCTGGTAACCATCGGGATGTGTAGTCAGCAGAAGATCTAATAAGGACGGCATGTGGCTATCCACATCCGGGAGCCGCGTCGGCGACTCAACCAATTGGGACAGACCATACGCCAATGCAAAATTATGCACAGATCGCCCTGCGTAGTCTGTGGTACGTGATCCAAGCCATTCGGCATTGTGCCCGTTGAAATCACCCAAGACTACGATTTCAGCGGAGGGGATCTGAGCAAGCACGTCATCAAATGCCGCTTGAACGCAGCCCATGAGGTGATCCGTTTCTGCGTTACCACTATGGGACCTGTAGACACACGCATAGATGCGGACGCGGTCCTCTAAATCTACGCGGAGCCAGAGAGTAGACAGGCCCCTACCCTCAAAATTGCCGAGACGGCGACAGCAGATATCCTCCCTAACGTACACACATACCCCGGCATGAGGCATGAAATTATGCTCAATTTTGTACCCGGGGTACGTTAAATATGACGTATCGCTAGGTCGAGATATCTGCGTCTCCGTAAGGAAACACAAGGCCGGCTGCGCCGTCTCAAGGTGGTGGTGGACGGCGTTTAAGTTGGAGTGAATTCCCCGGATGTTACAAAAGTCCACATTAAGCGTGGAGCGGGGTGCCGTGGTGTTGCTGCCCTGTTTGTCCTGTGAAATACGCGGTACTGTGCCCTCCCCAGAATACGAGGGGCAGCCCGAGCGCGAATGCTCGGGGAGGGATTCTCCGGCTCTACAAGAGCCGGTACCCTCCTGGGGTAATTTCTTTATTAGGACCGCTCTCATATTTTGTTGGGGGGGGGGAAAGGACGGGGGGGAATGGCCTCCGGTCCTCGACACTAACCTATGCGAAACATAGCGGCACTAGGCCGCTACTTCACGCCGGTATTCTGTGCGAGTGTGGTAAGTAACCCGGACGAGTCTGGCCCGATTGTGCTGACGTCATAAGACAGCAGCGTGACTCTCCCACTTTCAAAAAGCCCGTAGTCGCCTCTTACGACACCCTTGGACCTGGGACTACCCTATTCTTTTTACGCCCCGGGGCAGCACAGGGCAAAGGCTCCGGTTTTTTCTATATAATTCTTCATAGTATTAAATCGTTTCGTTTTTCTTTCGTTCCGTAGTTCTTTGCTTATGCTTTTGCTTATTTCTACAATTCTTCGGTGGATGTCTTTGGTTTTCTTTTCTTGTAGTAGTTCCTTACGTTTTTGTATTAGTTGTTTACTTTTGAGTGAGACTAGCTTCTTGCTGTTTGTGTTTACTTTTCTAGGTGTCGTTTTTAGTTGGTTTAGTAGTTTGTTCTATTTTTCTTGTATTGATACGCCTTCTTAACTGTCTATTGATATTTGTAAATTATTAAGTAGGGCTTCTGGTTCCCCTTTGTATTGAATAACAGCGTATTATCATAGCATATCCCTGTCAGTGTAGCTCGAAGCATTCTATGGTCTGTGTTAAAATTTAAGTTATGTATGACCGACATATATTTGAATATTTTTCTATTGTTAGTCGTAAAAGTCGATTTCGTTCTAATAAAGGCCGTTTGGTGAGATCCATGTCAATTTATTTTTATAAAAGCTATTTAGGATACTTAGTCTGTTTTGTAATGAAATATTTACCAACTTTGTACCATTTTTGCTTCTAGTTCCAAACCCGTAGCTTCCTATACTTCGTAGACCTACCAAATATTACAGAAAATGAGTGTGTCTTATATGCTGATGACATTACAATAATTATCCCAGACACAAACTCAAAAAGACCATACGACTCGGTCATAAATGATGAAATCATTAAAATCGGCAAATGTTTAGAAAGTAATAATTTAAATATTAATATAATAAAAACAAAACTTAAATATACAATAACTTACAATTTAAAAATGTAATACCATTTATCCACCCCTTAGAAACATAAGATACAATGAATTGAAAATTAAAATTGATGAGGTTGAAAATACCAAATTCTTAGGCATAATAATGGATAATAATTGGAATTGGAAAGCTCACGTGGAATCATTATACAAACGTCTTAATAAGTTTTTTTTTGCAATAAGGAGAATAAAAAAACTATACCGGAAAAAGCGGCTTTAACGGCCTACCACGCTTACGTGGAGTCTATAATTATGTGTGGGATCATAATATGGGGTAACTCGACAGTAATAAATAGAGTCTTAATAGCGCAAAAAAAATGTTTGAGGGCTGCAGCGGGAACAGGACCCCTTGAAAGCTGCAGACCCGTATTTAAAAAATATAAATTATTAACAATTGTTGAATTATACATATTAGAGTGCTGTATGTTTGCTCGAAAAAAATTTAGCGAATTCAGTAAACATGAAAACACTTCTCTTTTCCCAACCAAACTACAAGTACGTTGCTGTAGAACTATATTATTTCAGAGAAACTGTTTGTGTATGTGCATAAAAATCTATAATCATATTCCAAAAATAATAAGAGAGGTATCGTCAAATAGGAATTTCTCATCTAAATTGAAAATATACCTTAGTAAAAACTGCTTATATTCATTAGACGAATATTTTCAACTAAAAACTTGACTATATACTATATAATACTGCTACTAATCCTTTGTTACATTTATATTATTGTAACTAATGATTTAGAAATGTATTCTATAAAATTTGCACGTCATAAATGTTTCAAACATGTACTTAATAATATTTATGTAACATCAATCTAACATGTTTATGCAAATAAAAACTTGACTATATTAAGTTCTTCTCCAATATTTTGTGTACAGATTTGGCCATTAAAATCTCCCATTATTATGACGTTTTTATATGCAGTTTCAATTGTATTTTAGAGGTCTTCGTAAAATTTTTCGATTTTTGTTATGTCTTCCTTTTTGCTAGATTCCGTTGGTGAATACGCTTGGATAATGGACCAATCTTCTACTTTTTCTATATTAAGTTTAAGTAAGGAAGTATATCTTTATTTGGAACAAACACTACATATACACGTGAACATTTACAAAATATAGTAACAAATATATGAAAAAACTTATCTAAAAAATTACTTTAATCTAATTAAAACTAACATACATTAAAAACTAAAGAAAAGCTTATTCTATATCAACATAATAAGGTGGTTATGTCCCAAAAAGGTTTGCTACTCAGCATATTGGTTGGGTATCACCCAACACTGATTTTCAGTAGCTACCTTCAATAAGGCGGCCGTCGCGATTACAGCCACAAGTGCTTCCATTATTGAAAACAATTATGTAATAAATAAATAAATGATAGTATTCAAAACATAAGGTAAAAAATAATATAGTAGACGGCTAGGTCGTAACAGTTTTTAATTAGAGATATATTGATTATATAATATATAAAATTCTCGTGTCCCGGTGTTTCTTACCAAATTCCTCCGAAACGGCTGCACCAATTTGTATGTAAAATACATATATACATATACACATTAAATATATTCATTGAAACTATGAAAGAGATTTGCGGCGTGATTTTTTTTTTATCTACATATTAAGATTTATTTTGAGAGAGGCCCAACTGAAGTGTAAACAAATACATTTTAAATTTATTTCTAAACGTATAAACACTATTTATATTACGAAGGGGAGGGGGTAAGTCATTCCATATTTTAGAATAATTATTACAAAAGCCTCCTTCGAATGCCGCTGACCGGTGTGGTGGTAAAGCTCTAGTGTGATACTTACAAGTGTCAGCAAACCATCGTAACTTGGTATAAAGATATTGTGGAATTTTGTATTTTGTAACCCCAAAAAGAAGAGTGGCGAATTGCAATTGTCTCCGATATTCCATTTTTAGAATTTTAACATTATTTAGATATGGTGAGACAGGTTAACGAGGAGGGATTTTAAAACAATATCTAGCGCAGGCGGGTACAAAATTGTACCCGCTGAATAAGATTTTTAGTTCTTGCTAACAGCCTGTGACATATAACTGCATCGGCATAATTGAATTTAGATAAAACTAGACTCTCACAAAGCTTGATATGTGTCCCTACATTCAAGTAATTCCGAATATTGTATAAAATTTTAAGTCAATAGAAACAGTTTCGAACGGTAGTGAGTGTATGCTTCTCAAATCTTAACTGTTCGTTCATTAATAAACCCAAGTTACGTGCTTCACTAACTCTTTGGATGCTGTTGGCCAATAATATCGATCTGATTTTTAGTTCCTAATATCATGAACTTCGTTTTATCGGGATTTAATAGTAGAGTATGTGACTCTGACCACTCTGAAATACGTTGTAAGTCTTCATTTAGTTTCGTATCAGTGCTACCAACATCGTCAGGCTTACATGTAATATATAATTGTATATCGTCAGCATATAAGTGGAACTAATGCTGATGCCTAATGCTTTCTACAATGTCTGCGCAGTAAATTGCAAAAATTATAGGGCCTAGGATGGAACCTTGTGGAACACCTCGATTGACAGGAGTAAATTCAGAAAAACATTTCTTGCCATCAATTGATGTAAGCTCCACAGTCTAAGTAACTTAGAAACCATTTAAGGGTGTCCAAGCTAAAGCCATAAAATTTTAACTTAGATATTAATACAGATCTATTTATAGTTTCAAAGGCACGCGAGAAGTCTAGTAAGACCAAGATTGTACCCGCCTCCTTATCTTGGGCATCTAATATATTATCCAATACTTCCATTAAAGTAGTTGTTGTGCTATACCGTTTCCGGAAATCCGATTGCAATTTTGGTAGTATGTTATTTATCTCTAAATATTCTGTGAGTTGAGCATAAACAATTTTTTCTAATACTTTCGATAGACACGGTAATATACTGATTGGTCGTAACTCTTTCATTAAATTAATTTTTCCTTTTTTTGGTAGGGCTACACCAAAGCTGTTTGCCAACTTGTAGGGAATACACCAGATAATATGGATGTATTCATTATGCTAGTGTTGACGGGTAAGGCGTGGGGTAACAATAATTGGAGCATATCAAGTGAAATACCATCAAGACCAACAGCGTTAGAATGTAACGAACATATTACTTTTAAAACAGATATTTCCTTAGTGGGCTTTAAAGAAAATACACTACGGTTACACCTATTATTCTCATAATAATAAAGAGTCGAAAGCGGTACATATTGCCTTCCAGGTAAATTCACAAAATGTGAATTTATTAAATCAGGATCCCTAAGATGCTCAGGATCATTGTAATTTTTTTGATTGACATTAACATGCCTTCTCACATGTTTCCAAAGAACTTCCGATTTATGTAAATTCGAATTTATATAAGTGTCAAAATATACCGCTTTTTCCCTGTCAATTGCGGCCGTAACTTCAGACTTCTCCAATTTGTTTGTTCTAGCCCTTATTTGTGCTTCATCTCTGCGTCTCATGAGTAACTTAATATTATAAGTTATCCATGGATATTGATGGTCGCGTATGCATATGGTCTTCAACGGAGCTAATATAACGAGCAACCACAAAACGTTCTGACTAAATTGGTCTACCATGTCATTAACATTAGGCGCTTGTGAAATATTCTGCCAGTTAATTAAATTTAATGCACTTTCCAAATTGTCTGAATTTATATCCTTAAGCAGCCTAAAGATTATTTTTTGTGGCGAAAGTTTATCCCTCACGATGTTGAGATTAAAATATATAAATGTGTGAGCGCTAACCTCCGCAACTAAGTCAAGATACACGTTATTTACTTTTGTATTCGAACAAACAAGATCAAGTAAAGTTGCAGTATCCCCAGTAAAATTTGTTGGTTAATTAATATGTTGTTTCAAGTTATGAATTCTTAAAAAATTATCTAAGCCCTTGCTACTTGTTTCCTGAGAGTTTAAGTAATTTATGTTAAAATCTCCTACTAATAATATATGGTCATAATATGGGAGTGAGTTTCAGTAAGTGAGTCGAGAAATATTGCTGTGTTAGTCCACTGTGGGCGATAAGCAGTGCCAATTGCAATAATTTTGGCTCCTACTTTTACTCTTAGCCACATCTGCTCAATTAATGACGGAGTGGGACATTCAAGAAAGCGGACTGTTATTCCCTTCTTAATGTAAATAATGTAAAAACCTACACCGCCACCTCGCGTCCGTAAATTATTAGATATACGAGCAATATGGCGTAAGCGGTATCCGGGTATACGAGGAGCTTTACCTTCTTCTCCCTGATATAGCCATGTTTCGTTTAATGCGACTATATCTACATCATGTCGTGCCATTAGAACAATTATTTCATCATGGTGTGTTCCTAGAGATCCCGGGTTGTACAATCCAACTTTAAATTTCTTTTGTTTAGCCATTAAATAAAGATAAAATATTTAAAAAATTATAAATATCTATATATATATATTGTTGTAGTATATAAAACAGAAAAGTATATCATACAATTAATAAAATATAAAACCTCTTTCCGTACTACTATTAATAATAAAATATCACGATACATCAATATTACTAATAAGGTAATATAAGCTACGACTAAAATCTGACTTCGACTAGTTCTGTTATTTTTATATAGCAATACGTAATTCTTTTTGTAATTATTCAACATTGCGCTTAAATTACCATAGTAAACAATTGAGGCCTTTACGTGAAGCAATACCATAACTGAGATACCCCCCGAGGACATAACACACACAACTATCGCAATTTTATGAAATACACAAAATATCTTTGTTAAGAACATAAACTTATCGTGGACAGCTACATTGTAATGAAAACACGCTTGAAGTATTAAGTTTTTACAAATTGTCTTAGCAGAAAAGAAACAATTTAAATGATATTTAATCCAACATAACTCCTGCCAAAATTTTATTGAGATACATTTCGCTACGAATACGATAAGCCGGTGCACCTGCTTCACGACGCATATATATTTGTCCACCTCGGGTCCATACATAACGCCAACCCTGTCGGCGTCCTTCCTCTTTTGCCTTATGGAATAACTGTCGATTGAAATAAGTCAGACGTTCATTTATATATATACGGGTAGGTATACCATCTGTGATGCCCGACGTATCGATGTTCCGCCGCACGCGTGCTGACTGAATGACGTCGTCGCGGAGTGCTCGCCTGAACAGTCGGACGAGCACGGGCCTCGGGCGCGGCTTATCATTATCACCGCCTGTTGACGTTACCTGACGACGCGGGCCTGCGCGTACGGCGCTCACAATATCTTGTACATCAAGCGTGGTCCCTATTTTCTTCGCGACGAGTTGGCACAAATGAATAATACTTTCTCCATGATGTTCAGGTAATCCAGAAATTTGAATATCATTCGTCATGCTCTCCTGCTCTCTAACGTTCAAGTCAGCTTTTAATTGTGTGATAATATCTTTCATTTGTGTACACTCATTTTCTAGTGTACGTTCCGACACTCGCTGCTCGAGTGTTGTCATACGCAACTCGACTCGATCGATTATGTTATTGAACTCACCCATCGTTGTATTTAATTTCGACATTTCTTGGCGATGAGAGGACATTTCGAGTCTTAGGAGTCGGCCAGAGTATCGCAGGGGCTGGTTGCAACAACATTCTCGCCCGCAACGCAATCATCCCGACTTTCACACCGAAACAAACAAACAAACTCCCACACGACATAACAAGACTTATAAAACTAAAAAACCAATACCGACATCATGCACAGAGACTTCATACGCGACGGTTTAACACTATTATTAATTCACTCCAATACCAAATAACATTTAAAATCGAATCTCTCACTTCCAACGAATGGACCAAAAAGCTCGAATCGCTTGACACCCGAGACAATTCCCTATGGCAGTTCGCGAGACGCCTTAAAAACGTACACACCCCTCTGCTTCAGCACCCCCTCGGGCCCCGCCCGGTCGGACGCTGAAAAGGCCGAGGCCTTAGGTACACACTTTGAGCGACAACATAGACTCACCGTGGAGATCCACTCACTCAGGTGAGCGACCCCGATACCGAACGCGAGGTGTCGCGGTCTCTAAACCACCTTTACAAAATACATGGACCAACCGCACCAACGCCAGTGGTCCCTTGCGAAGTCAAAATAATTTTAAAATCCTGTAAACCGCGAAAAAGCCCCCGGGCATGACGACATACAAAACATACTTCAAAAACATCTCCCTTCAAAAGCAATAGACACCTTAGTTAACATATTTAACGCTTGCCTCCGTCTCACCTATTTTCCCTCGTCCTGGAATATAGCAGTAATCACCGCGATACACAAACCGGGAAAAGACCCCACCTCCCTCGCGAACTACAGACCAATTAGTTTACTTTGCACACAAAGTAAAATATTAGAAATTTTAATTAATAATAGAATAAACTCATTCATTGTGTCAAACCTACCTGAGGAACAATTCCGTTTCCCAAGGTCACACGCAACCACACACCAACTGGCGCGAGTAGTCGAGCATATAACACACCAATTTAACTTGAGACACTAGACTGGTACGGTACTACTCGACCTTGAGAAGGCCTTCGACACTGTCTGGCATAATGCCTTAGTTCATAGATTACTCGAAGCACAAATCCCCTTTGAAATATTCAAATATAAACTATAAAAAATGTAATAAATAAGTAGAATAATAAAATCATTCCTTACGAATAGATTTCTTAGAGTTAGAGTCAAAAATAGTTTATCCCCCCCACATCCAGTAGTAGCAGGTGTTCCACAGGGCTCCATCATCTCACCGAGGGCATTTTTACTCTATATGAGAGACATCCCAAAACCTCCGAACACGGTCCTCGCCCTGTACGCTGATGACACAGCTTATCGGTGCAGCAGTAAGAATATCAAATCTATAGTCTTAAACCTTAATACAGCCCTATATTGTGTAAGCAACTACTTCTCTAAGTGGAAGCTTAAAATCAACGACACAAAGACCGAGGCGGTACTTTTCTCATACAAAACATCCCGTAAACTCAATCTCTCATTAAAACCACACATTAATAACCACCCGGTCGAATGGCAGTCACAGGCTAAATACCTAGGACTTATACTCGACCGAAAACTTTCCTTCACGCCTCATATTAATTATGTCTGCTCTAAGGCACCTACTGCCTTGAGCCTGTTGAGACCCATTTTCTATAGGAATTCCACTCTCTCAACTAGTAACAAGCGTCTACTATACCAGTCGCCCGGTCATGACATACGCAAGTCCGGTATGGATTAACATAAGTCAAAACAACTATCGTAAACTACAAACTGTGCAAAATAGATCCCTTAAAACCATCTACCGGACCCACCCGCGTACAAATCTTAAACGACTTCATACAAAGAAAAACATCCCAACACTAGAACAACACATACAAGAGGTATCTGAAAGTTTCTACAGAGGGCTACGCCGACTGAAGGACGGAATAAACCCCGGCCTCCGGTCGACTTGTAGTCGTAGGTCACTCACAGAGTACTACTGCCTCAGCATAAAACGTCACAAACACGCATTACCACATCACAACTGGTTAGAGCTCACAGAACACTAGCGTACACACACACACACACACGCACACAGAGTTCTAGCTAGGTCTGAATCAATGTAAAACCAATATATTGTCAATTGGTTTATTTGTAAGTATTAAATATCGGCGAAAACTGGCCTCCTATTTCCTCTCCCTCCTTTCCTTTTCCGAGATCCCCCGCCACCCCACACCCCTCTTATATTTATATATTATACACGTATATACATATCTATGTATTTATTTACCTTAGTTTTAAGTTAGTTTTAAGCTCTAGTCATTAGTCTTAAGTTAGGTTAAGTGATAGCAAATAGCCAGGTTTTCCCAGTTTCCTGGATTTTCCCCCACAAACCTAATGTATTAGTTTTTTAAGCATAATAAAGTTTTATCCTTCAACACGTAGATTCTTATAGAAATAAGTTTTATATATAAGGCTTAATTGTAAATTGCTTTAATAAGTACATTCTAAGTAATTTTGTATTATATCTTATTATCAAATATAGAAATTTGATATATGAAAATTTTTTTTTCCGCCCGCCCTCAGTCGTTCGGGAGCACGGAAGCATTTGAATGCTAGTTTATCACAGAGCTAATATCGTCATAATTACATAAAATATCTATTTACATCTATAAAACTTACAATCTTATGAGAATCTTATTGGAATGTTATTAGAATCTTACTAGAACAATGAGCAGACTTTATTACTGAATTTAACTATATATACATACACAAGAACTAAATTACATCAATGCTGAACTTCTAAATTAGGTGTAAATGAAACAAAATGACATCATATCTTTATTGCATCACCTACCTAATTCAACATATTCCATATTGTAATTATAAGACATTAAAAAAAAATATAGAACATTAAAAGCTATGAATACAATAGCTATTGATTTTATAAAACTTATTTAACACTTCTTATAATTATTATCACGATACTTAAGCAAATATTAATTGATTTACAACTTAAATTACAAACTGTCTTTCTGTCGTGCACAAAAAGAAATCACAATTATTCTTTATCGTGTTTCATACACATCATCATCAGCCGGAAGACGTAAGACGTAAGAAACGCATATTGTTTTATCATTTCATTTATCATGTTCACACAGTCAAAATTCTATAAAATTATTTTATGGAGCCCTAAGGAAATAACTTTATGAAACAATTGAAAAAGATGGCGGATCTATGCGAAACGTGGAAGCAAAAATATCTGCGAATGCCTGCTACCCGAATTGATTGTCTTTCGTATTCCAAAAAATTAACCTGTACGGGGAAGAGTAGAAATAACGATATAAAAAATTACCTTATTTTTTGAAAAATAACTATATTATGTTTTGTGTGTAATAATAAGCACCCCCTTTTACATCTTTTATTATAATATGTTTACAGTTACCTATATATCGAAATAAATACATACATTATCGGTTCATGAGTAGAACAGTCACAGTCTACCTACTCATAATCTCTACTCCATGTCAGCTCCGTGCCAGTGGAAACGCGCCCTTATACTTGTGGTTGCGTGTATAATTTATACATGCTTGTCTATCCGTAAGTAACTTATATTGATTTATTCAATATAAATTAATATAATAATCAGTCACACACTACATACAATACGTCTCACATTATTAATATATAAATTCTACTAAATCGACAAGCAAACCCATAGTATCTGGGCGAAGCACTATATATTATGTGCATGGCTCATAAGTTACACTTCGGACAAATGCAGCTCAGACCGATTTTACCTACAAAATTTTGACTAAATAGAGGTTTCGTATTCCCCTGTTTTCCTCTAGAATATGGAACCTACCAAAACAAATTTTTAATACAATATTTTCAGGAAGAATGAGTCTGTGTCGGTACGTTTTCCTTTTTTCTTAAAAACCTTTCAAAATTGTTACGTGTTTGTCTGGACAGGGCGGTATAAAAATGGCAATTTCTACGATGTTTGAAGAGTCCTATTTTCTTATGTGGCTATTTGATCGAAAAAACAAAACGTACAGACATAGTTTTAGCATATCTTGATTTTTTGACAAAAATTCTCCTGTCTGGAAGCATTGTCCAAGGAGAAAAAACGGGAATACATTTGTATGGAATAACGCTGCTTGCGGGAGTAGACTAGGGGCTACAGTAGATAGTTTAGAGAGTCTTACTAAAAAACATGACACCCTACATTCAGCCTAGAGAAGAACAAACAAACACCACCTTGCAGATTACACGGGTGGTAAACGAGATGGCCGTGAGCCATAACAGGAAGGAATATGTCGCAGTAGTACTGCTAGATATGGAGAAGGCCATCGATCGCGTATCGCACGAGGGCCTGCTGTACAAAATAATGCAAACTGAGATGCCATGCCAAATAATAGTTATAATAGCAAGCTTTTTATCAAACAGAAGATTCCTTGTCTATGTGAAGGATTGCCAGTCGAGTGTTAGGCCAGTGAGAGGCGGAGTACCTCAAGGAAACTGCCTCTCTCCGCACTGCTATGCCTGGTATACCAACGATTGACGCGTCCTTTCTACGCATCCTCCTGCAGACCTGGGTATACAGTTAAGAGACTCCAACCCACTCTAGAAGCTCTGCCAGAATGGCTGAACAAATGGAGACTCGTGGTGAACGTGGCGAAAACTCAGGCGATTATTACCGGGAATAGGCAACTACCCTCACCCTTGAAGCGGAATTTGGAGGAACTCCCATGGAGGCTGGACGTCACATACCTGGGAGTAACCATTGACAGGAGACTCAGTTTCAAGAAACACGTAGATATCACCATTGGGATGGAGACGGGTGCTCGCGCCAAACTCCAGCCCATCCTGCGGTCCAAGCTGCCACTAGGAATTAAACTGATGATTTATAAAACGTACATACGGTCCAGACTGACCTATGCAGCAGCAGCTTGGTAACCATTTCTTATCTCGTGGAACCGGGATCGCCTGCTGCAGGCACAAGAAAACTTTGCGTTGCGTGCCATAGTGGGGGCACCGCGTGACGTACGAAACGCAACGATCACCAAAGATCTAAAAATTTAAAATATAGACGCCTTCGTACGGAGGCTTACAACAGATATGTCCGGGAATAGATGCCTCCTCACACCCTCATCTGGTGGGAATTGGGTTTTTGAAAAAAATAATGTGATAAATAGAAAGATCATATATAAGTTTTACAGCAAAACTATTTTTTTTGCAATAATTCAAAAGTTATTTCAAAATAAAAATATTTTTTAATCCAGTACCGAAGACACGCCGACAACTCCCGAACAAACCCGAGCGCGTGTGATGTCATAATGCTAGTTTTCACTCATTGCAGTTGATAGAAAAATAATAAATACAATGTTAATTTTGTTGTCATTGTTAAATATTTAAATTTATATTAAAAATGTCGAAACTCATAAGTTATCGTTCTTGTTTTGTACCATTATGTATGAATACTACAAAAACAACTCCTGATAAAATGTTTTTAAATGTTGCCCAAGATGACGAACGGCAAAATAAATGGTTTCAAGCAGTGCACCGTGATAATCCCAAAACAAAAACGATTTTTTTATAACCTGATAATCGAGATTTTTTCCAATAGCATGCGACTTCTGTTGGTGTCGGATCTTCACTTCTACGATGTTTATAAGTATATAGATAAGTAATGCTAATGCATGTTTGTAACCACCTGTAGACACAATATTATTGCTTACAACATCAAAAA
Source organism: Leptidea juvernica (assembly GCA_949711755.1). Classification (NCBI taxonomy): domain Eukaryota; kingdom Metazoa; phylum Arthropoda; class Insecta; order Lepidoptera; family Pieridae; genus Leptidea; species Leptidea juvernica. The sequence continues at coordinate 6,997,560 of CATIXQ010000015.1, forward strand.
ACTTAAATTTAATAGGAGTATAAATTACCTGCTGAAGCTGCACAGTCTTGGCATTGAACATCCTGAATTTTTCTTGACTTTTCATTAATAGTTAAAGTAACTAAATAAGCTTTACTCCGAACTCGGTGTTCTGGACATACCCGTCCTTTTACAATACAAATATTATTTTTATCTACACCCATGCTTTAAATCCTCTATTAAAGATTCTGAAACAGTTAGCATATTGCCAACATTAAAACAACCAATGTTCTAATAACCATTACATCATCCAAACGAGTGTTGTAATGTTGTACTGAATTTCATAACAACAGTCCTATGTTTTTTTTTCGATCCCTTCATGCGCAAAGAGTTTCAACAGACAGCCACATTCTTATTGCTCGATGCGTGGTATCTGTATGAATTTCAAAAAAAGAACATTTTCGTTTACGCACTTTCCACACTACCAGAACGTCGGGCGCCGTAAAAAAAAAAGTAGGTTATTCGAATCCCCGCCATTTTTCTTCGATATTTTTATTGTTTTATTTACAAAAAATGAGAGAAACATTTTAAACGCTGCAAAAGAACATAATATTCGCGTGAATTTTAATTATTGCACCATACAAAATGTAAATTAGTACTAAAATAAATAATTGTTTCAATACTTAGTTTATTTGTATATAATCATTAATTAATGATATTAGGTTACTACTAGGACTGGTGTTAGCAGTAAGCTAACTGTTTCAGAATCTTTTAGAGGATTCATATTCTGGGTGTAGATAAAGTCTTGTATGCAACTGTTGATAATTAGGTATTAAAACACGCACCCACATTCGTGTTTTAATACCCCTTATTACACAACAGTTGCATAAATAACTATTACGACTTAGTTCAACATAACCTATAGCTTTGTCGCCGTAACTCAAACGCGATGCTCAACAATTTATGAAATAAATAATTATATTTAATGTAATGAACAATAAAAACTTAATTATTTATTATATTATTTTTAAACAGACTTACCTTGATGCCTTGGTACTTCGAACTTCAGCTGAATTAAGCCAAACGTCATTTTTAAGAAGATCGGTTGATATATTTATATCAACATCAGGTATATTATCAGACTTTGCCTTCATAAATCCTTTATCACACATAGCTAATCGAAACCAACTATTTTAGCAATAAATTTTCAATATTATTGTCTAGTCTCGTGTAATAGCCGAAACCGCTGTACTATTATTAAATAGCTATAACATTATGACGTCACAGCTGTGGTGACCAATCATGGCGCGTTTATAGTCACGTGATTTTTATTTAAATTTCATCAATTTTTTAATGCTTATAGTTAATTGAAAAAAAAGATTTAAAGTTTTTTTGCATTTAATATCAATATTATTAATAATAAAGTTTTAAAATACATATATTTTTTTTTCAAAAACCCTATTGCCCCGCTACACGCAAGACCCCCAGATGAAGAGAGTAGAAGATAAATGAAGGCGTATTCAAGGGACTGCATAACTTTTGAAGACGAGGATGACAACAACTCCACAAGACCCCGAAAAACTGACAGACTGACTGACTAAGCTACAAGCTAAGGCACTACGAAAAAAAAATGCAAAAACAAAAAACAAAATATCGTTGTGCCCCCAGCAAGTAGCGACGACCCCATCATACCCAACGACTCTCCCAATGTCTTGGGAGAGGAAGAGCCAGGGTATAGGGCTCCGCCCTGACACCCTCCTTCCACCCTCACACAGAGGGTGAGATGAAAACTCGACGACGAAAAGAGAACGTTTCTCATTGTGAACTGTAAGGGGTAACGCTGCCCAAATTGTATTCAATATTATAAAAGTTATTAGTGGAAAGTGTAAAATACAGATATTTCAATTTTAAGGGCGTATAAATTACTAACCCCTTTTACACATATATTATAAAAAAAAAACAAAAACAAAAAATAACTGTTTGCGCGTGATTCCCTGCTAAAAGGAGCTGACTCAGTATATTGTTGTGGTAGTGCAGAAGACACCTCCACAACACTGTTTTTCAGCAGCCCCTCGTGACATCTGGCGTAGACAATGAGAAATAAAAAAGATAAAAGTTGCAAATGAGACTTAACATCAGAGACGAGCGCAGTTGTAGTGCCGCTCAAAACTTTTTGGGTCTTTCAAGAATCCTGAGCGGCACTGCATTGTAATGGGTATGGCGCATCAATTACCATCAGCTGAACGTCTGGGTCCTCTCATCCCTTCTTTTCATAAAAAAAAACAGTTGCTATAGTCTTCCCATTGTAATTGAAATATTATCATATAATATTATAGCATCCTGAACATGAGTGCAAGAAGGCAACTTCACTATGCTTGTTTAACTCAAAAGGTTATTTGGAACACGAAGCCTGAATATTTATTTGAAAAGCTCCGTTGGGTTAAAGATTTCAACGTACAACACAACTTGCGTGCAAACAGACAACTCGGCCTGATAATCCATAAGCACAAAACAGCTCGGTTTAGGGGATCTTTCAGATTCTCTGCAGCAAAAATATGGAATGACTTACCTCCTCCTCTAAAGAAACAAATGAGTATCGAGTCCTTGAAAAAAAATACCGTTTTGCTCTACTAAAAAAGCAACTTGCTGCGGAGAAATTGAACCACTGTAAATATCTTTCTCTTTAAAGTTTTTTTCTGTGTACGGACATAAACACACGCTCACACTCACGCACACTTACATACACTTGCAAGGGTAATCGGAACACTTTTTTTTTCTAATATAACATTTTATAAAAAAAAAAGATAGCTTAAGTAGGTAATCGGGGGGCCACAATACATCCACTCCCGCTCAACACCTTAGGGAGGAGGGGATGGCTGAAAAACAGCGCTGCATGGAAACATAAATCCATGATTCCATGTCATGTGAAGCTGAGCTTTTTCCTTTTGCCTTTTGTTTCATCGCTTATCCTAATTGTTCATTTTATATTTGTAATGATTTGTATGGTAATAAAGAATTTATTATTATTATTATGATTATGGGGCGGGATAAGGAGGCGAAGCTAGTTTATTATGTAGTTTATACTTTAATTTAAAAACAAATTATTATTGCATAGCGCGATAACCTGAACAAATAACAATTTGTTAATTATAAATTAAAATGGAATAAAATAATGAGTCCTTAAAAAACTACTTACAATAATAATGACTTCCTTGTGGGGATCCTATATAAAGCAAACGAAGTAGGTTTACATTACTACTAATCGCCTGGAAGTCTCTTCATAGTTTCACGCCGATAGAAGGAAATAAAACCATTCGCCATGAAACTATTACTTTGTAAGTATCATCTATTTCTTTCCACCGTTTCATCACAATTGTTAAGTGATAACTTATTTATTTGTTTTGATTGTGTTTAAAATAATTCTTATTTAATATAAATAAATTGAAAAACACTTTCTTCTTATTTTTTGGAATCGATCGATAAACCCGTTTAAAATTTTTTTTTCCTAGTTTTTTTGAGATTTCTTAAAATGCACCGGTCCGAATCGGTCCAATTGTATTCAAAATATGTTTTGTCAAGCCGTTTAGAATGCCACCAACTGCAATGGACTCAGTCGAGCCATTCAAAGCCAAAACTTATAAGCGATTAACTTACATCCATACATACACACACACATACATATATTCAGATGTACGGACACCATCGCGAGAATAGCTGGGAAGCTTCAATCTGATGCAAACTCGATTTTCGAAAAACGAGGTAAAACCAAGAACTTCCCGAATTGTTGAAAATTTTGAATTTTATTAGCGGGAAGTTAAAAAAGAAAAGGCCCACTTTTTTTGACGTTTTGTTAGTGATCTTTTATGGTATTCTGAATAAAATTAGTTGAATTTCAATGTGAATTTTCTCTTGAGTTTTAATCATCCACCGTTTGTTTTATCTTTATCGTTTGTCTTAAATGACATGCTAATATTTAAAGAACTAAACATTTTTATTTCAGTTGTTACATTGATTTTATCAATCGTTGCTTGGGCAAGTGCAAGATCAAAACTCTTCTGTGAGTTAGCATGTGCACATGACGACGTTCCTGTCTGTGGCAGTGATGGACAAACATATGACAACAATTGCTTGTAAGTATTACGGAAAATCTGTTAAGATAAAGATAATTCTGTGATAATAAGATAGAGCTTATGAATTAAAAAAAAATATTAACAAAACATAACACATGAAATGCGTACCATCAATTTCAAAACAATCATCGCCCCTGAGGTGGCTGTGTTACACACACTCTGCTGTGGTGGCGGTGATGACTTATCATCATTTTTCTTGAGAAAGATACCCTTTTAAGAATTTTCAATTATTGTTAGTATATTCTGCTCTTCCATCGCTGCTGCTAATTATAATACAGTGAATAAGTAGCTATTATGAATTGGAATACCGCCTTTGCAATTAGATTGAAAATCAAAGGAAATTTATAGATAAAGAAATAAAATGAATTGTGTCATGATAATTGTAATAAATCCTAACACGGCTAGGATGCATGATAAGGTACATCAGGGAGTGCCTGTGCCTATTTTCTGGCTTCATGTGTAATAGTTATTTATGCAACTGTTGTGTAATAAGGGGTATTAAAACACGAATGTGGATTTATCACACGAGGCGAAGCCGAGTGTGATAATAGTATCACATGAGTATTTATATACCTATCTAGCTTCTGCCCGCGACTTCGTCCGCGTGGATCTCGTTTATATCGTAGCTCTTTACAACGATGATACGACTCACTTGACAGACTCTAGCAGGCAGGTTAATGAATAAGGTTTATTCGCTATTTTCCCTATGGAGGTAGAATTGTGCTGAAGTTTACCAACAAAGTGATATTACAAATTACAATGCATTATTGTAAATGCATGATATTATTGTTGTTTAAACAACAATATTGTTATTGTTGTTGCATTAGCTATAGTGCTTCCTTATACACTACATTAGTGGTTCTGCCTGGAGGTGCTAGTATGACCAAACTGCTCGGCGAACTTACTCTAGAACAAGCCACGTAAAGCTGCCCTAGTGAGAAGCAGTCCCACCTTAGGTCAATCCCTGCCGTTTTTAATGCCTGAGCCTGTGATTTATTTATGGTCATTGCAAGACAGACCTTAAGGGGGAACTGCAACCATTTAAATTCGAACGGGTAGTCAGATGGTATTAGAGGTATGCGTGGTATATACATGGATTCACCTCTAGCGCAACCAGTAATGGCAGTGGCCTCTACCAAATTATTATGTATCGCTTTTATACGCAACCTGGTCTCGTTGTACAACTTGGGAGGGTTCAGATTACGTAGGAACATTATGGAGCACCCAATTTAAGGACAAGTTTATGAATTGGTAGTCCAGGCGGGTTGAGTGCATTCAAGAATTCCACAGGATACTGAACAGCATCCGTATTTACTACAGAGTCCACAGAGATGTATTGAAGTTGTGCGCCTTCGAACGCCTTCAATAAAGTGTCATTAATGACAGAAGCTTGGTCTTTCTCAGAATAGCACGTTCACATAACCACTCCATGGGTTTATAGGGCAGTTTTTGGACATCTGGGTAAATTCAGGCTATTAGGTCTTGAATGGTGTGCACAACTGACGCAAGTTCTGGTGGGATTACAATTTTGCCCTCAGTTATCGGATATTCTCCATTCCCTATTTTAAGCAAAATATCGGAGAATTCCCCGGCGCATACGTCGCGCTTAATATGCACTCGCATGTTTTTTATTATGTTTAGTTTTTTAATTAAGGGCCAAATATTTGACGCCTTAATGCATGCTTTGACTTCGTTAGCTCGAGTTCCCCTCGGCACTACGGGCAATGCCCCCTTGTGCGACATAGTGCTTTCGTCCCAAATTATAATTTTGCAATCGCGCAACACTTGTGCTGCGTTGCTTTGTTTTGGGATATTGCACAATAAAGTTTCAGTATGATTAAGATTTAATAAGTCTGTAACTAAAGAAAGTAATTCAAGAGGCAGCCTGAAAGTCGTGTGAGCAGTTTTGCCTCCCTCCAGTAGTGTGGCAGCGATTCCTGATGACGCGACAGCCAAAGCAGTACCCCGGTTATTTCTTACTTTTGCTAATATTAAATTTATAAGTAAAGCTTTTCCAGTGCCACCAGGTGCATCTAAGAAAAAAATATCCGCAATCTCTCTTTCAATGCTGGCTAGAATTTGTTGATAAACATTTGCCTGTTCGTCTGTCAATAATTCCTCGTGATGCGATACGACCTCTCACCGGGCGCAAGACTCATAAATTTTCTCTCGTAGATATTCGCGATTATCCAGGTTTACTGCGGATTTTTTTGGTTAAGGTAAACCGAATTGATCCAAATGTTTTCCATCTTGTGCTAAAACTACATCTTCGATCAATATCAAGCATCTGTTAAACACCTCATTCATGAATAACTCCGTACCATTTTGCAATTCTCTTTCAAGTTGCCGTTTAATGTCGTCCGAAAAACTGTCCCTATATTTTTCCCAAAGGCTTAAGGGATCAGTAAGTTGACAAAAACCTGTCATTATTGTGAACAGTTCGCGCAGCTTGAAAGGAGAATCGCACAATGCAGCTTTTTCTAAAGTTGTGTCCCAATGTTTATCGTCCTCTAGCAGTCCAAGGGTGTTACACGGAACGGAGTACGGAACCCTAAAAAAAAATTGAGGTGGGCACTCCATACCATACATGTAACCAAATGTCAAAAAAATCTATTGAACCCCCTATTTTTATAGCTCAAAAAATTAGGTCCCCATTCACACTTTGCACCCCTATTTAGCTTCTGCCTTCCGTCCGCGTGGGTCTCGTTCAAATATAAGCGCCATACAAACCTCCACACCCCCCATTTCATGATAATTTCCAGGATAATAACTATCCTTTGTCCTTCCCCGAGTCTCAAACTATCTCTATACCAAATTTCATCTAAATCGGTTGATACAAACTTTGCACCCCTTTTTAACCCCTTTAGGTGTGAATTTTTTCAAAACGCTGAAAGTTATTTTCTTGTACTGTAATAAGGAGTCCATACGCAAAGTTTCAAGTCTTTTACTTATAATTTTACTCCATCCCCATACAAACTTTGCACCCCTTTTTAACCCCTGTAGGGGTAAAATTTTTCAAAATACTGAAATGTGTTTTCTTGTATTGTAATAAGGAGTCCATACGCAAAGTTTCAAGTCTCTTACTTAAATTTTTACTCCATCCCATACAAACTTTCTACCCCCTTTTCACCCCTTTAAGGGTGGAATTTTCAAAAATCCCTTCTAAGTGGATACTTGCGTTATATAAAATACCTGTTGTGAAAAAATTAGCTTTCTAGGTTCAACGGTTTGGGCTGGGCGTTGATTTAAGTGAGTGAATCAGTCAGTCAGGACTTTTACGTTTATATATATATATAGATTATCAACAGTTGCATACAAGACTTTATCTACGCCCAGAATATGAATCCTCTAAAAGATTCTGAAACAGTTAGCTTACTGCTAATATTAAAACACCAGTCCTAGTCGTAACCTAATATCATTCATTACTGATTATACACAAATAGACTAAGTATTAATGAAACAATTATTTATTTTGTATAGTGCAATAATTAAAGTTCACTCGAATATAATGTTCTTTTGCAGCGTTTAAAATAAATCGCTAATTTTTTTGTAAGCAAAACAATAAAAATAGCGGGGATTCGAATAACCTACTTTTTTACGGCGCGCGACTTCTGGTAGTGTGGAACGCGCGTACACGAAAATGTTCTTTTTTTGAAATACATACAAATACCACGCATCGAGCAATAAGAATGTGGCTGTCTATTGAAACTCTTTGCGCATGAGGGGATCGAAAAAAAAACATATGAGTGTTGTTATGAAATTCAGTACAATATTACAACACTCGTTTGGATGATGTAATGGTTATTAGAACATTGGGTGTTTTAATGTTGGCAATAAGCTAACTGTTTCAGAATCTTTAATAGAGGATTTAAAGCATGGGTGTAGATAAAGATATTAAACGACGTTTTATATCTTGGAAAGGGTAACTTCATTGTACCTATATCAGGTGTCTTGCTCATCCAGTTGCAATTTTTCCGAAATGATGTGCTATTGAATCATATACATATGATCTGGTATGTTTGTCAATATTAGAACTTATAAAAGTTTTTTTTTAATTGAAAATAATTGACGAAACGAGCAGGACGTTCAGCTGATGGTACGCTCTGAACAATTCTTAGCGGCACTGCAATTGCACTCGTCACCTTGAGACATAACATGTTAAGTCTCATTTGCCCAGTAATTTCACTAGCTACAGCGCCCTTCAGACCGAAACACAATAATGTTTACAAATTATTGCTTCACGGTAGAAATAGGCGCCGTTGTGGTACCCACAATCTTGCCGGCATTCTGTGCAAAGGAGCCTCCCACAGGTGAAACATGAAATGCCTAGTCACAATAATAATATCTTCGTTAAGTAAATCTAAATATTATGTTGGAAGAATTGTGGTGGTATTATTATTATAACTATGTAGTTAAATATGTTAATACCATCAATAATTAATAACTTATTATTTATCATAAGTGTGAGCGTTTAATCTATTCTTATTATTCTTACTTTTCACATTACAGATGTGAGTGTCGCGGTGCAAGGGTTGCTCACAAAGGAAAATGCTAATAAAATCATGAAGCAAATAAAAGAAATTAATAAAATTCAAAACTAAATATAGCAATAAATCATCCAATTATTTGTTTTATTTAAAAGAGCTTTACTTAAGTCACAGGATTTTAATCAATAATGCTCATGTAATTTTTGTGACATATCACTATATTTAATACGTAAGTATCCATCTCTACTCTGTGACTATATACTCTATTGCATTCTTTGAAATCATTGTTTAAATAAAGTAGGCAGTTGTTCCAGTCCTCCCGAGGGAGGTGTTGATTTATCTCTTGGAATGTATTCACTGTGCGACAACTTTTAGTATCGTGATCATCCAGCTAGTTGAGCCATGAACGTGGGGAGTGCTTGAAGTGAAGCGCCATCCTCAGAAACTATATTTGCAGCAAGGCAGGTTCATCGTCAGCGTTCAACTAAAATCGTGGAATAATTATAAACCCGTGATTGGAGGCCTATTTCATTTTCAGCCATGCCTAGTATGACCTTCGCACTTATTGATAACTCGAGCATTTCGTAGTGACCTAGTTGGTGCATAGTGGCGAGATTGTCACGTTGGAAAAGCAGAAAACAAAGGAGAGGTGTCCGTCTCCTTATAATGAAATAGTATGAAAGGTTATCCCCTTTCATGCACTATTGGGCCTAGATTTAAAAGGATGAAATTAGTGTCAATTAATAGCATATAAAGTAGCAAAGCATCACTGAAAATTTGAGGAAATTCGGCAATCTGAAAGCAAAGTCATAGGAGGTTTTGTAAAAGTGAGGTGGTGAGCTGATATTTTAAATGCGATTCTTATTTTGTTTTGATGGATCGGTTATTTACAAGATTGAAATAGAAATTATGTTTATTTACAATAGGGAGACAACATAACATATTGCAACCACACTTGGTAAGCGTCATGAAGCTACATCAGTTCTTAAAGGGGCATTGACATGGGGAGAAGAATTGATAGAAACTCCCATTACATCTTTTAAATCATGTAACAACTTAGCTTGCTTAATATAATAATAATAACTTCGATTGTCTTAAAATATATTATTAAAAATACGAATAACCTTTATAAACAAATTATGCAAAGAAACTTTAATATTATCGCTCTAACGGAAACCTGGCTTAATTCGAAAATAAAAAGTGATGAATTCATAAGCTCGTATTACTGCATATATCGTAGGGATAGGTCATGTTGTACTTCATCAAAAAAAGATGGAGGCGGGGGATTGCCATAAAAAACGACATCCTTCAATACGCGTTGAAGTATTTTATTTATTTATTTACTAATAATCCAACAGCTTTATATACCCATTACAATAGACTTACAAATAATTTTACAAATATGCCAATTTAGGATTAAGAATAATAGTTACAAAACATTAATAGGTATATATCTGTTATTGAATGCTAAAATTATTACATACGTTAATAATAATATTATTTAAGAGGTGTGTGTGTGTGTGTGTGTATAGTGTAGGTGAGTGAGGGTGTAGGTGATTGAGTGTTTTCGTGTTTATGTTATACAATTTTATTTTCGTGTGTTTTAAGTATTGAGATTTCGTGTAAAAAGCGTTGCTTAGACGTCGCAAAAATGTCAGTACCTGCGTACTCGGTATTATATAAGTATGTTATACGTTTTAAAATATTGTTCTGGGCATAATTTGTAGTTACTTGGGGGACGTGAAACAAGGAAGTGTGACGGGTTCTGTAGTCCGGTACGCTTAGATATATAGATTCTAATAATTCCGAACAGTCTATAAGGTTATTCCATAACAAATGGAGTAACAGTATATCGCTTTTTTTCCGCCGTATAAACAGAGGTTCCATTCTAAAGCGTACACAGACATCGTCATAGGTGTCGAAATGAGAGTAATCCTTGAAGCACAAGAATCTGACAAACATCTTCTGTATAGACTCAATTTTGTTTATATGTACTGCATAGTGAGGTGACCAAATACATGATGCATAATCAAGGATACTCCTTACGTATGCTGAGTACAGAGTTTTTTAATTAAATTAAATTTTCTTATCATCTGCATACATCAAGAAACGTGCGTGTTTAAAACAGGTAAATATGTCAAATAAGTATGCGTTATACAGCAATGGTCCTAAAATAGATCCCTGTGGAACTCCAGATAACGCATATATAAAATCACTTTTGGCACCACCCAGAACTACAGCCTGTCTTCTGTTTATTATGTAGGAGTAAAGCCATCTATGTAAATCACCTCTTATACCAAGCGCATATAATTTTTTTTTGCAGAATAATGTGATCCACGCGGTCAAAAGCCGTTTCAAAATCCGTATAGATAACATCCACCTGTTTTCCTTTACTCATTTTATCGACAGTGTAATTAACAAGCACAGACAAGTTTGTAACAGTAGAGCGCCTCTTCATGAAACCATGTTGTTCGGGTGGTATAAATTTATGTACGAGAGGTGTAATACGCTTCTGTATTACAATCTCGAAAATTTTTGCCATCGAGTTTTGAGATTGATATAGGTCTGTAGTTTACGGTCTGGTTTCGTTGTCCAGTTTTGTATATTGGCACAATGAGGTCCTCTTTCCATTTTGCAGGGAACGCATCTACTGATATTTTCGATATAAGTTCGTTGTTTAGGCAACCCGATGGAAGTTCATAATCATCATAGGAATCTGTGGGATTTTCAAAAACACTTTTGAAGTGTTGACTGAAAGCAGAGCATATCTCGGTCTCATTATTGAAATCTGTTCCGTTGTATGACATAGTGTTAGGATGACCTATATTACCCGTTCTTAGGGATTTAACCTATGACCATAAACGGGTAGGATCTTTATTGATATATTCTTGCATACGATCGATATAAAATTTATAACATTTTTTTTGTAAAAGTTTTTGTCTTGAACGAAGTAAGCAAAATTCATCGAAATCTAGCGGATTTTTATATTTTTTCCATTTTTTGTGAAGTTTTAATTTATCTTTTACCACGTGTATAAGTGCTCTACTATACCAGCATTGAAAATTTTTTGATGATTTATTTGTAATTCTAGGTGTGAACAGAGCTATCAGATCATTAATCTGCTTATAGAATATATCAAGTATGTCGTTTATGTTGTCTCCTAGTAGAGTGTTATACCAGTTTATTTTGGAAAGGCCTTCATTTATTTCAATAAAGTTTGATCTATGAAAATTAAAGCGAGAGATAGATTTATTTTTCAAAAATTTTATATTAAGATCAGTTGTGTCTATTTCTAAGGACGGGTGATAATTATCTTCTGGAACGAGTGACTGCTTAGCTCTCAGTATATCAATTTGGAAATTGCAAAATATTAAGTCAAGAGTATTATGTGCTGTATTAGTAAGAAAGTTGTATTGCTCCAGCCCAGCTATGCTGCACATATCCAAAAATTCTATGGCAGCATTTTGAAGACCTATCGAACCTTTTTTTAAGTGACTTACCCCCTGTTGAGACCATTTCACGTGAGATAGATTGAAGTCCTCACATAAAAGTACATTATCGTTTTGATTGTTAACTAAATAATTAGATAGTGCTGCTGTAAATGTCACAAGATTTGTGGCCTGATTTTTATCAGGTGGCATATAAACAACACCGATTTGAAGCTGACGGTGATTACGGGATCCCAGTGTACTACTCGGTATTGTAATCCAAAGTGATTCTAGGCCAATACATGACCATTCCGATTTGCACGAACTGCACGAAAATCACGATCGCACCTAAAAACGTCCCAACGGCCATCACATAATTCTCCATTATGAAAACCATCTGTAAGCCAGGTTTCCGTAGCAATGATAATTTGATAGTCTTTACACAAAATGTTAAGTTTAAGATCGCTTGTTTTCGTACGTAGCCCACGAACATTCTGGTAAAATACTTTTAGCGCTTTAATCGTTTGTTACCGGTACAAATAGTTTCAAAATTATAGTTAAAAATATTTTAGTTAATTTGTGACAGCAGATAACTTTTATAACTAAGCAATACGACGCTTTATCTATTAATATGTGTGATGTGTGTGGTGTGAGTGATGTGTTATGTAAGATGTATTTAGTGAGAAAAACATTATATAAATTTTGATTAACAAATTCCACGAAATAGAAACCAGTAGTTGATGTATTAAATTTACAAAACAATAAGTTAGATATTTTCATATGTGAGACATAAAAGGTCACAGTTGTTGAAGTTATACAATTTTTAATAAATCTTTTTTTGTGTTTATAGTTATGGCAGGTGATTCCTCGTTTTTCCTTAAAAAAATCTGACAATTTCTCACCCAAACAAATTTGTAGGACTTTTTTCCTGCCAAATCCTTCGATTCTTTCAAAAGAGATTTATTATCTGGGGTCAAATGCTCAAAGACAAAGAATCTGGTAGGTGAACCGCTTAATCCAATATCTTTTGTTGTGATACCTTTAGTTTTCCGCAAGCCAGATAGTATTCTATCCTTAGTGATACGGTCTTTTAACTTTATCACAAGTGGTTTTGGGCGTTTGGGCGTACTTTTAAAAGGCTGAACTCGGTGTGCAAATTCTATTTCATCAAAAAACAGTTCTAAACCAGCATTTTGGCGATATCCACCATAAGTGTCTTGGGGTTTTCATTTGGTGCTCCCGGTAAACCAACAATTTCAATATTTGATTGCCGGCACCATTGCTGCTGCTTATTAATTGAATGACGTAGTTCCGATATCTGATCGTCCTTTTCAGCAATATCAGCATGCAATTTCACAACATCTTGCTTAAGGTCATGGTGTTCATTTTGAAGGAACTGATATGATTCTTGAATTAAATTAAACTGTGATGAGATAGCTTTTACTTCATCCTTTATCTGTTTGAAAAGAGAACTCTTTATTTCCGCCACTATCTCTTCCTTAATAGTTTTTAATTTTTGGTCTAACAACTGTTCCAAATGAGGCAATAAATCAGATATTTCAGATGGATTACACACGATGGCTGAGTAATGGACCCCTGAGGTTTGGAGCTGCGGACTGGCGTCTTGCTTATTATCTCCCACTTTCCGCTGTTTTATCAGGCATGATGGGCATTTCCACTGGTTACGTGACAACGAGGAAGTGTCATCAAAGTTTACACATTCAGAATGGTATAAAAGTACGCATGAAGTGCATTTTATACGTTTTTGAGTAACATTTATACTATTGCTGCACGCCTCACACTGTAAACCCATGGTGTATTTAATTCGCTTTAGTAATTTATTATAATCTCCAAAAAAATAAAATTAAGTAAATCTTGTTAAAATAAATTGGGTAAATTTTATTATTTAATATGGCAACACTTCCGATGTCGAAGTCAAGATGGCAGCTGTCAAACTATTCAGAATATGTCATTTGTCATTGACGTCAAACATTCCGATGTCGAAATCACGATGGCAACTGTCAAACTATTCAGAATATGTCATTTGCCGCTTTTTGTGTTGACTTCAAACATTCAGGTTTTTTATCACCTACCTCCAACTTAATTTCTAAATTATCAGAACTGGAGGAAGAAATTGTGTTTCTTCAGCTAAAACGGAGATAAAGCACTGATTTTAATTCTTCACTGTGATCTACACACTTAGTTTTAGAAACTTAACACTTTTTATACTGTAAAAGACACGTATTTTAAATGTTTATCACATTAAATTGCTGCAGCTAATGTAACCGTGTATACATTTTTCCATAACGTATGGGAAAGTCATTGCAAAGATATTTGGGTACTTTTAAATTAAAATATTAATAGTAATATTAAAAAGCTTGCATATGTGTCGCATACCTACCTCCACCACTTAATCTTGATTTGTTATGGAATCAACAAAGCTCACAGTGTTATTAGCATGATTGATAACGTTTTAATATTGGGTCATTTTAACTCATCGTTTATTAAACGGCTTAAAACAGAAGAAAGTTATCTTAGGCTACGAAATACAATAACTCACTGGGAAATACTTTTATCGATTACATAGCGCTAAATAATTTGTACCAAATTAATCACATAGAAAATTCTGATGGAAGGGTTTTGGATCTGGTTCTGACGAATATAGGAAATGCATATGCCAATAAATCTTTGGACATTCTGCGTGAACAAGATAGTAGGCATCCTGCGCTAATTATCAATATTCCACATTCTGAGCCACCCAAACCTGTGCCATAACTGTTCCTTGCTATAATCAATACAAAAATACAATTGAACAGGATATAGTTATATATCCACGAGCATTCTGGCGCTATACCAAATCAAAAAATAAATATAAGAGATTACTTCCAGCGACTATGTATAGCGTCAACATAATATCTGTTGAATCCGGATCTGATATTACTAATCTCTTCCCTAGCCAATATAATGTTACCGTAAACTCTTCAAAAAACACACCCTATGATCATTTCATTATTAATAGTAATGCTATTAACAATATTACTATAAATAAAAGGGGAGTATTAGCTAAATTAAAACAAATAGATATTTTTAAGGGTTCTGGCCCCGACGGTTTTCCTCCTGTTTTTGTAAAGCATTGTAGTTCTGATATTGCTTTACCATTAAGTATTATTTTTAAACGCTGTTTGGCTGATGGATGTTTCCCAGATGAAAATTGGGCGAATATTTCTGTTGCACAAATAAAGGAATAAAATTATCGGCCAATAACTAATATCTTATCTTGTTTTGCAAAAATATTCGAGTCTCTTGTATGTAAAGTCTTAACATCACATGTCAAACATTCCCTTTCTGTTAATCAAAATGGATTTCTACCAGTTCGTTCCACATTTATCATGTTTTTTTATCAGATCTTTGCGCTACAGTGGATCGGGGTGATGAAGTAGATTCAATCTACACCAACTTTGCTACTGCATTAGACAAAGATGATCTCAAAATCCTCATCAAAAACTATACCACTTTAGATTAACTGGTTCACTCCTCACTTGGTTTCAGCCTTACTTAGCAAAAAGACTTCAGATTGTGTCAGTGAATGGTAACAATTTGCAACCCTACTTTGCTATGTCTGGCGTTACTCTAGGCTCTCACCTTGGTCCTATAATTTTTTATTCAACGATATTGCCTCTGAAATGCATTTTTTTTGTGGAATAGTAGAACAAATGAGCGGAAGGGGCACCTGTTGTTAAGTGATCACCGCCGCCCACAATTTCTTGCAACGCCAGAGGAATCACAGGAGCGTCGCCGGCCTTAAAGGAAGGTGTACGCGCTTTTTTTGAAGGTACCCATGTCGTATCGTCCCGGAAACACCGCACAAGGAAGTTCATTCCACAGCTTTGTAGTACGTGGAAGAAAGCTCCTTGAAAACCGCACTGTGGAATACCGCCACACATCCAGATGGTGGGGATGATATCCTAACTTGTGGCGTGTCGTGCGAAGGTGGACTTTGGCGGCAGGAATCAGGTTAAACAGCTCTTTGGAACACTCCCCGTGATAAATGCGGTAGAAGACACACAATGAAGCGACATCTCTACGCAACGCCAAGTGATCTAGCCGTTCACAGAGCACTGGGTCCCCGAAAATTCAAGCTGCTCTACATTGCACGCGGTCAAATGGATCGAGCTGATACTGGGGTGCGCCAGACCAGAGATGGCAGCAAAACTCCATGTGTGGCAGGACCTAGAGCGCTAGAATGTGGGCTGACTTGAAGTATTGCCGTGCTCTATTAATGACACCCAGTTTCTTTGAAGCCAATTTGGCTTTGCCCTCCAGATGGCCACGAAATTGTCAATCGCTTGAGATTTTGAGACCAAGTATTCCGATACTAGGCGAGGCTTTAAGGGAAGTGCTGTCGAAGAGCGGTGATACAACAAATGGTTGGTTTTTTTGTGGCAAAGGCGCAAACTTGAGTCTTCTTGTGGTTAAATAGGACAAGGTTCAATAGACCCCATTCCACGACCTTCTCAAGAGAGGACTCGATAGAAGACACAAGTTTCTCCCGGCACTGCTCGACGATTTCCCGAGAGAGACCTGCATGGCCCGTGTATACGGCATCACCAGTGCTGTCGTCTGCATAGCAATTTATGTTGGAAGTGTCCAACATATCGTTGATATGCAGAAGAAACAGCGTGGGAGATAGCACACAGCCATGGGGCACTCTAGCATTCACGGGCTTCGGGTTCCAGAAATATCCGTCGACAACGACCTGTTAGAAGGGACTAATGGTGTTTTTCGAGCTAGCATACAATATAGCTAGCGTATATATTATGACCCTCTCAAAGAATTTAGCAATGATGCAAAGTTTTGAAGTTAGTCTATAATTATTAAATTCAGATCGAGACCCTTTATTTGATACTGGTGTCTGTATGTGTGGCTCTATACTATAAATGCTGATTTCCATAATTTAGGGACAGAGCCAGTGATTTACTGAAAAGCATATGTGAAGACCTAGTACTGAAAGAGCATTTTCTAAGAAATAATGACGAAATGTTTTCAGGGCCTGGAGATTTAGTTATATCTAGCCTTTCAAGTAATAATTTAACTTCATTCACATTTATATCAATATTTTTAATATCAGAAACAAAATTTAAATGAGAACTTAGAGTAAATTTACTGTTTTCTGTATGTTTCGTGGTATGTACTTATTTGTGGCTAGGACCATTATCACATACGGTTGTGTGGAGTGGGCGAATAAGACATCTAACGTAGCGGTGAAGCTATACCTTACAAAACTGCAAAGCCTAGTATGTTTCGCATGCATTCGTCTGTGTAACAGGCGAATATATATGAAATCCTGCCTAAGTGGAACTCATTTGCTCATCCTTAGAAAGGTGTTCCTCTATTGGAACTTTGTTATAAGCTTCATGCAGAGATTCTACTACTAGACGTATTTTGTAAATCCGGTGATGATCAGGATGCTCCGTTGTATTGAATTATTGTCATTGAAGTAAAATGTTTGCCAATTTTTTTTAATTTATTTAATGTCATGGCTTTCTGTATTAGAGATGTTCCGAGTATAGGGCTCCAGTGAGTTCAATTGAATTTGACCGGCTTTTTTTGTTTGTTAGTTTGAGATGTATGATCTGAAGTTTCACGTGATTGTACAGTTTCTGTACTGTCGGAGTCGTCTTCTAGACATGTCATCCATTTCTGAAGCCTCTATAATAAAAACAATGGTATACATTCTAGGTATTAAACTAAATAATAACACTTTTTGCTTGATGTAGACTACCAGCAACAAACACAATATATCGTCTAAAACAAGTGAAAACGTGAAATATACTTCAGCCCACAAAAGTTTAACGCTTACCTCTCCAGGGTTTTCTTAAAACTACGCAAATTCACACTTAAAACTATTTTTATCATCTTTCGAAATCACAGCAGTCCATCATTTTTCGAAAGTATCGATAATTGAAACATGAATTGAGTTTTACGACTAGGATCGCTATTGATTTGTTTCTTTTTGGATAAGTTTGATAGATAAACTGCCCTGAGTCAGTATTTTGTAGATCGTGCGTCACCTTCGTGCGTTTCCTTCGTTAAGAGGTTTTCCAAGCCTTCTAATAAATTTGAGGCGTCCTTTACTGATGGGGATCTCTAAAAAGCTATAATTTTAGTACCTTTGTCAATTTCAGTTTGTAAATTGCGTCGTTCAGTTTAGACTTACATACACGGTTTCGGTCATAAACGTCAACTCCAATACCCCGGTTTATAGCTCGATAAGTTCTAAATGAAACATATCCATCTAACTGCATTATTATTGAATAATCATCAAGCGAACATTCCGTCGGAACAATCACATCGAAAGTTATAGCAAATCGTTGCAAATTTGCTCTGAATAGGTCTAATTTTGTATTTAAACTTCAAATATTAATTGTAAAAAAATTAAAATTATATTTACTTAACTAAAGCAGAGTGTTACACGATTCTATTTCTTCATGCTTATGGCACAATATATTGAAGATGTTATCAATTTTAGTATTTACTTTAATTTTTGTTGTATCTACTTCAATTAAAAATAAATTATACTTTCATAGCGCGATAAGCTGAACAAACAACAATTTGTTAATTATTAATTGAAATGATAAAATATAGAGACTTCTTAAAAAACTAATTTAAATTATAATTACTTCCTTGTGAGCTACCTATATAAGTCAATGGAAGAAAGTTTTCATTTCTACTAATCGTCTGGAAGTCTTCTCACGTCGATGGAAGGAAATAAAACCATTCGCCATGAAACTATCACTTTGTATCATCTATTTTTTTCCACCGTGTGATAACAATCGTAAAAATATAACTGTTATGCCTACTACTCGGTTAGGTTTATGGTTTATGGTTTAAGAATCTTTATTTCTCAAACGAATCAACAATTTACTTACTGAAAATACTTAAATTATCTTAAAAGTAAAAAGTAGGTAATTTACGTACAAATCAAACGAGTATGAAAAGAAAGATTCACTAATATCTAATAGTACAACAAAATATATAACTAACTAACTAACTAAATAAATAACAACACGCTAATAATATGAGAATCGGTGAGTAGTCACAATTACAATTAGTCACAAACCACTAGAAGAATAAATGAAATATGGCACCACGAACAAAGTGAACAGAACCGGATCGCGCGTCACAGAATAAGATAACTGAATATGGCTTCACACAAGTTTGGAAAAATTTTAACTTTAAAAGTATTGTGTATATTTATATTGAAGTACTTTCTATGGATATTTTATGTTTTTAATTATTTATAATATTATCTGTTTCAATGATTAAAAGTACCTACCCAAAAATATAAATTTTTTGTTTTTAATTTGTGCTTAATTAATTCCTCTAACTTAAGAATTACATAAGTGATTTTCTTATTATTTATTTGTATGTACTTACTTAATCTAATTTAAATGACCGAAATATTTTTAGTTATATATGATTTTAATAGCCTTTTGAAACGCAAATTATTGACGGTGTCTTTTATGTCATTTGGAATATTATTATAGAGATGAGCACCTTCATACATTAAGTTATTTTTACCATAATTTGTTCTTAGTGCTCTAAGAACCAGATTATTAGCACTCCTGAGCCATCTCTTTTGGATTTGTATCTTCTTGGTGAAAGATATTTGAGTACGTATGTCTTTATTAAGTATTTTTCTTATAAGTAGGCAAGTCTGGTCTGTAAATATTTGTTTTAAGCTTAATATTTTTATATATTTTGTTAGTCGCTGTTGTAAAGTCTAGACCAAATAATGTTTTTAACAGCTTGTATTGCGTTAATTGCAAGGTTTTTAAATTTAATTTTGCGGCTGACCCCCAGATCTCAACCAGATACTCTAGGTGTGGATTGACTAGAGAATTGTAAATTATGTATCTTACATTTGTTGGAAGACATTAAACACAGCCATTTAACGCACCTGTTAGAGATCGTAACGTAGAAAGAAACCTTCTCAATATGTGGCTTCCAGTTTAGTTGATTATCTAATATGAGACAGAGATATTTTTCACTTGTTTTCTTGGATATCACTTGATTATTTATGTATAATGGTTCATAATCCGGTAACTTTTTATTTTTGGCCGCAAAGATAACGTAGTTTGTCTTATCAACATTAATTTTCAGAAGGTTATTTTGAAACCACATGTTAAGACGGTCGAGATCTGTTTGCGCTTTTTGGATAACTTCCTGCATAGAATCACCAAAGTAGAATAAACATGTTTCGTCGGCATAGAGACTTAGATCTCCTTTTAGCCCTAAAGCACTAACACTATTTATGTAAACTAAAAAGAAAAGAGGTCCTAATATCGAACCCTGAGGGACTGCATATGTAATAGGTTGAGCTTTGCTTTCATTCTGGCCTATTCTAACTACTTGGTACCTATCAGAGAGGTATGACTTTACTAAGTTGAGTGCACTGCCACCAACACCGATTTCATATAATTTATTAATTAGCTTTTCATGGCTGACAGTGTCAAAAGCCTTTTTTAGATCTAAAAAGACTCCAAGTGCAATTTTTTTGGGTCAATTTTGATTCTAATGTTTGTAACTAGGTCGATTGTTGCTGACAATGTATTTGACTTAAGTCTAAGCCCATACTGTTTTTCATAAAAGACGTTTATTGACTGAAGGTAATTTTGAAGGCCGGTAACACAGAAATTGGCCGATAGTTGTTAGGATTTAGCCTACTTTCACTTTTAAAGATTGGTGTCAGTTTTGCAACCTTTAAACTATTTGGAAAAGTTCCTTGATTTAGGCATTTGTTTATGCAGAGTGTAAGTTCGTCTATAATGTGGGTTTTAACACAAATCAGTGATTTCGTACTGACACCATCCAGTCCAGAGCTAGTATTAGTGCTTAGGTTATCAATTATCTTATTTATTTCATCAATTGATGTTAGTTCTTTGGGTTTTTGGGTTAACTTGGTTACGTGTTTCTTCGTACGGTTGAGCGTTATGGTCTACCATAACGCTCAACCAGGATGAGGCTATCTATAGTGGGAACAGAACTAGCCAATTGAGATCCTTTTAGTAAAGAAGAATAAGTTAAAATGTTCGCAGATATCTTTATCGTTTGCTATTTCTCCAATTTCGGTCTCTAGCTTCAGTGGTTTAGAGTTTTCTTTGGATTTATTAAGAGAGAGAGAGTTGATTAGTTTCCACATTTTAGATGGCTTTTTTATGCAGTTTATAAACTGTTTCTTGTAGTACGAGCTCTTGGCTTGACTGATTTCTCTACTTGCTTTATAACGTCTTTAAACGATTTTTCTATAATTTTATCATTAGGTTTCTTTCTAAAGTTCACCTAAAATATATTTCTCTCGTTAATCAGGTTTGATATTTCTTTGTTTATCCAGTCTTGCCTGGGAGGAGGATTTAAAATTTTATATTTAGTAACTTGACATTTCTTAAGGCTGGTTAGTAACGTCTGTTCTAAAACTGCATAGTCATGGTCAGTATTTAGATTTTTATTTTCCTGTATGATTTTATGTAGCTTCGTGTAGTCAGTTGCAGTATATTTAGTCTTTTCAGTGGGTTTGGGTTGATATTGGTGAATTTCTAAGTACATCTGCTTATGGTCTGACATCGCAGATTCTATTATGCTTAGATTATTCTTAATATCCTTAATATTGGTACACAGGGATATAAGTGGGATGTTTTGCAGTGGAATCTTGCAGAATACTACCGATCGATCTGCATCGCAGATGGTGGATTCTGTCTACATTATAAACATTCCATAAATCTGTTCACTTGTGGCTCCAAGTAGCTGTTTTGCATGCAGCGGCCGTATCCCGGTAAACCGTGTCGATCCACGGGCTAAATCCAGTGAAGGGGACTGAGTTTCACAAACTTAGTTTAATGGGCTGATTCCCCCATAAATTGCATAAAGTCTGCAGTGGCTCGGAAGGCGGACACCGTCAGTATGGCTTCAAACCCGGCGACCGTGGCGCTGCAGCAGGGCACCTGTGATATGCCTGATAGGGCATATGTCGGGATCCAATAGATATGCGGCCAGTCACTGCATCTTCTAGTGCTAATCAGTCGTAGCGGACTTCCGCCCCACTGGTAACAAGGACTGGAAGACGAGAGAGTGGGTTCGTGTATGCGCAAATGCTTACCCACTTTAATATATTCCCGCGCTGAT
>CATIXQ010000015.1:7035503-7063182 GCA_949711755.1 Leptidea juvernica
CCTTTTTTATTAAAAAATATGCTCGGTATCAATGAAATTTTATTATTATTTTAGACACACAATATTACACATGATGTTGCATACTTACAAAACAGGGTTTTCCTGAAATACTGGAAAAAAATTTATATGGTTTCAATTTGATATTGACAGACACAACAGTTATGATACAGTCTGGTAATCAATTTCAGGCTTTCTGATAAACTATATGTTTTGTATTGTTTTGTTTTGTAGTGCGGCTAGGTTTAGAAATTTTATTTTTTGACAAAACTTAAGATTTATCAATCTACATAACAATAATTTAGTAGATAGTACCAACTATAATTATTAAAATTAAGTTTATTTTATACCTCCTGAGAAAATTAGAAAGATATAAAAATTCTAATTAGTTAATCATTTTAAACTATTCTTTCAATTTAATTTCTGGAGGACACAACAAAGGAAAATCCAAATTGTTGTTTTTATTTAATTCCGAGTAATTTCATATGTATTCAACATTTTAAACCTTCTCTGGACTTCCACAAATAATTCAAGACCAACATTAGCCAAATAGGTCCAGCCGTTCTCGAGTTTTAGCGAGACTAACGAACAGCAATTCATTTTTATATATATAGATATAAGACATTATGTAAATAATTCAAAGAAAAAAGAGTTATATGTATTTTGACATCTTAAAACTAAAAAGTTACTTATTTGTATTTGTAAGCCATACAGCCAATAGGAGCTTGTCCCTGATTGGCTGTTCGAGCTAGGATTCGTTTCGGTTGGTGCAGCATGGCTAACGATACTTAAGATCAGTCACATTTGTCTGGTTGCTGCTGCACCGAACGGTCACGTAAGAGTTAAGTACCAAACTGATATACATATTTTTATTTTCTGTTACGATATTATTATAAGGGATAATAATATCTGTACAGAAGTATATCAGAACAAGTATCTATTAATAAATAATTTTTAATAAGGATTTCATAATCTGATAGCGCCTTGTGAATAATGAATCAGAAAATGTTTTAACATAAGTACAAGTTATTAAAGATTCCTCAACTTGTTGAATGTATATTGTACATAGATTATATCTTAAAAGATGGGTTAAGAGTTTCTTATCAGTTCTACTACCCATGTCAAAGCCCTTTACGAACAGATGTCCCTTCTTGACGCAATAAATATATTTCTAAAATTATGGTGGTTTACTTGAATATCAATGCTATATCATTAGTTTATTATCATATTTGCATTACTTGTAATTTCTATTATTATACTATTCCTATGCTCTATTTCTAGTAACTAGTCTAACACGTGCAATATGTTTTGGATAACATTGTTTCTTCCAGTATATTTTTGTATGTAAGTCTGTCTATATTTGTTTCTTCCAGCTTAGCAGTTCCAACACTATGTCTATGAACATACCCTGTTTATTATTGATTCTTCAAAAAAGAATATTTTTCCACTGTCTAACCGTCCAGTTTTCATACCTTCTGGCAAATGCAAGCCGGGCTTGACTATGACGCCGTTTCGACATGGACACCTTCCTTGCTATCCTACCGTGCAACCTTTCTTCTACCAAACGCCTTTGAATAGTGCGTACCGAGATTGCTGAAGGGAAGCTTCAAATATTCTTTGATGTCTTTATAAACTTTGGAACGATTTTGTTTGATGTTTACTGTTGTTTAACCTACGATTTGCGATAATCTCGACGAGACAAATTTCTCTTTTTAGGTACACGCGGAACATTTGAAGTTGTTTGATACGTGGCAAAATGCTTCACAGCGTGCTAAAAAACATCTTTATTGAGAATTACAAGATGAGCTATATAGCTATATATATATAGCTATCGTTTTAGAGTATTGCAAGATGGTCGGCTATATTTTGATACGAGCAAAACCTTCTCGTGATGTTTTATAATTACATTCCTTATAGATTTATAGCAACAAATTTTTTCCCATTGCTTTCATTTGAAGCAATCACCGTCAAGACTTTTGCAGCACTAAATGGCGGGAAAATAATAGAAATATCGACCTACAACCAGAGAGCCATAGAGTATTGAGTTTAATAATTTTGAATAAAAGAATAAACTGTACGGCGTTCTTAATTATTTGACCAGCAAGTAAGTAGTAATACTAAGTTCAGGTTTAGGGTATAAAGTTTATCTATTTATTTTTTAGTCAATTATATTTAACAACGAATGTATGTGAAAGTTATGCAATACAGAGAGAAATACAAAAAAATACATGCAATTAGAAATACTTGCGGTTCTTCCTTGTAAATAAGCGTTCTTAATTAAAGAAGGATCAAAGTGAAACGAAACTCTATTTTTAAATTATATTGTCACACACACATATTTAAGGTACGAATAAAATGAAATGAAAAATAATCAAAGGAAATATTCTCTTGAATTTATCTTGATTTAATTTTCGCTTTGTGTATGATTTTTAATCCATTCGCTAATACCAGGATCCGCTAAGTTGGTAAAAACTGCAGGCATATATTCATTGCAATCGTAAAGAAAAGACGACAATCCGTAGACTTCCTTGGTACTAGTGACAAAGAGAGGACCGCCGGAATCACCCTGTATAGAAATAAAAATATATTTTAATAATATACATTTAGAAGAAATAATACAGACGACCTAACAGAAAAACAAATATAAAATAAAAAAAATTATACAATAAACCACAATCCGACTAGAAACCGTGTAATTTTCAAAAGTCCCAAATGTCCAGATAAGATTATTATATATGATGCAGCAGTACTAAGTATATTTGACATTAACATTTTACTTGGCTGTTATAACAATAAATTTCTCTTAATTTATTTTATTTAATGCTGTTTCATGCATCAATGTACAAGTAAAGCCACGAATAGGCTACTTCCTACTAATCTATCGAATAAAGATATCATTTGCGTCTCACAATGTATCAATAGGGTTATCTAGCAGATAAGTGCCATTTTAGTTATAGGATGGATCTAGAAGCAATTATCATAGTTATCTGCCGGGCACTTGATAGCCTGACAGACTGAAAAGTATTTGAAAAAATAATGTCAATTTATAAAATACTAGGGCAGCTCTAGAGGCTAAATAGGGAAGGATTTGTGTAGAAGCTAAAAAGAAAAAAGCTTATCTGATCTATATACACACAATATATGCGCCCCACGTGTATGACAACAGAAAAATGTCAATCTGCCGTTTTGCATGGTGGGGGTGGCCATACGAAGAAAATAGGAAAAAAGCCATGTGGTGTCGTGCGACACCGGATAGGAACGTAGTTCTAAAAAAATGGGCAGGTT
This sequence comes from Leptidea juvernica, assembly GCA_949711755.1. Classification (NCBI taxonomy): domain Eukaryota; kingdom Metazoa; phylum Arthropoda; class Insecta; order Lepidoptera; family Pieridae; genus Leptidea; species Leptidea juvernica. The sequence goes on from CATIXQ010000015.1 coordinate 7,038,786, forward strand.
CCATTGAATTCCACTGTTTAAAATAAGAAACGTCAGAAAATTTCTGAAAACTTTTATTTGTAGATGTTCAAAGAAATTTATTTTCAATAACATCAAAAAGGTATACATTATCTACATGTTTTGCTTTTATGTTAATGTACTTTTGCAGTTATAAACCTATTTAAATATGATTTAAATATTCGTTTATTGTATTTTGGTTTGATTTCGCCTTGTTACCATTGGTAACTCTAAATAAATAAAATAAACAATCAATGTAATTTGTCAGAAATGTGTCAAATGTCAAAAATTATTACGTGTCAATTATTTATATATAAATAATACTACGTTCCGAACGTTTTTTCCAGGTTAGGGTACCCCTCCGCATCGTCCCATAAGGAATTTTGTTCCAAAATTTTTTACAGTGTGTATCTACGAGAGGATTTTAAATGAACCTACTTGTAGCTCCCATTCAAAATACTGACGATTAGGATGTGACCAAAAGCTATGACAGATTTTTGAAAATACAAAAAAAATCGTGACCTTCAAATACTCAAGCGGGTCAAATTATTATACAGGTGGTTTATCATAATGACCTTGTCATCCTGACCCATAATTTGACATTTATGTGGAGGAATTCCCTCAATCTGACGGTTTGAAGTTTTTTGTTTGAAACTTTGTGACCTTCCCATTTCCTTATGTCACGCTCAAATTGTCAGATTATTGAAATGCACACTTTTCTGCACATAATTAACCTACCTTAAAGTATTTAAGTATGGTGGGCTACCTTAAAGTATTTAAGTATGGTGGGCTACCTTAAAGTATTTAAGTATGGTGGGAGTACTTTACGTTTGTTTCTGTGAATAATAGGCGAATGGAGAGATATAGAGATAATGTGTCAGTAAAACTCTCAAATTTGGATTTATTCAAATATAACATAAATCCCAATGAAAATTTAAATGACTTTCTTAATAATACCACAGATTGGTAATGGAGTGACCGCCCTCAGGCTATTAAATAATAAGTTTAATTGTACAATATTACTTTGTAAATATATTTTTTGATGAAAAAAAAGCCCGCTGAGTTTGTTGCGCCCATTCTTCTCAGGCCTGAGGCATTCATTTTGGAATGAGTGGTAGTTTTTTTTGACTTTCAATAAGTGATGTCGCATCCTATTTTGAAAAAAAAATATTTGAATTTGAATTCACAAGATGCAAGATTGCCCCACGTATATCATTCTGACGTGCTCCCAAAATCCCCACCTCCTCTACTATAATGTTTGGTACATGGCTTGTTTATGTTATGACTTATGGACAATATTATGAAAGGCTCATGACCATTGATAAGTTGACATTCTCAAACTTCAATACTCGAAAGTGCAAAACCATTATGTCATGATTAATTTTATTGAGAAATAATTAGTAGAAGTGCTAAGATATTATACAAATAGGAAACTGTAAAATATCAATTTAAATTTGCCTTAAGATCCCTTAAGAATGTGTAACATTATTTCGTATAAAGGTGGAGATTGACTTGTAATATTTTAATGTAATGTATCGCGTTTTTGTAACAGAAACCAAAGACTGACTTGTAACATTACCCTGTAATGTATCATTCGTGGCGAGCACCGCGTGCTCCACTCAACTGTGGGTTTTTTAGCGAATCCCTCTGATTGTTACATTACAAGTCAGTCTTTGCACGTCGACAGAGCAAGTCGCAAGCGCAATCCATTTAGTTTTACACTCACGATTTTCAATGAGTATAATGCAGTGGGACAATGAAAAACCCCTTTTTATTTAACCACAATTACAATGAAAATCAATTTTATGGGACTCCCACTCATGCAAATTTTTATTTGGTTTCTTATAATATTCATTAAATTCGTACCACCATTTTCGTTTCTTTTTTGGTACAAATTGAATATCCAATATAGTTTTCTTTTCTTCTTATTCGAATAACAATAACTTAGTAAAATTAATGAAGCACACACAACGTCTACATCTGCCATTATGAGAAGAAATGGAGCAAACTTGAGCCAAGACCTCGAATGATACATTAGAAATATAATATTATGTTACAAGTCAATCTGTGTCATCGAATTGGCCTCGAATTTTACATTACAAACAAACGGTGCAAGTCAGTCTCCACCTTTAGAAATAGTTTTTTTAATTACTGCCTATAAGCCATCTAGAATATAAATATAGCAGTAAAGTGGTGAGATACACAATCTGTGTTATTCGGAACTTTTATGTAGCCATGAATTTATCTAGCCTATGACAATTGCTACTTTACTTGTACATTGTGAAACAGCCTCTAAGTCTATATGCTTTATGTTGGAAACCGAAATGGCCACGATATGGTTATTTATTTATTTATATATTCCAGCAAAACATAACTCAACTCTACCAACACAATCCCAGTAAATTCCCGTAAACTTTATTTTTAGAAAATTAGCATACGTCCTGTAAAAAAACGTTTTAATAAATATAAATATATATTTACCCGACATATATTCGAAAATTGAGTGTAACGATCAACAGGAGCTTCTGCACAGACCATTCTAGGTGTAAGATATTTTTTGTAGTCTTTTAAACATTTAGTATAATTTACTTTCGCAAGAAAGGTTGCCTTTAAAAACGCAGAGGGTCGCCCGTATTCCTGAAAACAATATGCGCTCTTATAAAAATACTCATTGAGAACCTAAACGTTTTAATATTTTCTGTCAGTACCGGAGCTTTGTTAGGAGTACACACCTAATGAACCCAAGCCATAAAAATATATAACGAATAATAAGTATTTCTTACTCTTGTAGCGCCCCATCCAGACGCTGTACAGTTTGTACCATCAGCAAGCTCCTTTCCTGGTTTGACGAAGGTGGCTTTGGCTATTTTAATACCATCAAGCTTCAACTTTTTTGATAATTTTACGACTGCTACATCAAAATCAAAATTAGTATTCTTTCCAGGATTGTTATATTTTTCATGCACGGTATAGGTTACATTTATGTATGGATATTTCTGTAATAATATATTATATCAATCTATTGAATACTCTCTCGCATGAGATTGAAAGCAAAAACAATATTATGTTCCTAATGAACTATAATTATAATAACCTACTTTGGAACCTCCAAAGTAGGTTATTATCATCAATGCAAAGGAAGAGCTTAGTTTTGTTAAGCTTTGAAAAGTATTTATGATATTTTTTACTTACTTCTTTCGAATCATCCCATTGGGTAAATCCCACTCTTACTTGAGCTCTTTTGATACTAAAACATAAGAAAAACAATAAATTTCATCAAAGGTAAAAAATATATAGATACTGTATCTGTATGGCTACAACAAGAACTGCAGTCGACAAAATAGGCAAAATATGGAGAAACAGAAACATTACAAAAGCCACAAGGACCAGGCTAATGCGAACGCTTATCTTACTAAATTTTTTATATAACGCTGAAATGTCCACGACATTGCGAGAGGTTGAAGAGAAGATGATAAACACGAGAATATGGTGCTGGAGAAAGATATTCGAGTATCGTGGACCGAATTTCGTGCCAACGTTTTGATACGCTAGGAGCTAAAAATCAGACACCATTAATCTTCCCTTGTGCAATCTCGTATACTCGCCATCTTTGGAATGTGGTCCAAAGAGAGGGCGGCAGTTAGTACATAGGACCTTCTGGACATTCACGATCGCTCTGGCAAGAGCGTATCTGTCATAGCGAAGAAGATATGTACACATTAGACAACTTCAATATAAAAGAGTGGTTTTGCCAAATCAATATGACATTGGCAGGGAACACCTAGCAGAGTTAAAAAAGAGGTGAGTTGACTTGGAGCCTATATATTTAAAAATGTTAAGTTGGGGGAGTGACGGTCTAAAGTCGTCAGTACACGTCGACGAGGTCCGAGTTGCTGCTGCTATAAACCCTGTGCCTAAAACACATATTCTGTAAGATTTCGTCAGTGTTTTACATCCCATACCATTAAATGATGAATTCAGGTTTCTTTAAAAGTAGATACTAAAAACTAAGACGTCATTTTGTGCTAAAACTATGATATTCAAGCTCATTTTCTTTTGAATGCAGAAACTAATTTATGGATTTTCTCATCTTACTTTTTCTGCTAAAACTCAGATATTTATTTATAATAGCTGATACATATACTTAAAAAACTATTTACAAAAATACAAAAAATGGAAAAGAGGTGTTGCCGAGTCACTTCTTTTGGAAAATGTTAAGGAATGTAAACAAAATTTCAAATTCAGTGTTGTTAGCCCAGCAGAAATAATTAAAACTTTCAGATCCTTAGAAATGAAAAAAACTGCTAATATATGGGGCATATCTGTAAAAATAATAAGATCTGTTATTGACGTCATAGCACCATATCTAGCACTAGTTTTTAATAGCTGTATTGAACATGGCGTGTTTCCTGACATTCTGAAGTATAGTAAAATTACACCAATATTTAAATCGGGACTCACTTCTGACCCGAATAACTATCGCCCTGTTTCAATGTTGCCGACCCTAAATTTATTTTTTGAAAAAAACATTTTAAGCCAAATGCTTACTCACTTTAACACTAATTATAAGTTACTTCATATAAAACAATTTGGCTTTACTAGGGGACGCTCAACTACGGATACAGGTGTTGAACTCATCAGGAATATTTTTGAGGCCTGGGAGGAATCACAGAATGCAATTGGAATCTTCTGTGATTTATCTAAGGCTTTTGATTGTGTTCAACATTCAACGCTGGTCAGGAAGCTATGTCACTATGGTATAAGAGGATCTGCACTCGATCTTCTTATTTCTTTTTTTTTTATATGGAATAGGAGGACAAACGAGCGTACGGGTCACCTGTTGTTAAGTGATCACCGCCGCCCACAATCTCTTGCAACACCAGAGGAATCACAGGAGCGTTGCCGGCCTTTAAGGAAGGTGTACGCGCTTTTTTTGAAGGTACCCATGTCGTATCGTCCCGGAAACACCGCACAAGTAAGGTCATTCCACAGCTTTGTAGTACGTGGAAGAAAGCTCCTTGAATACCGCACTGTGGAGGACCGCCACACATCCAGATGGTGAAGATGATAACCTAACTTGTGGCGTGTCGTGCGAAGGTGGAATTTGGCGGTAGGAATCAGGTTAAACAGCTCTTCGGAACACTCCCCGTGATAAATGCGGTGGAAGACACACAATGAAGCGACGTCTCTACGCAACGCCAAGTGATCCAGCCGTTCACAGAGCACTGGGTCCCCGACAATTCGAGCTGATCTGCGTTGCACGCGGTCAAATGGATCGAGCTGATACTGGGGTACGCCAGACCAGAGATGACAGCAATACTCCATGTGTGGCCGGACCTGTGCTTTGTAGAGCGCTAGTATGTGGGCCGGCTTGAAGTATTGTCGTGCTCTATTAATGACGCCCAGTATCTTTGAAGCCAATTTGGCTTTGCCCTCAAGATGTCCACGAAATTGGCAATCGCTCGAGATTTCGAGACCCAGTATTCCGATACTAGGCGAGGCTTTAAGGGAAGTGTTGTCGAAGAGCGGTGATACGACAAATGGGGTTTTTTTAGTGGTAAACGCGCAAACTTGAGTCTTCTGGGGGTTAAATTGGACAAGGTTCAATTTACTCCATTTCGCGACCTTCTCAAGAGAGGACTCGATAGAAGACACAAGTTTCTCCCGACACTGGTCGACGATTTCCCGAGAGAGACCTTCATAGCCTATGTATACGGCATCACCAGTGCTGTCGTCTGCATAGCAATGAATGTTGGAGGTATCCAACATATCATTGATATGCAGAAGAAACAGCGTGGGAGATAGCACACAGCCCTGGGGCACTCCAGCATTCACGGGCTTCGGGTTCGAGCAATATCCGTCGACAACGACCTGAATGCTGCGCCCAGTGAGGAAGCTGGAGGTCCCCCGGACGAGTCTGGCCCGATTGTGCTGACGTCAAAAGACGGCAGCGGGACTCTCCCACTTCTAAAAAGCCCTTAGTCGCCTCTTACGACACCCATGGGCCTGGGACTCCCCTATTCTTTATACGCCCCGGGGAAAGTCTTCTGATCTCATATTTAAATAATAGGATTCAGAGGGTCTCTCGGTATGGGGGTACCACAAGGGTCTATTCTTTGACCCTTCCTCTTCCTAATTTATAAAAATGATCTACCTAACCTTGTAGAAAAAAACACAAGATGGTATTGTTTGCGGATGACACTTCACTTATATTCAAAGTGAAACGAAGCCAAGTTTTATATGACGAAGTAAACAATGCTCTATCTGACATCGTGTACTGGTTTAGCGCCAATAACTTATTGTTAAATAGTCATAAAACCAAATATATTAAATTCACCACGCCAAATGTCAAAAATGTAGATGCGAATATTTTTTTAAATGGACAGGTGGTAAGACCAGTGGAATCTGCTGTATTTCTTGGCATTACTCTTGATTCCAAATTGCAGTGGGCCCCCATATTGAAGGATTGGCGAATAGGCTTAGTTCTGCAGATAAGCGGTTAAGAAAATTAGACGGTTAACTGACATAGATACGGCGAGATTAGTATACTTTAATTATTTTCATAGTATTATGTCCTGTTATATGTGGTATATTGTTATGGGGCAGTGCGGCCGATATTAATACCATCTTTGTGCTGCAGAAGAGGGCTATTCGCGCGATTTATAACCTAGGTCCTAAAGAATCATTAAGAGAAAAATTTAAAGAAATAAACATTTTGACTGTTGCTTCTCAATTCATTTTTGATAATGTTCTGTATGTTCATAAGCACATTGAGGAATTTTCTAGAAACTGTGACATTCATAATGTTAACACGAGGAACAAACATAAACTTGTTATGCCTACTACTCGGTTGGGTCGAGTTAGCAAGTCTTTAGTTGGGCGATGTATATGCTTCTACAATATGATCCCAGAAAATGTACAAAGCAAATGTGTTACGTAATTTAAAAGAATTGTTAAAAAACGATTGTGTGGGAAAGGTTATTACAGCATAAACGAGTTTCTTAATGACACTACGGACTGCGAATAAAGCGAACACCCTCAGGCTCTTTAATTATAAATGTTTATTGTACGATATCACATTGTAATCCATATTTTATATTAAAAAAAAAGCCCGCAGAGTTTCTTGCGCCAATTCTTCTCAGGTCTGAGGCAGTCTCTTTTGTATGGCTAGTAGTTTTTGACATTCAATAAGTGATTTTAAATCCTATTTTGTATTAAAATATTTGAATTTGAATTTAGAGGAATCCTTATAAAAGGAAACACTTTGAAAGCTATTTCTCTACATCAATACACCAAAAATACAGATTTGACTCCGGGAATGCTGGAAGAAGCGAAAACTTTAAGTAGCATTTATGTGGTTAAATACACTATTAGTTTAGTGCGCTATCGTATACAAAAATTATAATTTATGTAACATAAAAAAATTAACACTTCGGGGGTCTACTCGCAAAATCGACAACGATATATTCGGAACGATACAATAATACCCCGAATACTTATATTATATTATATCGCTCCCAACCAACTCAAACAAATGTTCGCATTCCGTATCGTTTATCGTAACAACATCGTAATCATGGACTAATATTTTGATTTTTTTTTACGATGTTAGAGTCAATGAATTATGAGCAAACCTTGAAAAACTAAATATTATCTGTGCTATGTCGCTGTTAAGTTTCAAAAGTCAAAACATAATTTAGGCGCTAAGGACCATAAGACTCTGCACCACCAATTTGCATCATTTCCACTAAATGTAAATACTCAAAAAATATGTAATGAATATAATATGACCATTTAAAATCAAATAAATAATACAAAACTAGCGGATAATAAAATATAAAAAAAAACCTGTTGAATAGTAAATCACAATTATTTTTAAAATATTTATTAAGTATGTATATAGTCTGCCAAAAATATAGCTTTACAACTTGAAACGATAATAGCAACGACAGCCTAGAAGGTGTCGTTGAGATTATTGTAAAAGTGACGTTTGATTATTTGTTATTATCATACAAATTCGAATATTCGTCTCTGACATTTTTAACCGACTTCAAAAAAGGAGGAGGTTCTCAATTCGTCGTTATGATTTTTTTATGTTTGTTACCTCAAAACTTTCGACTGGGTGAACCGATTTTGATAATTCTTTTTTTATTTTAAAGTTGGTGCTTCCCGTGTAGTCCCATTGCAGGTCCAGATGAGAAAACCATAAAAGTCTTAAATTTGCTATACATACGTGTAGCAAAGTGGATGATAAATTTACGAATAACTCAATATCGCGCCAACCCATTTCGATATTTCTTTTTTTTTTTTGGAAAGGATATACTTCAAAAATAGTTTAGTGAGAGTTTGGTTAGGTTCTGATTACGGAATCCATGATTGAATTGTTAGTTAGTGTACTTCAAATTCCTAAAAATCATAAAATATTTTTTTTTAACAAAAAACAACTGACTTCAAAAACACTATTTCAAAACAATAGACTTAATATGCACTAAAAAGTATAAAAATAATTGCGTATTTTTATACCATTTGAGCAATTAATCTCATTCTTGTTACGATTATTGTAATTTTTGGAGTCGGTGTCATCCAAGATAGATTTGTAACTACATACATGGTTATAGGTGAGATGTGCTTGAGGTGTGAGACACCAATTCCAAAAATGACAATAATCGGAACTAGTTTCGACACACTCCATTAGTTTCGACATACTCCTAAAATCGAACTCTTACAAAAATTTTACATTACAAAGTTTATCTCTCAGAACAATCAACTTTCATCCATAAAAAACGATAATAATATTTCACGGCTGACATTCGATCCCTCGATCTCGCGGTGTTTCGGTTTCGCAATCACAATGATTAGGGATGTTATAATAATGAAAAAGAATCGATTAAATAAAAATCGATTTTTATGTATTCAAATTTAATCGATGTGACAAAAATCGATTTTAATAACAATAAATAATCTATGTCTGCGAATCGAAAAAATCTATGTTTTGCATTATTTAATAGTACATGTTTTTCATATTCCAATAATAATCCTAAGAGATTCATATTAACAATTTATCAGATTAAAATCAAATAAAATTATATGAATAAAAAATAACCAATTCAAAACTAAAAGAAGGAAATGTTCTTTTAAAAAGTTCAAGGTAAGGAATAAGAAAACCAAATAGCATTATTGATACAAATTTTAGTACTATTAAACGTTTTATTTATTGTTATTAAAATGAAATGATGAGCATCCCAACATAACGACAAACTTATTGTCTCAAAAACTAAAATATAAATCAAATAAAAAAAAATTGCCATAAATGTCAAGTCCTATTATTTTTAAAATTGACTAATTTTAAAATAAAATATTTAAAATGAGAATCATAAAAACTCAAAAACTAAACTTAAATACAAATATTTCGTTAATCTTCAAGTTTAAACAATAAAATAATAGTTACTTACTGGACATTTGGTCTTATTTAAATTTGACTAGTACTATAATAAAATACTTAAAGGATCAGCAACAATCCTGAATCGATACAAAAATCGATTTAAAAACGTAATTTATACAATCGAATTACTAAAATCGATTAAAACACGTAATTTATGTAATCGATTTACTAAAAAGCGATGAATCTATACATGTAAAGTGTAAAATTTGAGTGTCTGTTTGTAATATTGAAATAACCTTTTTTACTACATGTAAATGAATATATATACGGTACATATACCAAAATAACATTTTAACAATTTTGTCAGTCTGTCTGTTTGTTCCGGCTAATCTCTGAATTGGCTGGACCGATTTTGACCGGACTTTTATTGGCAGATTTATTAATAAGCTTATGTAATAAGGAGTAACTTAGGCTACGTTTATTTTAGTAAAATTCTTTTATTTTAGAAAAATAAAGTAATGTTGCAATGTCCAAGAGACGGTTTAACTCTAAAAATAATTTATATGGCAAAAGAAAGTTTTCCGGGTCAGCTAGTATCACTATATAATCGATGATAAAAAATAGATTATAAGAAAATAATAATCGATTTAAAATAAAATCGATTATTTACTAACATTCCTTAGAATGATTCAACCACATGTTCATGTCCAATGAACGTATGATCATTAAGTCACAATAGCCGAACTATAATTAAGTAGTTAGAAGTATAAATCTTTCATCAATAATTTCAACGACTCTTTTTCGAATATTTAATCAGGCCACGTGTCCTGTACTACTAAAAGTACTCTACGCCGTTTAAGTTTTCACTTTAAGAACTAAAGTAACATAATACCGATAAGCAAGTAAATATTGGGTGTTTGTAACAAATATTCGCATAAGAAGAAAACAATTGAAAAGAGTATTTTATTATGTTCAACAGTTATGATCTTCGAGTACAGGAGGCAGGCCAATTGTTTTTGCAACTTGCCAATAACCACCATTTCTTTTTCTCGGACTATATAAAATAGCTTGTGTAGTTTGAATCGGTTGCAACCAAACTATCTCTGTTGATGCCGGTGAACTGGCTAGGACAATTAGTTATGTAAAGTCAAATGTTAACATTTTTTTAACAATAAACATCGCTAGACAAACTTCGACATGAGTGTGAACAATACTTGGAACGTAAGCATAACGGGGTGGTATATTGTTAGTTACTTAATCCCTTTCGAGCTCTAGTTTGTTAGGCTCTCTAAGTAGCAAGGCTTATTATTACATTATGTTAGGAATATTTGGTAAATAATTGTATTTAATGTAGTTTTTTATGTTAAAATAATTCCAAAACCTTTCAACTCACTGTGATCGATGTACTAGATTTAGATATGCTAGTTAAAAAAAATTAAGTGAGTTAGTTATTGTGGTGCATCAATCAACACTGTGAAAAATAAATGTGTAATGGGAACATCATTTCAACATTATTGAAATACATAAAATACTTTGTTAAGCGTAGTTCTAGATGTCAGGATAAACCAGCCACCACAGGAATACACGATCGCTAGCATACCGCGAGGACAAGCCATCATTACCTCTCTCGAAAATAATTTAGGAAAAGAAATGTCCCACCCCATGACGCCGCCACAAGTGCTATTTAAGCGAGTATAACGAAGCCTTCCACAATAACTCAACCAAATAACAAGAAAAAATTATCGTGTACCTACATAGTATAATAGAATGCTCACTAAATACCCATCAATACAATTATTAAGTTTTCGTAAATTATTAACGTCTCACATTCGTAATAGTGATGTCGTCATCGTCATCGGATCTACTACGACGTGTTGAGATCGACTAATGTATTTAACACTCGGGTGAGGTAATACTACGTGCATGCATATTATGTACGTACAACCTGGACCGTCGTAGTTTATCTCATTAAGCTATTGGGCCCGGGGATGCTCATCTTCAGGAGGGTCTCCGAAACAAGGACAAAAATGGGTCTACCAATTGAAGAGTCATGACCTCCTGGATTAGTCCGTGGATTTAGATCCACGTGTGATTTTAGACCGCAGGCGCGATGACTTTGAATAAGCCTACGGATTCCCACATAAAACTCTATAGGGAGTGGCCGTGGAGAGATGGCACGCTTAGCGTGCGACGGAGGTGATAAAGGATTGGGCGATTAATTGCCCTTCTTTTTTACAGATACGTATGGCACTGAAACTACCTACGACTCGCATACTGGTATGCCCCCGATATAAAGCTAGTTTAAACTCACTAACATCATTTCATGTCGGTTAAGGCTCACGGGTTTTTCACTGGCTTTTTGATGATTTTTGCATAAAATTATTTTATGTCACTTAATTATAGTTCCCCCACCCTCGACCATTAGTCTGGCGAACACATCTTGTGCAATCCTAGGTGAGACTAATTCGACGACAGTTATGACTAAATTGAGAACTAAAATGGTAAATTAAAATAAAAACACATACTCTTCGAGACAATGTGCGGCAGTCACAATATATTCTGCATCATATATGACTCCTCCACAAGTAGTCTTATCTGTTAACACGTAAGCTTGAAAAGGAACTTCTTCAATGCCGATGTAACGCCCACCCACGATTTTATTATCTGTGGTATCATCAACTGAGTAGCTGAACACATCTGAAATAAATAAATAAAACTTGTACATTCTGGTATACACAAAAAACACAAGATTCGCTTAATTTGGGGATAAACCTTTTAGTAACACAAGTAATAATAATTGTCTCCCCCACATAGTTTGAAATTTCTGACGCTGTATCGTTTTGTATCTTCAAGTTAACAATGTAAAGTATGATAAAATACTACACCCTCAGCTCTATTTATACCATAAATTTACTTTAATTAAAGCTGTAGTCTTGCATAATTTAACAAAGTAATTTCCCTTCCTATAATTACTTCGAGAGTTAAATGAACATTTTGGCACAGTTGTCATATGTACCAGTATGGAAACTAAGCCTTGTTGATAAAATACTTACCTACACTTGCGTACATTCCATTGAAGCAATAGGGTTGTCAGGTTATTTTTCTAACCGAGTTTTAAAAAAGGAGGAGGTTCTCAATTAGACTGTATTTTTGGAACGAAGTTCCTTATGGGGCGTTGCAGAGCGTAAAAAAGTAAAAGGCGTAAGTAGTATTTTTATGTATAGTGTATGTATGATGGCTATATAGTGTCTAATGCAATATTATATAGTCTACATGATGACTTTTATATATTTTCAAAAGATTTTATTGTATGTTTTTCTTGGAAAAAATATTTTTGTAATATCTTTTTTTAATTTTCATTGAAATATTGAAAAGAAACTTTGAAATATGTTATTTGAAGATTTGTCCGTTGAAGTTTCACTTCTACCACAGTCTAGAGAAACTCTTCCCTGCAGTCATCGCAATTATCGTATTTATGAGTGTAAGAATAATTAACATCTATTTCGAGATACAAAATGGTGGATATGACTTTTTGAATAAAATCAATATAGGTATCATTTTTAAGGTTTACGGGAGTGTTGATAACGAATATGACGTCTATTTTGAGATCCAAGATGACGGATGTGACTTTTACAATAAGATCAAAATGGGTGACTTTTACAATAAGATCAAAATTTTCGAGATTTTCGGGAGTGTCAATTACAAATATGACGCCCATTCCAAGATCAAAGATGTGACATTTTCAATAAAATCAATATGTGGTGGTGGTGGTGGAGTATCAGTGAATATACAATTCTTTTTCAAAAGCCCAGCATTACCGGCTTCAACACCCTCGAGAATCATGAAAACAGCTCCCATGAAAAAAAATGTTGATAATTTCAAATTTCATGTAGCTCCAACTTGGATTTACATTATGACAGCCCTATCAGTTTCAACATTCTCAAAAACGATGAAAACGACACCCATGACGAAAAAGTTATCATTTTCATGCAGCCGTCATCTTGGATTTACATCATGACAGCACTACCATATTGAGCACCCTCAAAAACCATGAAAACGATCCCTGTGACGAACAAGTTGATAATTTTTTGCATCTGCCAACTTGAATTTTCATTTTGACAGCACTAGCTAGTATTGGTTTCAACACCCACAATAACCATGACAAAACACAAGTGGGTAATGTAAAAGCAAGCGAAGCAAGCTTCAGACTTCCTTAGTAACTCGTAACCTTCATTTCAAGATATTTTAATCTCAAGATATTAATATCTGAAATCAAAAACGCATATCTACTGATTCTGTGTGTTAAAGTTTCTTTTGTAGCCGGTTATAGCTACGCCCTGGGTCGTTAGATAAATTGATATGGCCACATGTTCTTCATACTCCAGAACTGACGACTCGACAAATGGTGGAACAGATTATGGGAAGGTAAGCTGGACAATAAAGGAAAGAAGAAATGCCTTAAACTGCGTCATGCTGCCTTCCCGATGAGTAGGTCCAGAAATTTAAATATAAAACGAACGGCCGATGAGCTTGCTGAGAATAGAGCTTCCTTACCATATTCAAGGAGCTTCATTGGACCTGAACAAGGGAGATCCAATGGTATTGGGGGAGCCCTAATTCGCATTCCAGGCAAAATCTCCTTCCCCACATGAACCCACCGTACAAAATGAGTGTAGATGTGTTTTGTTGAATGGAGAGATGGTGAAGCCGGTTGGAATCAGCTATATTTCTTGGCATTAATCTTGATTCCAAATTACTATGAGGCCCCCAAATTTAAGGATTGGCTTGTAGACTAGTTCTGCAGCATACATTCCTTACTGTTCAATCGCATTTATATTTTTTATTAAAAACAAACGATTTTGTATTTCAGACTCAATTTTTACGCTTACTTACGCTTATCCCGCTACGTACTGCAATTAAGGAACCCCTTCCTCTTTCAACGCCAACTTTAATATAATCACGGTCAATGCAGTATACCGTGAACTGAGAGTCAAATAATTCAGCGTCATTTATTATTCCCGGACGCAACTTTGTTGTAAACATATAACTATTAAAGTTATTGATTGCACCATAGATTGCCGAGGTACTAACAACAGAATGTCAATAATGTGCACTACATGTCAAGGTATATTCCATTACGCATGCGTAGGTCTGAATGTCGCTCGCCAGGTGAGAAAAATATTCCGGTGAGTTTACGTTCCGACTGCAGTTCTATTATAAACTAGCTATATTCTTATACATAGTTTAATGAATTCGAAGTACTCTCATTGCCGACTCGTGGTCACACCAGTTTGTAACATCAGTGTGACTACGAATCATTTATCTTCCTCGTCGTCATACCACGACTACTACACCCTCTAATTAATATTGGTGATGTACCATTTTCTATTTTCAGCATCTTGGTATTCTTGATATTTGGATAACAAATGGTTATGAACGGAACTGATGGTAGGCCTTCTGTTAATACATGTGAAACAAAATATAATCCAAGTGCCAAACTAGAAGTCCATATCATATTCTGCTGAAATAACATTAGTGATTAGATGTACATTATTTAATTAAGATTAGTAGGTATTCCCAATATATGTGTTTTTTATCCCTTTATCAATTCACACTCATTAAAATAAGGATAAAATGCGAAGATCAAATATTTGAAGTATTTAATGGAAATAATATGAAATAAAAGATTTGATTTGCTTTAATTCTTTAAATTGCCTCAATTTAAATGGAACACTATAAAATTATTTATTATTAAGATCAAAACTATACTGAACTATAAAAACAAGAAACAAAATAGCAGACTTCTTTTAGTGTCCATGATGTATATGCAATTATTTACATCGTATCATTATCTTCGAAAATAAGCACTTACAAAATAGTACAGTGTTTTGATTAATTAAATATATAGCTGTGTTATAAAACAACTAAGGATAAAGAATACAGTGTCCGCCCATCTAGTTTATTGATACACATTGAGTTTGGCTAAAGTGTCTGTCTATCTCTATCAATTTTGAAAGATACATTATCAATCAAAATAACTTCCCTTTTGATATATCTTTAAACGAGCAATTCTTGTATGTAATCTGAAACTCGAAAACGGCTCCAACGATTTTCATAAAATTTATTATACAGGGATTTTGCGACAAGTCGATCTAGCTAGGTTTCGATTTTAAAAAATATAGTTTTATTCGCGTTTGAATGAGAAACAGCTACAACAATTAGAATACAAAGGTAAATTTCGCCATTATACACAAGACTATAACAGCTCAGATGGGCAATTGGGACATCCGGAAAGCAGGAGACCCCGAATCCAGACGTCCTATTAATTTTGTTTGGTTCAAGTTTCTCACATTCT
The DNA here is from genome assembly GCA_949711755.1 of Leptidea juvernica. Lineage (NCBI taxonomy): Eukaryota > Metazoa > Arthropoda > Insecta > Lepidoptera > Pieridae > Leptidea > Leptidea juvernica. The sequence continues at coordinate 7,054,520 of CATIXQ010000015.1, forward strand.
TAAAAATCCGAGCGAGGCTCGGTCGTCTGGATATTGTATATAAAATGTAATTTTATTTTATAATTTTATGTCATTCTCATACATCAGTGTTTGTTGTGTATTCTGAGGTTAATAAACATAAATTAGTATTACGTAATTATAAAGTTATTATATGCAGTTCACCATAAAATATAAAATAATTAATACATTTTAAACTTAGGAATAGTGTAGTAAGATATAAGCAGATGTTGTGAATATATCACAATCTCAAACTTCAAGTTTGGTAAGCAAAACAAAGCTGGGCGTAAATATTAGTTTAGATTCATTTATATATTCAAACTCTTAGACGAAATAGAATTACTTCGGGAATTTCTGCAAACTATCACTTGTGTTCTGTCATTAGTTTTATCGAATAAAATGTTTCATTACTTACTGTCAAGACTCGAAAACAAATCTCATCCATTGCTGGGACCTACTTTATGGGGCTTACAGTCATGGGGAATGTGGCAGCACAGGAAAGGACTGTTTACTAAGATTTATAACATTATTCATTTTGTAGCTATTCTATTTGTTCTTAGCCAATACGTGGAGCTTTGGTTCATAAGATCTAACCTTGAGATGGCTATGAGAAATGTATCTGTATCCATGTTGAGCACTGTTTGTGTCGTGAAAGCCATTACTTTTATCATTTGGCAAAAATATTGGAGAGCTATCATAAATTTTGTTTCTAATACAGAAAAAAATCAATTGGCTCGAAGGGATTTCGTAACAAATAAAATTATAAAAAGATATACAATTTACTGTCGTAAGGTCACCTTGTTGTATTGGGTCCTTACTTTTGCTACAGTTTTGACAGTTATATTAGCACCCTTAGTAAGTTTTTTGTCATCATCAGAATACAGAAACAACGTTAGAAACGGGTTTTTACCACATCCGGAAATAATGAGTTCCTGGGCTCCTTTTGATAAAACACACGGTTATGGGTATTGGGTTCTTGTAATTGAACATGTATTTATCTGTTTCTATGGAGGTGGAATTGTAGCAAATTATGATACCAACGCAGTTGTTCTTATGTCGTTTTTTAAGGGGCAGCTTGAGATATTGAAGACCGATTGCAGCCGGTTATTTGATAATGAAGATCCCAATCTAAGCTGCCATGAAATTATTACAAGAATAAAACGTTGTCACAACCACCACGTAAATTTAGTAAAGTAATAATATAAATTGTGGCTTGTTTATTGTACTATGAATGAATGTTTGAATTGAAAGTAAAAAATTATTTGATAATACAAAGCTTCGTAGTTGATACCTGCTTTGAGTGTGATAGTATATTATATACTATTTTTAGGTATTCTAAAATGTTGGATTCGCTTTTATCACCAGTCATGTTTTTGTACATAATTATTTGTTCTCTAATGATTTGCGCAAGTGCAGTTCAATTAAATATGGTAGGTAACTTTATTGTTTCGGGTAAATTATAGAAACTTTATAGAATATTAAAGTTCGATTAATTTATGTTATGAGCAGAATTGTATTTTACATTAATATGCATTGGTTGTGAATCAGATGTAAATATTTAAGATAATTTATTATTTTTACATAATACTCACTTTTATCTGAATTAAAAAAAATATTTTATAGAATATAATGATTATGAAATATTATTGAGATCGCATCTATATTTACGGGAGATACGTCGGGATATATATAATGTATTTAAAAATCTGGTATACTGTTCGTGCTAATCATAGTAAAATACAATATTCCTATGAGTTCAGACTTCTTACTAATATTTTTTCCAGAATGGAATAACTTCTATGCAGCGAATTTGGATTGCAGAGTATCTTTTAGCACTTATAGCTCAGCTGTTTCTGTATTGTTGGCATAGTAATACTGTCATGTTTTCGGTATGTATCATAATATTAATAATACATTTTATTTTACAAAAAACAAAGGTCCATAATACTTAAATATATATTTATGTACCACAGAACAGGTAAAATACATTAGAATGGCCATCACGCGTAATTTGTATGGGAACAACTGTCGCCACTAATGTCATACTACATCACAGAACAGAAAAAACTTGTAGAAGTGGCATCATGTCATTTTACTATAGAAACCGATGTCGCCAAACTCGTACATTTATCTATTAAATATATAATACACACACTTCATTCCTGCTTTATGATAGGCCTTAATTCACAATCACAAAAAGAAATTACTACAAATTTATTAACATCAATTTCAAACTTAATACAATTACGCTAATCTCATATTCTTAAAGTGATCATGACAACCTCAGAATTATTTCTTAATTTGCGAAAAATAACATATAAAAACTTGAACTCTGTTACCATATATATTTCATATATATATGTTACATGGACAAATGTTGCTCATTTGTTAAAAAAATCTCATCCATAAACAAAATTTTTCAGTAGCCTCCCTTTGCGTACTGGTTCAGAAGTTGTTTCGGTTTCACCACTCAATTCTTTTTTAAACTATCAGTTAAGGAATGTCCTGTACGTTTCTTATAGGCTGCAAGTCCTAAGTCATCTTTTAAAATACGCGACATGGTTCTAGGTGCTATCTTCATCTCCCGGGATAAAATCTTTTGCTTTCGGACAGGATTTCATCGAATTATCGCAAAATATTGTACATTGTTTTTGCGCAAAACGAGAAATCTCAATGAACAATCACATAAAATTGGCAGACTCCAAATTCAAATGTAATATTTTGTTTATTTTTAATTGTAACAGTATTTATGGCCAGACTAAGTATAAAAATTGATGCGCATGGGTTCTTTATACACAAAATATAAGCCATGTCGCAACGTCAGGTGATCAAGCCGTTCACAGAGCACTGGATCGCCGACAACTCAAGCAGCTCTGCGTGCAGCGTTCAAATGGTTTGAGCTGATACTGGGGTGCACCAGAACAGAAATGACAGCCGTACCCCTTATGCTATGCTTACCGCTAGAATGTGGACGCTTGACTTTCTGACGTCCAACTAAAACAAAGCTCGCCGAACAGTTTTCTGTCTGAACTGTACAGGCATAGAGATCTGACACCGCGTGATGGTAGGCGGTGTCTTTTCGTTGTCGTCAAGAATCGAGTTGGAGGCAAAATGAGTACACACAAGATCGGCTTTCTCTTTTGCCGTATGGGCCAGGGTGTCATTTCTCATATGCAATGGCGGCAGGGACGGCTGGTTGAAATTACCACGAGCAGCTTTCGACAACGACCAGAACAGCTTAAGTGTTCCAATCGGGTAAGTGGAATGTTGCTCGCCGATTCTGACAACGTGCTTCTATTTCGAACAGGCGATTTGCCGCTTAAAGAATCTGGAGGCACTTCGAAATAAGTGACTCGCTGATCGACTTAATCATGTACTAGGTATCATAAGTTAACTTGTTGTAATAGAAAACTCTATGATTTAGTCAAATACATACTTTACAGTAAATAAACAGCATAATATATTGTGAAACATCAATCAATATTATGTTAATTAATGTCATTTATTATCGTTACCACTCTGTTTGTATTTATTTCTTCCTAAGTTATAAATTAAATGAAAAATAAAAAATATAGTCTGCCTTGCCACATGTATCATCACTCATCATATGTTTAATACTAGTGATGTTATAAATAAGCTGCACCGGTTTTTACTCCTCTCCGTAAGAACAATCAAACGCGTTCCTACAGTTTAAATTGGGAATATCTAACCTAAATAATATAACATAGTACTTTCTTCTGATATTTTTCATTTTATCAAAATATGATTAGTACAGTGTACTTGTTATCAAATAATTGGATCTTGGATTATAATTTTAAAATATAAATATATTTTTTAGAGCTTAACAGTTGACGAGGGTGTATACGCAAGTGCATGGTGGTCTCAAGGAGTGCCAGTTCGTCGTAGTGTTGCTTTACTTGGTGCACAACTAAAGAGAACTATTGTGTTTACAGCTGGACCATTTACTGAACTAACAGTGGCTACATTTGTAACGGTAATAATGAGTTACTTATAACTTCATACCTGTAATTGGGAAACAGGCCCTTAGCCCCATCAAATTTAGTATAGAATTCAATATATTGCAAGCGCCATATAATTTTGTAAGGTAACTATAGATGCCTATCAGAAAGTATACTAAAATGTTTGTACAAATAGTGTCCAAGGTTATTGGAGGACGTATTACTCTAGGTGGTATGTAATACGTCCCATTTATTACAATACAGTTTGGCTCGGGATTCTAGAAAGCACAAAATATTTGGGCAGTATCCTAATTTAACTAACTATGGGATCTTCTAAAGGCAAAACCAAAGCTCAAATACTGCTTGCATACTACTACTCAACGGCAGTTATACCCACCGATGTGATATACATATAACTGGTATTATGAACAAAAGAGCCTCCTAGCGGTAATGTGGGCAGATTTCAAAGTGGGAACAAAATGTTCAGATCTCTACGGCCTCATTCATTCAATGATTTGAGTATTCTCACTGTAACCCTACCCACCCTCACGATATTTATTACATTTCGTCAATATTGTTTCAGATATTAAAAGGATCTTACAGTTACTATACAATATTGAGTAAAAGAGATAATTAAAGAAAATATCTAAGATAAGTTTGTATCTCTCTTGACTTGACTCTTAAATAATAAAATCAAAAAATTCGCAATTATTTTTCTGCTAATAAATTTTTAAGCTCAATAAAGTAGTCTTCTTATTTCTCCTCATTCATTACACCGCTTATGAGTACCAACATGTAACTTACGAGTATATCAGTATCGCAGCACACGGCGGCCGCGTTTTTTGATACAGCGAATGCATTCGATGAGGATTGGCACAAAGGTTTCATTTTTTTTACTAGGTGTGCCAGAATAACTCATGCGAATCATTTGAGATTACCTTACAAAATCAATCACATCACACAGATTACCTTACATTAATAATATGTAAAGTGATGCAACAAACATACTCAAACTTCAAATAGTCAATGCCTTACACAAGTAAGTCAAAAAAGTAAATGTAAATTAATACAAAGCAAAAGTTATTGAGTACAGTAGCTGCATCATCCACACACACCGTAAATAAATGAAGGTATTCTGTGAGTTTTTTATAAGGGATTATATAATAACTTTTAAAAATCTGAAGCTGAGCCTCCCTCTCTACTCACAATTTGACAATCCTACTTAAACTTGTAATTAATGTTTTATATGATTAATATAATTTATAATTATTAATATTATAATTTTACAAACAGGTATCAAATTCTAAATCCTTCAGGGTATTCAAATCAAAATCACTTTATTCATGCAGGTCAAGGAAATGACTTTACTTTTTATATCCACCGCCTTTGAGGGTTGAGCTTTAATAAGAAGTAGAAGTGGCAAGAAACTCGTTGTAACAATCACTCACATACAAATCATTTCAGTTATACATTACAATACAATTACAATTACAATAATACTCAAACTACAAGTACTCAAAAAAAAAATGTAAATTAATACGTAAAAACAAGAGTTATTGAGTACTGTCATGGCTGACTATTACTGTATCAACAATAGTAGGCCATGGTACAGTAGATGCATCAATAAATAGAGGTATTTAGCGACCATTTTATTAGCAATTAACAAATATATAATATTTAATTTTAAATCCATGAAGCAGAGTTTCCGGCTACAGGATCATCCTGCCACACGCACATACGGATACTCGCATTAGGTCAAACACATTCTTCGGCGAAGGCGAGATCCCTTTTTTCCGATCGCCGGCACTCGTCACGCGTGGCTCAGAAGAATATAATCGAGGTAAGTTTTAAAAGTTCTGCCGTAACTAGTTATACCATATCCTATTATTGAGTCAGCGAGGGCATTATAAAGCATAAGTTTCACCTATCCTGTCTTTAATAATGTAAACGTTAGCCAGAAATGCTCTCAGTTTTTCACATACTCGACTTATTTGAGGTCGCCAAATAAAGTTGCTGTCTATGACCACGCCCAGATATGTATGATTTTCAAGCATTTCAACAGTGGGGCATTCACATACACTCTTATTTTGGTGTGGGCACAGATGTTCGTGAATTGAGATATTAATAATGTCGTGCTTTTATTTAATTGAAATCCAAATTGGTTTTCACTTATGATTTTAAAAGTTTGTTTATCTAAAAAGTATGTATCTGGTCACTAAAGAACTTCTCAGTCATTTTATTAATACTCGACAACAACGTAATGGATCGATAATAATTAGACAACTCGTCATGTTGCCTTTTCTTATGTATTGGTCGAACACAACCGCGTTTTAGTTCCTTTGGATACGTTCCACTTTCTAAAGAGGCGTTAATAAGCCTTGCAATGGCAGCAGACATCTTATGACCTATTAATTTAATGTCTACAACTTTAATTTGATCTTGTCCAGGAGCTTTAAAACTATTTTATTTATTTATGATTTTTTTAATTTTAAGCGGCTTAGCTTTTCTAGTTAGTATACCAACATCACTATTATTGAAATACTCATTTTCATTAAGAATTTTTTTTGACATTTCGGAATTATTATAGTAACAGAATCTTTAAATTCATCAGCAAATTTGTTGGCGATTTCTAAGGAAGAGAGATTCTGGTTACTAAATGCTTCTAAAATAGTTTGATTAACTGTATGAGCTACTCTTCCGCAGATTGTGTTAACCAGTTACCATAGTTTGCTTAGATGGGAGTAGTTATTCTTTATGGATCTTTTATAGTAGTTGTTTCTAAAATATTCAAGAACTTTTTGATATTTGTTTCGTAATTAAATATATTATAACCTGAGACTTTTATTAGTTGGATCTAATTTCCATAATTTAAAGGATTTATCTCTTTTCTTCACATAATTTTAAAATATTCTGGTCAATCCACGGATGCGTATATCTTGGAGTTTTGGGTTTATTTTTGCTGTTGAGAGCTTTCCTACTTGCAATTTTAAATTTGGATTTAATGAAATTATATATTTCGTTAGGACAAATCACTGTTTCCGAAATAGACCAGTCTATATTATTGAGTTCTTTTTGTAATAATTTTTTTTCATAATAATATAATTTATCTATTTTAGAAACATCCTGTATATGGGCTTGCACTGTATTATAGCTACAGGCAATGAGTGTGACGCGGTGATCGGCTAGAACAGTATCTCTTATATTTTGTAGGGTGTCAATGCTTGCTGTTGGTTATAGTTAACACTGCAGAGCTATTTTGCATCACCAGTTTCCTTTATTTTTCTTTAAAAAAAATTATTATAATATTAATTGTTATCTTAAAAAAGTTTTACTCGCAAAATATGATTAGGCTAATACTATCTAAAGTCTTTAGATGAATTCACTTGAACCCTGTGATACGCTATGTAATATGGAAACCAGAATACGTATTAAAAAACAAGTATTGAATTTCAGAAGGCGTCTGAATACGTTTTCTTCAATCAAGTATTTTGTCAATTTATGCACATTTATAACGACAATTTTAAAATACGGGCCTATAACAGAATTTTGTGAGAAAGATTTAATTTGGTGATTAATAATTTTGCCAACCATTTTATCGATATCTCTGTCAGTTATTGAATTTATGATTGTCCACAACATTAAATGACATTATAGGCACCCAATTCCTTAGATTTAGCACTACGTAATCAGGTTATACAAAAATTATTTAAAATCCTATTGGAGTACATGTTTTTATAAGGCATCAAATTTCAGCCGTTATAGTTTTATATTTTGTTCGATTAAATAGTACTTGATTAATTCTCCATTTATTTAAATATTCAATGTTCATTAAAGTAATAAGTAATTTACTCTGTTTTATATAAACCCTCTGTTAACAGGTAGATATTTAATTTCACTTCCTAAATTTAAAGTTAATTACACCTTAATGAGAGTTTTATCAGTTAATAGTTTAATTTTAGGAATACAAAGACATTTTAACTTTCCAAACCGGAAATTATTTATATATTTTTAATGTCATCAGAAGTATATCTTCACCCTTAATTATCATAACATATTATAACTAACACAATCATACATCATAATTAACACAAAAATTAATAAGGCAATTCGGAAGCTATGGAAAGATAGGAACTGAATCGGATCAAAATCAGGTAGTGCAAACTCTAGACTTCGCTCTATTTCTACGGTACGTTGCAGAGACCTGGCCCCTTAATGCTATGAGATGTGGGTGTGGTGACGAATGCTTTGAATCTTCTGGACAGTTCACCTTAACAATATCTCCATACTAGCTCAACACAAACTTGGAAACCAACTGAGACTGCCCACCACCTGTCTCCAACGTGTGCTGCAAATCTTTGGTCACAGAGCTCGCAGATAACTTAACGCAACTTAGGGAAGCTTATAGAGATGGGAAAAATGGACGAAACGTGGCCCATGGACAGGAGCCAAAGTGAGATCAAGCTCCCACTATTTAAAAATGTGATGAAATTGTACTCCAAAATCTTTAAGAATATAGGCGTATACCCTCTCATGTGTTATATAATTTGTCCTTAGATCTTTACTTAGAGCTATGGGGATTTTATCTCAGAACCTAAATTCTTTGACAATTTTTTTAAACTTCAAAATTTTGATACAACTATATTAACTGAACTAAACTAATTATATTAAATAGCTGACCCGGCAAACGTTGTTTTGTCATATAAATTA
>CATIXQ010000015.1:7068182-7155508 GCA_949711755.1 Leptidea juvernica
CCTGCAACATTTCAAAGACTTATGAATTCTGCCCTATCTGGGTTACAAGGTATACAATGCTTCGTCTACTTGGATGACATTGTAATCTACTCCTTCGATCTTGATGAGCACATAAACAACCTCTCTAATGTATTTGACAGGCTCCGCACCTACGGGTTAAAGTTGCAACCTGACAAGTGCGAATTTCTCCGCAAGGAAGTTTCCTACCTTGGACATATCATTACCGATGACGGGGTAAAACCGAACCCAGAGAAAATAAAAGCTGTTGCAGACTTTCCTACACCCCAGTGCCCTAAGGACATAAAGTCCTTCCTTGGATTAGTTTCCTACTATCGCAGGTTCATTCCTGATATGTCAAAACTAGCTAAACCTTTAACCAATCTCCTTAAAAAGGACGTCCCATTTCTATGGAATAATGAACAGGAATTATCTTTTAATAAATTAAAAAATTCTCTTATTTCCGCACCTGTTCTAGCTTATCCTGATTTCACTAAACCCTTTTTACTTACATGTGACGCTTCAAATTTCGCGATATCTGCTATACTCTCACAAGGATGCATTGGCAAAGATCGCCCCATTGCATTTTCTTCAAGAACATTAAATAAGGCTGAATGCAATTACAGCGTCACTGAAAAAGAATGTCTAGCGATCATTTATGGTACTAAAGTTTTCCGTCCCTACCTTTATGGTAGACGATTCATAATTATAACAGATCACCGTCCACTCAAGTGGCTCTTTAATTGCAAGGACCCGTGCTCCAAGCTCGTTAGATGGAGGCTCAAACTTGAAGAATTTGACTACGAGATTGAATATAAAAAGGGTAAAATAAACACTAACGCAGATGCATTGTCACGATACCCAATAAATCCATTAATTTCTAAAGATCTAACAGATAATGCTGAAGATGAAGTCAGAGATCAAAGACCAAATTCACCCCATCTATCTATCCCTAGTTTGCCAGATCAAAACCTTGAAGATCTATTATCAACAGATTTTGACCCAGCTAATTTGAGTCCTTTAAATTTATCGCCCTCTGCGATTCCATTCTTTACGTCAGACAATTCACCTCATGAAACTTATTCTGATCCACAACCTTCTACTAGTAACCAAAATCCTGAAAACTTACCTTCACATATTCCTAATGACACCGATCCTTCAATCTTTACCTGAAAACTTACCTGTATCCGCTAGTCCATCAACTAGCGTCACTAGCCGGATAGCTTAAAATCAAACAAATATTAGTGAAGATTATTCCAATTATTTAAAATCTATTAAAGATAAAAACAAGATTTTTAATACATATATAAAAGAGCACAACGAGAGCCTTCTTAAGAGTTCTGCAAATGTAATTCTTCTTCCAGTATCAATAGATTTTGATGAGTCGAATCCTTACCTTTCTGACTTAATCTCTGCCTCAGAGAATGTCAATGTTGTAGAAGGAGAACGTGAACTGCATTCGTTTAAAATATCTGAAATCAATGGTAAAATTTACTATTTCCTATTTACTAAAGTTTATTTCTTTGATACTTGTACCTACCCTGATATATTTAAAGCATTAAAATCTGCTAGAGACAGTATTCTACTTACCGGCACAATCAATGAGATAGCTATTTCTGACTTTAGGAATTCATTTGAACAACATTCATTTGTAAAAATATATAGTGTGCTCATGTATCTTTTTGATGGTACAAACATAACAGTCAATATCCATCACAATAGTGTAATATATCCCATGCCTACAGAAATTACAAAAATCTTGAAGGAGAACCACGATATACCAATAGCAGGCCATTTAGGGTCAAACAGAATGTTTAATCGCGTAAAAGAACGTTATTTTTGGAAAAATATGAGATCAGACATAGAAAACTATGTAAAAAATTGCAAGTTTTGCCAAACCAATAAAGCCTTAAGAAAAATTAATAAATCACCTATGCAAATCACAACAACATCTTCTAGACCTTTCGATAGAATAAGTCTCGATATAGTGGGACCTTTGCCTGAAGCTGGAATTTATAAATTAAAATATATTCTTACTTTACAAGATGACTTGACAAAATTTTCTATAGCTTACCCAATATCTAATGCTACGGCTGAAGAATCATGTGAATGTCTCGTTCATTTCATATCTTTATTTGGAATACCTATGTCAATTTTAACAGATCAAGGAACAAACTTTACAGCCGAACTTTTTAAGGAAACTTGTGAATTTTTAAAAATCAAGCAGTTTTGGTCATCTCCCTATCACCCTCAGACGCAAGGTGCTCTGGAGAGAAGTCATTCCACTTTAAAAGAATATTTAAAATCTTATATTAACGAAAACCAAACTAATTGGCATAAATATGTATTTACTGCCATGCTGACATATAATAGCACCGTCCATACAACTACCCAATTTACGCCTTTTGAACTTATTTTCGGGCACAAGCCCTACATTCCCGATTCCGTTTTTGATTTACGATCTGACGTCACATACCCAGAATATATTAAGATGCTTCACCATCGCCTTAAACTGCCTAGAGAAAAGGCCATACAAAATATAAACTCTTCAAAAGAAAAGTCAAAACATTATTATGATAAACATACCCGTCCAGTACAGTATAAAGTCGGTGAATATGTCTATATTAAAAATCATGTAAGACTTCGGAAGGCGCTATCTCCTATATGGAAAGGTCCATATAAGATCGTCAAAATCCATGGCAATAACACCTTATCTCTTCTTATAAACCGAAGATATGTAAAACATCATTATGATGAAGTAAAACCTGCATACAACGCGGATCGTAACTAATTCTTCTTTTATTAATTATTAAGTTAAGATTATTAAGACTTATTTCATTTTATACAGCTATATTTTACTATATTATATTTTTATCATATACAAAATTATAGGTTTATTTACATAAGCATGATAGTTTAGTTTAGTTTTGTCATTACAGAATGGTTAATACATACTGCGCCATAGCCGCTAGCGAGAATGAGTATATTAAATACATCAAGGAAGGTCCTGGCTTGCTCTTCGACCCAGTGGGCACTCTGAAGCTCATAGACGATTATCTTCATATAGTTATTCCGATAGATGTTACTTCTTTTGACCAATATATTAAGTACACCCAGGATGTTTTAAACATTGTTAAATTACAGTGTCAGGAAAGTATAGAGATAGATATTTCCGTCTGTCAACATATAATGCAACCCTTGGATTCACTCTATAATGATATACTTCGTGACTATAATTCCATATCTCATATCATCTCTAGCGAGAGACCCAAAAGATCTGCATGGTTCTCTGGCGTCGGTGTAGTCTTTAAGCATATATTCGGCACCCTTGATGAAGACGATGCGATAAATTACAATAGAGCAATAGAAACATTGTATGATAATGATAAACGGTTAGAGAATTCGATAAAGAAAACTATTCTAGTTTCGAAATCTGCTATTTCTAATATTAACCAATCTGTCAATGAAATATTGGAGAATCAATTTAAACTCAATGATGCCATTAATAAGTTATCTACAAATGTGAGAAATATATCGAATTTAGTTACTATAGATAGTTTCAAAGTAAAACTAATAAACATTTTAAATTGTCTTCAATCACATTTGTTTACTCTTGTGTTTAAAATTGAAGACTTATTGAATTCTATTTTATTCATAAAAAGCAATACTTTACATCCATCTGTCTTAACACCCAAGCAATTATATAACGATTTATTAAATGTCTATAAAAATATACCTAAGTATAGGGACTTACCTTTTGATTTAGATTTAAGTAATATTCATGTATTGATTAATGTAGCAGATTTAATTTCATATTATTATAATGGTAAACTGATTTTTATTGTTAAAATTCCATTAGTTAATGCCTTAGATTATAATGTTTATGATACTGTTCCTTTACCTATTCCACATGAAGTTAATTCATCTTATTCATATGTTTGCATTATACCTACAGAACGATATCTGGCAATAAAAACTAATAAGTCTACATTTACATATTTAAAGGATTTTAATGAGTGTAAAGTTATTTCTCCCAAAGTACACATATGTCAAATAACTAACATGTTCTCTGTTCCTGGTAATCCGTCTTGTGAAATAGAAATTATGACAAAAGCTGTATCCAGTATTCCAAATACCTGCCAAACTAAATTTATACATGGTGATTTAGATATTTGGCATAAACTAAATAATGCTGATTGGATATTTGTAGAAACGAATTTAAATAAAATAACAATAGAATGTAATCAGGATGTATTATTTGAAACAACCATTTCAGGAACAGGAAAACTTACCATTCCATATAATTGTACAGCTTATTTTAAGAATAATAAATTTAATAAGGTATCCAATCCAGAAATTAATATTCCACTCATAAAACCTACTTATAATATAATATCTGATAAATGTTGTAATCTTAGCCGTTTCAATATTTCCAAAATTAACTTTTATGAAATTAGTAATATTAATCTACATCAATTAAAAGATCTTAAATTTAACATAGAAGATACCAGTGATGATCTATATATTGCAAATCCTGTTAATACCTTTAGTGATAATTCAAATAATTCTGTTATAAGTATAATTTCACTATTTCTAGTTGTATGTTTTATCGTAGTTTTTATATGTAAGAAATTATGTATCCTACTTTCAAAGTATTTTGTAAGGGCTAAGGATTCTGAAGAAATAGATATTGAATTTCAATCATCACCACCTCCACCGCAACTAAGAGTCGGTTAAAATATTCTGAAAACTTATCTTTATTATTCACGATAAGTTTCCTCTTAAAAGGGGGGTTGTTATATATGCACATATGTATGCTTTAATGCAGGCATAACATTAGCATCAGCACTTTAAGACCAAGGCGTCACTTAATAAAATATAAAGGCAGTCAGTCTCCTTCCGAATCCTGGGCCACTCATACATTTCAATTATATTTTCTAGTTCCAAATAAATTTCTTTTTTAAAAGTTCGTTTTTAATACTCCGTCTAACAGAACACTACGTAGACGGCCAGATCTTTTTATGTCACAAACAGAGGAGTTCTCATTGTACCTATTAATTATAACACACTACACAAACATTTTACTAATACTAAACGTCCATACGCTTATTTTGAGAAATGCATTTGGCTCCATATCTAGTTTGTCTAATGCAATCACAGCGATTCAGTTCTCTTAATCACCCAACTCCATTTTAATATCGCAAAATATTGTACATTGTTTTTGCGCAAAACGAGAAATCTTAATGAACAATCATATAAAATTGACAGACTCCAAATTCAAATGTAATATTTTGTTTATTTTTAATTGTAACGGTATTTATGGCCAGACTTAGTATAATAATTGATGCGCATGGGTTCTTTATACACAAAATATAAGCCATGTCGCAACGTCAGGTGATCAAGCCGTTCACAGAGCACTGGATCGCCGACAACTCGAGCAGCTCTGCGTGCAGCGTTCAAATGGTTTGAGCTGATACTAGGGTGCACCAGAACAGAAATGACAGCCGTACCCTTTATGCTATGCTTACCGCTAGAATGTGGACGCTTGACTTTCTGACGTCCAACTAAAACAAAGCTCGCCGAACAGTTTCCGTCTGAACTGTACAGGCATAGAGATCTGCCACCGCGTGATGGTAGGCGGTATCTTTTCGTTGTCGTCAAGAATCGAGTTGGAGGCAAAATGAGTACACACAAGATCGGCTTTCTCTTTTGCCGTATTTGCCAGGGTGTCATTTCTCATGTGCAATGGCGGCAGGGACGGCTGGTTGAAGTTACCAAGAGCAGCTTTCGACAACGATCAGAACAGCTTAAGTGTTTCAATCGGGTAAGTGGAATGTTGCTCGCCGATTCTGACAACGTGCTTCGATTTCACACGGGCGATTTGCCGCTTAAAGAATCTGGAGGCACTTCGAAATAAGTGGCTCGCTGATCGACTTAATCATGTAGTAGGTATCATAAGTTAACTTGTTGTAATAGAAAACTCTATGATTTAGTCAAATACATACTTTACAGTAAATAAACAGCATAATATATTGTGAAACATCAATCAATATTATGTTAATTAATGTCATTTATTATCGTTACCACTCTGTTTGTATTTATTTCTTCCTAAGTTATAAATTAAATGAAAAATAAAAAATATAGTCTGCATTGCCACATGTATCATCACGCATCATATGTTTAATACTAGTGATGTTATAAATAAGCTGCACCGGTTTTTACTCCTCTCCGTAAGAACAATCAAACGCGTTCCTACAGTTTAAATTGGGAATATCTAACCTAAATAATATAACATAGTACTTTCTTCTGATATTTTTCATTTTATCAAAATATGATTAGTACAGTGTACTTGTTATCAAATAATTGGATCTTGGATTATAATTTTAAAATATAAATATATTTTTTAGAGCTTAACAGTTGACGAGGGTGTATACGCAAGTGCATGGTGGTCTCAAGGAGTGCCAGTTCGTCGTAGTGTTGCTTTACTTGGTGCACAACTAAAGAGAACTATTGTGTTTACAGCTGGACCATTTACTGAACTAACAGTGGCTACATTTGTAACGGTAATAATGAGTTACTTATAACTTCATACCTGTAATTGGGAAACAGGCCCTTAGCCCCATCAAATTTAGTATAGAATTCAATATATTGCAAGCGCCATATAATTTTGTAAGGTAACTATAGATGCCTATCAGAAAGTATACTAAAATGTTTGTACAAATAGTGTCCAAGGTTATTGGAGGACGTATTACTCTAGGTGGTATGTAATACGTCCCATTTATTACAATACAGTTTGGCTCGGGATTCTAGAAAGCACAAAATATTTGGGCAGTATCCTAATTTAACTAACTATGGGATCTTCTAAAGGCAAAACCAAAGCTCAAATACTGCTTGCATACTACTACTCAACGGCAGTTATACCCACCGATGTGATATACATATAACTGGTATTATGAACAAAAGAGCCTCCTAGCGGTAATGTGGGCAGATTTCAAAGTGGGAACAAAATGTTCAGATCTCTACGGCCTCATTCATGCAATGATTTGAGTATTCTCACTGTAACCCTACCCACCCTCACGATATTTATTACATTTCGTCAATATTGTTTCAGATATTAAAAGGATCTTACAGTTACTATACAATATTGAGTAAAAGAGATAATTAAAGAAAATATCTAAGATAAGTTTGTATCTCTCTTGACTTGACTCTTTAATAATAAAATCAAAAAATTCGCAATTATTTTTCTGCTAATAAATTTTTAAGCTCAATAAAGTAGTCTTATTATTTCTCCTCATTCATTACACCGCTTATGAGTACCAACATGTAACTTATATCAGTATCGCAGCACACGGCGGCCGCGTTTTTTGATACAGCGAATGCATTCGATGAGGATTGGCACAAAGGTTTCATTTTTTTTACTAGGTGTGCCAGAATAACTCATGCGAATCATTTGAGATTACCTTACAAAATCAATCACATCACACAGATTACCTTACATTAATAATATGTAAAGTGATGCAACAAACATACTCAAACTTCAAATAGTCAATGCCTTACACAAGTAAGTCAAAAAAGTAAATGTAAATTAATACAAAGCAAAAGTTATTGAGTACAGTAGCTGCATCATCCACACACACCGTAAATAAATGAAGGTATTCTGTGAGTTTTTTATAAGGGATTATATAATAACTTTTAAAAATCTGAAGCTGAGCCTCCCTCTCTACTCACAATTTGACAATCCTACTTAAACTTGTAATTAATGTTTTATATGATTAATATAATTTATAATTATTAATATTATAATTTTACAAACAGGTATCAAATTCTAAATCCTTCAGGGTATTCAAATCAAAATCACTTTATTCATGCAGGTCAAGGAAATGACTTTACTTTTTATATCCACCGCCTTTGAGGGTTGAGCTTTAATAAGAAGTAGAAGTGGCAAGAAACTCGTTGTAACAATCACTCACATACAAATCATTTCAGTTATACATTACAATACAATTACAATTACAATAATACTCAAACTACAAGTACTCAAAAAAAAATGTAAATTAATACGTAAAAACAAGAGTTATTGAGTACTGTCATGGCTGACTATTACTGTATCAACAATAGTAGGCCATGGTACAGTAGATGCATCAATAAATAGAGGTATTTAGCGACCATTTTATTAGCAATTAACAAATATATAATATTTAATTTTAAATCCATGAAGCAGAGTTTCCGGCTACAGGATCATCCTGCCACACGCACATACGGATACTCGCATTAGGTCAAACACATTCTTCGGCGAAGGCGAGATCCCTTTTTTCCGATCGCCGGCACTCGTCACGCGTGGCTCAGAAGAATATAATCGAGGTAAGTTTTAAAAGTTCTGCCGTAACTAGTTATACCATATCCTATTATTGAGTCAGCGAGGGCATTATAAAGCATAAGTTTCACCTATCCTGTCTTTAATAATGTAAACGTTAGCCAGAAATGCTCTCAGTTTTTCACATACTCGACTTATTTGAGGTCGCCAAATAAAGTTGCTGTCTATGACCACGCCCAGATATGTATGATTTTCAAGCATTTCAACAGTGGGGCATTCACATACACTCTTATTTTGGTGTGGTTATGTTCGTGAATTGAGATATTAATAATGTCGTGCTTTTATTTAATTGAAATCCAAATTGGTTTTCACTTATGATTTTAAAAGTTTGTTTATCTAAAAAGTATGTATCTGGTCACTAAAGAACTTCTCAGTCATTTTATTAATACTCGACAACAACGTAATGGATCGATAATCATTAGACAACTCGTCATGTTGCCTTTTCTTATGTATTGGTCGAACACAACCGCGTTTTAGTTCCTTTGGATACGTTCCACTTTCTAAAGAGGCGTTAATAAGCCTTGCAATGGCAGCAGACATCTTATGACCTATTAATTTAATGTCTACAACTTTAATTTGATCTTGTCCAGGAGCTTTAAAACTATTTAATTTATTTATGATTTTTTTAATTTTAAGCGGCTTAGCTTTTCTTGTTAGTATACCAACATCACTATTATTGAAATACTCATTTTCATTAAGAATTTTTTTTGACATTTCGGAATTATTATAGTAACAGAATCTTTAAATTCATCAGCAAATTTGTTGGCGATTTCTAAGGAAGAGAGATTCTGGTTACTAAATGCTTCTAAAATAGTTTGATTAACTGTATGAGCTACTCTTCCGCAGATTGTGTTAACCAGTTACCATAGTTTGCTTAGATGGGAGTAGTTATTCTTTATGGATCTTTTATAGTAGTTGTTTCTAAAATATTCAAGAACTTTTTGATATTTGTTTCGTAATTAAATATATTATAACCTGAGACTTTTATTAGTTGGATCTAATTTCCATAATTTAAAGGATTTATCTCTTTTTTTCACATAATTTTAAAATATTCTGGTCAGTCCACGGATGCGTATATCTTGGGATTTTGGGGTTTTGGGTTTATTTTTGCTGTTGAGAGCTTTCCTACTTACAATTTTAAATTTGGATTTAATGAAATTATATATTTCGTTAGGACAAATCATTGTTTCCGAAATAGACCAGTCTATATTATTGAGTTCTTTTTGTAATAATTTTTTTTCATAATAATATAATTTATCTATTTTAGAAACATCCTGTATATGGGCTTGCACTGTATTATAGCTACAGGCAATGAGTGTGACGCGGTGATCGGCTAGAACAGTATCTCTTATATTTTGTAGGGTGTCAATGCTTGCTGTTGGTTATAGTTAACACTGCAGAGCTATTTTGCATCACCAGTTTCCTTTATTTTTCTTTAAAAAAAATTATTATAATATTAATTGTTATCTTAAAAAAGTTTTACTCACAAAATATGATTAGGCTAATACTATATAAAGTCTATAGATGAATTCACTTGAGCCCTGTGATACGCTATGTAATATGGAAACCAGAATACGTATTAAAAAACAAGTATTGAATTTCAGAAGGCGTCTCAGTACGTTTTCTTCAATCAAGTATTTTGTCAATTTATGCACATTTATAACGACAATTTTAAAATACGGGCCTAAAACATAATTTTGTGAGAAAAATTTGATGATTAATAATTTTGCCAACCATTTTATCGATATCTCTGTCACTTATTGAATTTATGATTGTCCACAACATTAAATGACATTATAGGCACCCAATTCCTTAGATTTAGCACTACGTAATCAGGTTATACAAAAATTATTTAAAATCCTATTGGAGTACATGTTTTTATAAGGCATCAAATTTCAGCCGTTATAGTTTTATATTTTGTTCGATTAAATAGTACTTGATTAATTCTCCATTTATTTAAATATTCAATGTTCATTAAAGTAATAAGTAATTTACTCTGTTTTATATAAACCCTCTGTTAACAGGTAGATATTTAATTTCACTTCCTAAATTTAAAGTTAATTACACCTTAATGAGAGTTTTATCAGTTAATAGTTTAATTTTAGGAATACAAAGACATTTTAACTTTCCAAACCGGAAATTATTTATATATGTTTAATGTCATCAGAAGTATATCTTCACCCTTAATTATCATAACATATTATAACTAACACAATCATACATCATAATTAACACAAAAATTAATAAGGCAATTCGGAAGCTATGGAAAGATAGGAACTGAATCGGATCAAAATCAGGTAGTGCAAACTCTAGACTTCGCTCTATTTCTACGGTACGTTGCAGAGACCTGGCCCCTTAATGCTATGAGATGTGGGTGTGGTGACGAATGCTTTGAATCTTCTGGACAGTTCACCTTAACAATATCTCCATACTAGCTCAACACAAACTTGGAAACCAACTGAGACTGCCCACCACCTGTCTCCAACGTGTGCTGCAAATCTTTGGTCACAGAGCTCGCAGATAACTTAACGCAACTTAGGGAAGCTTATAGAGATGGGAAAAATGGACGAAACGTGGCCCATGGACAGGAGCCAAAGTGAGATCAAGCTCCCACTATTTAAAAATGTGATGAAATTGTACTCCAAAATCTTTAAGAATATAGGCGTATACCCTCTCATGTGTTATATAATTTGTCCTTAGATCTTTACTTAGAGCTATGGGGATTTTATCTCAGAACCTAAATTCTTTGACAATTTTTTTAAACTTCAAAATTTTGATACAACTATATTAACTGAACTAAACTAATTATATTAAATAGCTGACCCGGCAAACGTTGTTTTGTCATATAAATTACTTTTAGTGTTTGACCGTTTGTTCTCAGACATACTTTTTAAAGCCGACAACCACGACCACGAAAACGTCTTTTCATTTTTCGGGTTAATATAATATAGCATAAGACACTCACATAAAATGTGGCTTTCTATTGGTAAGAAAAAATTTAAAATCGTGTCAGTAGATCCAGAGATTATCATTATTAGAAAGTATTTTATTTATTCGTCAACATTTCAATGTTTTTATATTATTTTGCTATTCGGAACAGAGACAAATCCAACAAATTAAAAATCATGAGACTACGTTTTTTTTTGTTTTATGAAATAGGAGGACAAACGAGCGTACGGGTCACCTGCAACACCAGAGGAATCACAGGAGCGTTGCCGGCCTTTAAGGAAGGTGTACGCGCTTTTTTTGTAGGTACCCATGTCGTATCGTCCCGGAAACACCGAACAAGGAAGCTCATTCCACAGCTTTGTAGTACGTGGAAGAAAGCTCCTTGAAAACCGCACTGTGGAGGAGCGCCACACATCCAGATGGTGAGGATGATATGCTAACTTGTGGCGTGTCGTGCGAAGGTGGAATGCGGCGGCAGGTATCAGGTTAAACAGCTGTTCAGAACACTCCCCGTGATAAATGCGGTAGAAGACACACAATGAGGCGACTTCTCTACGCAACGCCAAGTGATCCAGTCGTTCACAAAGCACTGGGTCCCCGACAATTCGAGCTGCTCTACGTTGCACGCGGTCAAATGGATCGAGCTGATACTGGGGTGCGCCAGACCAGAGATGACAGCAATACTCCATGTGTGGCCGGACCTGCGCTTTAACTTTAATGTCCAGCTATTCTCCAGATATAAGTGTTTGAACAACTGTGTAATGTATGTAAATTGGAACTCCACGCCTGCTCCGTAGAGGCTACGCATCACGCCAGGCTAAGCAGCAAATGCAGTTTCCATTTTGTAGCGCTCCGAGCCAGTGGTACACCGTTGGATCCATTTTCTTCTTCACAGTCGTTCCCTCACTGCTGAGGATCGTGACTACGCTTAAGTTTGTCTACAGCTTTCCTCCATCTTCGGTCTTTTTCGGTTCGTTGCATGGTGGAGCGCCACGCTAATGGGTTGTTTGGTCTGCTCGGATATTTGGTCAGACCAGCGTCGTGGGCTCCGGCCTCTTGGTCTCTTCCCTTCAATTTAAACTTATCTAAACTAAACGTGTCTCCTAACCACAAAAAACCCTTTAAATCTTTTACAATACATACAATACAATAATTCGCATTAAGGACACAACCTTCAACGCTGTCTGCCCGGCGCCCGAGTTTGACAATTTGTAGGATTATTTAAGATAAACATTATTAATCAAGTATATTTGTAACTCCTGTGATTTTTCAGGAGGAAGCATCAATATCTTGCAGATTGCATATTTCTTTTCTACTTACTTCACACTTCTTTTATATTTTGTATAATTCACACTATAGTGTTATAAATTATAGCCTAAGTGTTAAACTTGGTTGTAAGCTATATTATTGTAAAGATTCATCAAAATTCATTCAACAGTTTTTGCGTTGAAGAAGTACCTACAAACATACATCCAACATCCAGACCAACAAACTTTCACATTTATAATATTAGTAGGACTACTAGGATTACTTTTCAGTTTGAATACAATTAAACATGATGAATATATAACATTACAAAAATAATAGTATTTTTTTTTAAAAAAGGGGATACTATAGGTCTGGCTGGCTAAAGGCTACTTACTATAATATAATAAAATGATAAAAACAGCAATTTAATGAAATAACTTTACAGAAAAAAAATGTTATAGAAATTTTATTTAAGTTGAAATAATTTTTGAAACCTTTTTATTCTGTGGATTCATCAACACATGTGAATAAAGTATAAAAACTGTAAGACCCCTTCATTATCTGAAAATACAAACATTTTATTAAAAAAAACATGATTTATCTATCACGTAGGTGCAGATTTTCTATATGTACTAGTTACTAGTTAGTACATATTAATATTTTATTTAATTTAATAAAATAATTTCTTTTTTTATTTATTCTTAAGATTAGTGAGGGCATGAATTCATAGAAAAATTTTGTAAAAATAAACAAGCTTCTCGGGTAGTCTAATTTTTTGAGGATTTTATAATACATAATACTTTTAATTTAAAATAATATCAAATGCTCAGTTGTTGAATTTATATATTCAGTGAGCTTGAACTAACCGCGGGTCGAGTGATTTATGTCATATTATTCCACATTTTTCAAATTAGAATTCAAATATTTTAAATTCAAAACAGTTTGAGTCAACCATCCACTCGAAAATATATGAGTCAGTGCTGAGAAGAACTCAGCGGGTTTCTTCTTTTTCGTCACAATTAAATTTATTATTTAAATAGCCCGAGGGCGGTTGCTCCATTCCCAGCGTGTTACGAAAGGAAATTATTAAAAGAAAGTCATTTATGTTATAGTACCACATAAACATTTTAAACAATTCTTTTGAATTTCGTAACACAATTTTTTTGAACATTTTCTGTGATCATGTTGGAAAAGCATATACATCTCCCAACGAAACACTTACTAGCTCGACTTAACCGAGTACTAGGCATTATAAGTTTATATTTGTTCCTGATGTCAACATTATGATTATTACAGTTTCTAGAAAATTCGCTAAGGTGCCTTTGACCATACGTCATAACATTATTAAGAATATATTAAGAGGCAATAGAAAAAAATGTTTTCTTCTTGTAATTTTTCTCTTAATGAATGTTATCGTTATAGCTTATAAATAGCCCTTTTCTAAAGCATAAAGATGGTATTATTACTGTATTTAGTCGGATAATAATTTAATATTTTTATCTGTGTATGCTCCAGAACTAGTCTATAAGCCAATCAATCAGGGCATAGTTATAACCGGATACAAAACGGGGGCATAACACACAGAATCATGTAGATATGCGTTTTTGATCTCAGATATTTATATCATTGTGTGTGGCTGGAATGTTAGTGGGATCCGCACTGAAACATTTAAAGTCCTTGAAATGGGGTGAACTGATAAATAATAACAAGCGAATTTACAAATCGCTGTTTCCCGATGTAATAAAATTATACATGAACTTACATCAACAAAGGTCTGCACGGAGAGAACTGTAAAGGGGCCCGCCTTAAATATAAATGGGTTCGACATCTTGCCAGCCAGAAGCAATAACAGTCTTCGCTTTTTGACGTCACCCATCCACCAGTTACTGTTAAATACACCACGATCCACACAACCACTCTGCAATAATCAGTCTATATTTTGACCGTGTATCCGAATTGTTCAAGTGACAGTTCTATGCCGGGTCTACATACCACGATCCCACCACCACCCCACATTGAAATAACAAAACACAATAGATGGTAAAAATTAAAAAAAAATAAAAAGTGTTTTAATAATACAAGTAATAAGCATGCTTAATAAATTAAACTTACTGTGCTGCAATAATTGTCACCAAGTGGAACCAAATCAGAGTTAGCTGGACTGGCGTGGCTCCATTGTTACACTGGTTTGCATTTTCCATTATATTACTGAATTAATTAAATGATATTAAGACTTAAGACTCCATAAATTTATAGTGAATAAATATTTTTTATTCGTTGTCTGCTCATAAAAGAGGGCTTAATATGAAACCCTGTGGAACCCTTACCCCAAGGTGTGGTTATCACATTATAAGTGTTAGAATAAATAACTCTATCATCCTCTTCTGTGATTGAAACTATTTGAGTTCTGTGATTAAAGTATGAAACAAATGAAATTAAATTTAAAGAAATTTAAAATTTGAAAAATAGAAATGAAAAATTGTTACGAAATCCTCATTCAAAGCTGCCAGATATCATCTAATAATTCTAAATCTTTAACTCTACTATATTTACTTCTAATCTTTTAAGATGAGATTGAAAAGGATACACTTTAGATAAGAAAACAATTAGTGTAATCTTGTTTTCAGTTATTTTTCTTTTCTTTTTATTTTACTTGTGCCAAAATGAAGATCTAAATAAAATAATGAAATAGTCATCCGCAGGGCATTTGCCGCTCTTAATATACCAGCTGTTTTAGAGCCAAATGGTATTACCCGCCGCGATGGCAAGCGTCCTGATGGAATGACGCTGGTGGCTTGGGCACGGGGAAGGGCGCTGGTGTGGGACGCTACTTGCGTCGACACTCTGGCTCCTTCTCATGTCCATGTTACGTCAGTTGGTGCTGGGGCTGCTGCTTCGACTGCCGAAGACAGCAAGCGTCGCAAATATGTTGGTCTCAGTGAGTCATACATCTTTGTGCCGTTTGGTGTCGAGACACTTGGCCCGTGGGGCCCAGAGGCGAGGAGAATGTTCAAAATACTATCTTCGCGCCTCAATAAGGCTACTGGAAACCCAAGCGCTGGCAGCTATTTCGGTCAACGGATCAGCCTTGCTATCCAACGGGGTAATGCTGCCAGTATTCTTGGTACGCTTCCACGTAATGATAGTTTTAATTTTATGTAGTCGTAGTATTGTAAATATAGTTATAAGATTTGTTTTGATTAAATAAATAATAAATAATGAAATTCGATATATTTTAAAATTTTATTACAAGAACGAAAAAGTGCAAAAAAGCAGCGAAAGAAATTGTGATGTTAATGACCGTGATAGTGTGGTATGAGTAAGTCAGTTTAAGTGTTTTCAATCCTGTAGTTTTGATATATTAAATATGTTTTTTCATATAAAATGCGAAGAGACTCTTTCGCCAACGTATTATCAACCTTCTTGTTACCATCCTAAATCAACTTACGTATTCAGTTATTTCATTACTGTGCCAACAGTATATGAATAATTGTACTACTAACGCGACGGTGTATTCCAAAACAAGCAGCTTCTGAGATAATCCTAGTTTGTCCTGAAAATAGTAAGCTAGTTATTAGTATTCCTCCGAGTTCCTTTATTTCAAGTGGCTGTAGCAGTGAATGTTTATAAATACGAGCTATAAATACATATAGTTTATACAAACATCCCCATACAATCACTCCTCCCTCTTAGGTACTAAAATACTTGTCTGGCCTTTTACACGAACATCAAACCTTTCATATTTGCTCTCTTGTACTTGAACTGGCCCCTTATCAATTCGTTGCCGAACTGATCAAGTAATATACGGCGAGGCCGGCCTTTCTCAATACTTCCACATTTGCCTTATTTTGTAGCATAAAACCCACCTTCATCCATTCTCTCTTAATAACTACAAATCTACTTTTGGGATTTTATGTTAGGTAATCATTATTTAATATATAGGTAATGGAAGATTAGAGATTAAAATATTTTTTTTCTGTATTTACTATAATTAACAACCTCTTATCTACTTTCAGTATAGTTCTCATTGTTTTAAGAGAAAAACTTGATATAGCATCCAACTATCTTGTGTCAATACTTATAAAAATGTGTGCTCAAAGATTGTGGATCTAGAGTCTCTAAACCAAAAAGAGTAAAATTTTCACTTACTAAACTCAACTGAACCACACTACAGCAGATCATTACTGAACATAACAGAACGTACAAGAACATCACTGGCGATAATAGTGAATTTATCATATAAAAAATCCTGAAAATAAAATTATATATTAGACCTAGTCTGGTTAAAAGTTCTGTTACAAATAAAAATTCATTTATTTTTATATCGTAATATTATCTTAATAAGACTTATCCTCGTATGTATTTATTTATTGAAGTCTCAGCAACTAAAGAAAATGTAATTCTTTTGGAAATGACTACCTTTGCCCTTAATGCAGGCCTATTACTGTCTGGCCACGAATGTATGGATTTATGTTATAATAATGTATCAATTACCATCAGCTGAACGTCCCGCTCGTCTCGTCCCTAATTTTCATAAAAAAGCGTGTGCTAGAGTTATCTAAAGCGACAGCATGTCGGCGAGCCATTTAGAGCAGGCCATGTTTTCTAAAACTGAACATAATTTGTAGTCCAAGTGGTTCAGATCTAGGCAGGCCGAGGCCAATCTTAGACCTTCATTTTGAAGTGTCATGGAAATGGTCGACGGCTCCATACCCACTTTAAGCAAGGAATCACTGCAATTTTGTTTCTTTATCAGCCTATTCCAGTATGGTAATTTAATATTTACCCCAAAAAAATTTAAATGGCGGGAAATGATTAAAGAATATAACATAATGAACGTACCGTACGTTACCCTAATTATCTAAACTTAATGGCTCTCGACTATTTATAATAATAGGTTGTATTATCCAGTAATTAAAAAAACATAATAAGATCAAGCAATGAAGATCAAGTTTAGGGGCCATGTATTTGATTGCGTTATACGTACCTTGCGGTGAAAAAGCCTCTTGGAAATTTTATTTGGGGTAATAATGTGTGGACTTGATTATCAAAAATTTTACACTATTGAATCAAACTAATATTTGAAAGTTTTTAAAGAAAATATAACTTTAAATTAACCAACAACAGCAGAGTTAGATACGACATGGGTACTTTCAAAAAAAGTGCGTACGCCTTTCTAAAAGGCCTTCAACGCCTCAATTCCTCTGGGATTGCAAGAGAATGTGGGTGGCGGTGATCACTTAACATCAGGTGATTTGTCCGTCTCTATGTAAAAAATAATTTATCGATGGCAAAATTATCGAGCCACTACGAGAATTCATGTAAAATGTAAAATAAAATAAGTTTATTACCAAAGAACCAACTTCTAGCATATTGAATGCTGTATCACTTACTTTGTAAGGAAAGAATGCAATCTGAAACATTCTTTGATGTTTCTCTCTACGCTGTCACTGCTAGATGTATTGTTTTCAAATATGATTTCACACTTATAGTGTAAAATTTTCAATTGCCCTTTTAAAAACGTCATTATACTGACGGCGTTCATGTCAAATACAGCGATAACGCCGGCTCCTTGAATAGTAATAATCACATGCCAGAACATTCCAAAAAAGTACCCAGGCATTTTGGTATTATCAAATGGATACCAAGAACACAATATTTGTGGATATGGCTCAGTTCCATTGTGTACTAATTCACGATAAATTGGATCTGTAGCGAATTTTAAGAATGGAGATATTAATAATGCAATACACGTAACAACTGCTGTAGACCAATATAAATAAGTAACAACTCTGGCATAAACTATATAGTCTTTCATTAGCTTTTGTATTTTCAACTCTCCTTTTTTTAAGTTCGAGATTTCTTCTTTAGATATCGTACAATATATTTCATTCCATCGACGCTGATAGCATACTGTTCGTATATTCTTCGAAATTGATATAAGACTGACAGCAGTCAATGAGAAATTTAAAAGCACTTGTATGAAATCATTTTTCATCAAATAAAGTGCATAGAACTGAGAAATAACGAACAGACAGCAGGCTGTATGAAATACGTTAAACAGAATATTCCGAGTCTTATTAGATTTATGCCAAAGACCAAAGAAATACAGTCCTTGCAGGTTTGGCCCCAATAAAGGATGTTTAGGGTTTTCCAGGCCTCTAGCTAGAGCGACAACCCTATCAACAATCATTTTTCAAGTAAACGATATGAATAAGTGGTCCGAAAAGCCAAGCTTTATAGGTTCTTACTTTAAAATAGGACGTGTTTATGCCATAAGCTCAGAAGAATATTATTATTATATTTGATACCTGTATTTATTTATGCCATGTTTGGTATACACTAATAAAGGAATTAAATTTACTTCCTTGATTAATGTTCAACACTTTAATTATTTATATGCTAGTCAATTCAGAAAACATCGAGTAGTACAGTTTAATTTAAAGCGTTACTAGTTAAAAACATATCCAATTATCTTTATCAAGTTTTAATCAGCTAATTTGCATTATTGATATGCTCGTGCGTCATTAACTTATTTGAGTATATTACTGAACATTTTAAAAAAACGTTTCTAAGAAGTAGGTAATACTTTTTAATTCATGATAGGTCGTTGTATTACTATGTCAAGTTCACTAGCTTACTACAATAAAATAACCATTTCCACATTTCATACCATTTTGAATTAGTATTTAGTAGTAGTAAATTATTTCTTGCATTAATTCTCCAAACATCATCTAAAGAACTTATAAAAAAAACTGTTTTTATAATTTGTTCTCGTGTTGTATGTGTGGCCATAGTTTTTTTTTCTAGGCTATGAGATCATATTATGTTAAAATATTGTATTGTATTCGGTCCTTGGTACATTTGTTTCAAGCATATTGGACTTCTTAATGAAATTAAAAATCAGGCTTAATTATATACTATATTCGTATAGAAAAGACATACAATTTTATTTTCGAATTATTACATCTTGTATGATTCTGTCCCGAAATATGCTTCGCAGAATAATGTTAAAGCTTATAGACATGAAAGAGGCGGTTAATCAATACACCTTCTTGAGTTTTATAAAAAGCCAGCTGCTGATTCGAATATACTACATATCTCAAATAACTAAGTACTTACAAAAGGTAGCATTTATAAAACAAATTTGGCCGCAATTAAGATTTTGTAAAGGTTTTAAGTTTTTAAGGTAAATGTGGTAAGGAAAATCCTTTAGGGATCCTGTTTTTAGAATTGGTTTTTAAATAAAGATAAAAATAAATCGTGACAATTTATTAAATAATAATATTATACTGTTATAGTTACTGTTCTCAATACTCTAATTACTCCTTCATCGTGTGATCAAAGTATAAAAACTGTAGGCTCCCTTTATTATCTGAAAAATTACATTTCTATTATAAATAATAATTAAAGCTTAGAGGGTGAATTGCAATTTTAGTTATTTTTAAACATAAATATTGTTAAAGACCCTTTCTTTTTTCTGTTTATAGCGCCTGTGGTAACACTATAAGTGAAAGATGTCCTATAAAAAAGATAATAGGGTGTGGGTAATCGTCGTCGCATTGCTCCACTTAATGTAACTAGGAATTTCTGATTAAAGATCTTTAGAGTCAAAAATTTATAACTCTTTAACCTTTAAATACAAAAACCCTCTATTATTCTTTTTGAAAGATAAGATGGCAAATTCCAAATTTACTATCTGTTTCTCATATAAAAAATAAAAAGTCGAATGTCTCTTACCACAATACCTACCATAGTCCGATTCGAAATTGATCGCTTTTTTTTAAATAAAATTATGTGTAAATATTGCATTCTGCCATTTTATAATCGTCGGTTTTAGTTAAAATGTCTAGCCACGCACAGCCACTGCCATCTTATAATTATAAGATACGTTGGGAGAATAGAAATGTTAGTCAATTAGATAGTTATTACGAATATTGTAAGTGTGAACTTGAGAAGGTGAATATGAATGAATTTGTAAATTGTATAAATAAGTGTAGTACCTAGTTGTGTAAGTAGCGATAAAGACGACTGTTTTAAAACTATTGACGAATATTACGATAGGATTATTAAAGTTTTACAAATAGCTGCCGGTAAAAGTTCAGATGGAAGGATGGAACCTTCATGTCAAGAAAAGCCATCAAGCGGCTCGCCTTGATTAGGAATGCTGGTTAGTGACTGGCAGGCCGTCCACGGGCGACATAAATGAAAGAATGGTAGAAAAGTATTTAAAAATAAAGTGAAATGGTGTGTTCGTAATGAGGAAATGATTAACATGGACATTTTGGCTATGTATAGAAGAGAAAAAAAACCGTGTGGTGCCGTGGGACACCGGATAGGAACGAAGTTACTAATTACGAATAAAAATATTAATTTTACTGATTTACTAAAAAAAATGAAAAGTTTCCACTGAATTCCACTGTCTAAAATAAAAAAAGTGTGTGTGTCTAACCCAATAAATTACAAGTACAAGTTGTATGCAATGTTTTCAAAATACAAAAACATAAAACTTGTCGTAGACAATATTTGTATGAAACTTGTCTGAAGAAATTGTATGTCACCTATTAGTTGTCTACATGTATATGATCTCATGTATTATACTTGTTGTAGGCTTGTAGCATAACCTGTTTAAGACATGTCAGTGCAGCAGTTAATGAATTTGTCAACACAATTGACTACTGGTACAGACAATAGAAAGGGAAGGTACTGCGGAACTGAGTGCAGTATACTTGTACATCATACAGAATGAAGGAAATTAAAAAAAAAACACGCAAGTACTGGTCGCGATCTTTTTCGAGGAGACGACAGCAAGAAGGGGCCTATCGTTCCTTATTGAATGATTTAAGAATAGAAGACAGAAGTGGATTCATAAATTTTGTTGGAATGATACCAGTAAATTTGGAGAATGTGCTTCAAAATGTTGCACCATACTTTTCTTAGCAGAATTCACAGTATCGAGATGCCATCACTCCAGCAGAGCAATAATTTTTTTTATGGAAAAGGAGGACAAACGAGCATACGCACGGGTCACCTGGTGATACGTGATCACCACCGCACACATTCTCTTGCAACACCAGAGGAATCACAGGAGTGTTGCCAGCCTTGAAGGAAGGCGTAAGCGCTTTTTTTGTTAGCTGTTTAATTGAGATATGTAGCTACTGGTGACTCATATTCTTCTTTGTATATGCATTGGATATCAAAGGCAAAATGTAGTTAAGACGATTATAAAAGTATCGAAAGAATATCTTAATATAAGCCGAGATAGATATTGTTAATAAAGCTTATGTCTTTGGCCACTCCATTTATCTTCTTCTTTTCCAAAAAAAAAGGGGTATGTCCGGTAAATGTTTACAACTTTATCCACCAAGCATGGGTAGAGTATAAAACTTGTTTTAAACACGGACGAGTATAATAAGAAGGACTCCGTGTCACCTTACATAACAGTGAGGCACCAAAACAAGCCGGTAAACGTGTAAATACATAGCCCCACGCATATACTTACGCTAATACAAGCCGATCGGCCGCCATTATGAGATTTGCCATCGTCTGTGACAGCTCAGTTTGCGTCGCAATAAAATATTTTAAAAATGCCGTCGTGTCGTTGTGAAAAAATGTAAAAACAATACTATAAAAATATTTGTGGATATATGATTATTTAAGGGAGAAAACATTGTGTATAACCAGTAACCGCACACACACTAGCATAAAGGTGCTTCACTTGCTAATATCACGGCGCGTCCTTCGCAATCCTTCTTTATTTACTAGTCCGTGGTTTTAAATATAATAAACTTCATTAAAATTAATAATACTTATTAAAAACATGTATGTTTTATGTTGGTGTGAACGCTGTCAATGTATCAGACTGTATCAAACATGTCTCTGATCTATATGTGAACGCAAATGTGTTTTATACTTGTATAAAAACTTGATGGTAACACAGTGTGAATGCAAGAATGTTTCAGACAATTGCAATTCATATTAAAAAATAATTAATTATGTTTTGTCAAGTATTCTACAAGTTTTCTATAAAACAAGTTTTTGACTTGTTTCTTGGTGTAAACGAGGGGTTATGTATGCACGCAAGAAGTTATACTTCTTTGGCTTTAACAAAACAAATCCTTAAATGGTCAAATAAGTTTATCTTCAATAACATCAAAAAGGTACTGTAAGCGTCATAATGTCTTGCTTTTTATGTCAATATAATTTTGCAGTTATAAACGTATTCAAATATGATTTAAATATTCGTCCAAATAAATAAAATAAAACAATCAATATAATTTAGAAATGTGTCAAAAGTCAATAATTGTTACTTGTCAATTATTTATATATAAATAAAGAGTGACATTACAACTTTTGGTCTTAATTTCCTCTGTCTAGCCCTCTTACTCATAACGCGCGATAAGGAATTTCGTTCTAAAATTCCCAAATTTTCGGAATGCAACAAAAAAATTGCAACACAAACATAGTCTCCCTGTATCTGTGGATGCAGTTGCCCAATTGCAGGAGCCCAGAGAAATAGCAGAACTATTCGCCTCGAAGTTCAAAATACACTCGATGCCTGCACAAAGCCCGGAGACGGTAACTTGCCCTGTTGTTCCTGCGAAACCTGTAGGACAGTTCACAGTCGACGATGTAGCCAAGGTAATTGGAGGAATAAAGCGGGGCAAGTCTCCAGACCAGGACGATCTTGGTATAGAGCACATTCTTTATGCGGGTGAGGTCCTGTTGTCTAAGCTATGTGTGCTAAGCATGCATACCTTCCTGATCCATTAATGAAAACAGTAGTTGTGCCAATCGTCAAGTGCAAAACAGGAGACTTGGGCTCGTCTAACAACTATAGGCCTATTTCTTTGAGCACCGTGGGCAAGGTGTTTGAGCGGCTGTTGCAGCCCGAACTACTGCAGAAAGTGTGTATAGATGAGGTACAGTTTAGATTCCTCAAGTCAGCCTCAAGCACACAGTTGACTATTATGTGAGCCGTAACACGTCTGTTTATGCTTGCTTTCTGGATCTGAGCCGCGCTTTTGATCTAGTGAATTATGAAATCCTCTGGAACAAATTGCCCGCCTCATGTCTGCCTGAATCAGTCTGGTAGAGGTGTTGAGATACTGGTAAGGGGGACAAACGAATCATGTAAATTGGGGCGACACGACCTCTGATGCCTATAGGTCAGAATGCGAGGTTCGTTAGGGTGGACTAACCTCTCCGGACCTTTGTACGTTAACGACCTGATAGGCGGGCTGAAGAGCACTGGAGTCGGCTGCCATATCGATGGTGTTTGCTTTAACAACCTGAGGTATGCGGACGATATGGTGCTCCTTAGCCCGTCAATCAAAGGTTTCAGAAAGTTATTGTCAGTCTGTGAGAGTTATGCCAACTCTAACGGACTGAAGTACAATGTCTCGAAGTCTAAAATGCTTGTTTTCAAAGCGGGAAAGGGTCATCAAAGCTCTTATTATTATTTATTATAAACGATCATTGCTTTATTCTTTGGAGTAACATACCAATCAAAAGTTACCGAGCTGGCAATAAAGTAAAGAAATTTTGATCTTACTGTTATAAATGTAGCAACACTGAGCGTTGTAAATGGTCCCGCATTAAACATAACAGTTTTGTTGAGTTGAGCTGCAAGCAGTATTACATTCCGTCGTTCACGGGCATCTACTGACCACCAAGCACTGCCATATACACCGTCGCTTACTGTTAGACTCTAAAATGATACTCTATTAGTGATGAGAGTTAGTTTTCTGAGACAAGAAAGTTCTTATAAATTCGGAAAAGTAAAGAGCATTCTACTAATCATAACTATTATAAAACATCCAATAAGTAAGAGAGCCATCGCCAAGTTTGAGATTCCGTAGTGGTGACGAATAGTCTGACTGGCTTCTTAAGCACATCCAAGTGGCTACAAATTCTGTAATATAAATATGTGATTTGGAAAAGCTTAGTTATGATACATCAGTTTACAAAAGCACCAAAGTAGTAGCTATATTTCGAACAAATCTCTTGAGATAATATATCTCTGTATCTATTAACAATACACAAATCACTGAAAATATTGCTGATGTCTATGATATAAATAAATTGAATAAATTCTGACGCCCGTTCCAATACAATTTAGTGCCGATCATTATTCTTTCCACTCTTAGGTCGATAGACTCTTAACAGAGCGGTTGTGGTTGTCAAAAAGATTTAATTGGGGCCTCACTATTTTTCGGCATATCTCTATTATAGATCATTCGAGTACAGTCATGAACGGAACCGCCGGGGTTCTATGGTCTGGCTACAGCGCCTCCGTACGAATCTAAAGATTTCTAGATGACAAACGTTGTTTGAAATCTAGTTCCTAGAAAATCGGCCAAAACACGGTTGTTTTGCCAAAACAACCGAATTTTGAACAATGAATGTGATGGTTTTCCAGCATCACATATCCAGAGCGTCTATCTTCTTCTTTTCAACCTCTTGCAATGTCCACGTTTCCGGAAGCATCCAAAAGTATTCTTTAAAAGATTCGGTATGGCAGGCCGTATCAGTCGTCACGCCAGCATTAATGAAGTCATCCGCAGGGCATTTGCCGCTCTTAATATACCAGCTGTTTTAGAGCCAAATGGTATTACCCGCCGCGGTGGCAAGCGTCCTGATGGAATGACGCTGGTGGCTTGGGCACGGGGAAGGGCGCTGGTGTGGGACGCTACTTGCGTCGACACTCTGGCTCCTTCTCATGTCCAGGTTACGTCAGTTGGTGCTGGGGCTGCTGCTTCGACTGCCGAAGACAGCAAGCGTCGCAAATATGTTGGCCTCAGTGAGTCATACATCTTTGTGCCGTTTGGTGTCGAGACACTTTTACCCGTGGGGTCCAGAGGCGCGGAGAATGTTCAAAATACTATCTTCGCGCCTCAATAAGGCCACTGGAAACCCAAGCGCTGGCAGCTATTTCGGTCAACGGATCAGCCTTGCTATCCAACGCGGTAATGCTGCCAGTATTCTTGGTACGCTTCCACGTAATGATAGTTTTAATTTTATGTAGTCGTAGTATTGTAAATATAGTTATAAGATTTGTTTTGATTATATACTCTTTATATTAAACTTTTCGGTATGGTACTTTAAATTCTCAATGGCACCGCAATTGTGCTAGCGACAAAGACACTTGGTCATAAGATGTAGTAGAAATACAATAATTTTTTCAAATTCAAATTCAAATTCAAATATTTTTATTCAAAATAGGATGTGAAATCACTTATTGAAAGTCAAAAAAAACTACCACCCATTCCAAAGTGAATGCCTCAGGCCTGAGAAGAATGGGCGCAACAAACTCAGCGGGCTTTTTTTTTCTTAAAAAATATGTTTTACAATTCAAGTAACATTTACAAAGTAACATTGTACAATTGACTTATTATTTAATAGCCTGAGGGCGGTCGCTCCATTCCCAATCTGTGGTACCATTAAGAAAGTCATTTATGTTATAGTAACCTTTACCATACAAACGTTTTTAACAATTCTTTTGAATAACGTAACACCTTTGTTTTGAACATTTTCTGGGATCTTGTTGTAAAAGCATATACATGGCCCCACAAAAGACTTACTAACTCGACTAAGCCGAGTAGAAGGCATCATCAGTTTATGTCTGTTCCTGGTGTTAACATTATGGTTATGACAGTTTCTGGCAAATTCACTTATGTGCCTATGAACATACATTACATTATCAAGAATATATTGAGAAGCAACAGTCAAGATGTTAATTTCTTTGAATTTTGCTCTCAATGATTCTCTTGGACCTAGGTTAGAAGTAGCGCGAATAGCCCTCTTCTGCAGCACAAATATTGTATTAATATCAGCAGCGTTGCCCCATAGCAATATACCATAGGACATAATACTATGGAAATAACTAAAGTATACTAGTCGCGCCGTATCTATGTCAGTTAATTGTCTAATTTTTTTAACCGCGTATGCTGCAGAACTAAGTCTGTTCGCCAATCCTTCAATATGGGGGCCCCATTGTAATTTGGAATCTAGAGTTATGCCAAGAAATATAGCAGATTCCACCGGTTCTATCACCTCTCCGTTTAACAAAACATTTGCATTTACATTTTTGACATTTGGTACGGTAAATTTAATGAATTTAGTTTTCTGCTATTTAACAATAGGTTATTAGCGCTAAACCAGTACACGATGTCAGATAAAATATCGTTCACTTCGTCATACAAAGCTTGGTTTCTTTTCACTTTGAAAATCAGTGAAGTGTCGTCCGCAAACAATACTACCTTATGTTTTGTCTCTATAAGATTAGGAAGATCATTTATATAGATAAGGAAGAGGAACGGTCCAAGAATAGACCCTTGTGGTACCCCCATACTGAGAGGAGTCCCAGGAGATCTCCTGCCATTCACGTCGACCCTCTGAATTCTATTGGTTAGATATGAAGTCAGAAGATCGAGCGAAGTTCCTTTTATGCCATAGTGGCATAGCTTCCTGACCAGCGTTGAATGTTGAACACAATCAAAAGCCTTAGATAAATCACAGAAGATGCCAAGTGCATTCTGCGATTCCTCCCAGGCATCAAAAATATTCTTGATCAGCTCAACACCTGCATCCGTTGTTGAACGTCCCCTAGTAAAGCCAAATTGTTTCAAATGAAGTAACTTATGAGAGTTAAAGTAAGTAAGCATTTGACTTAAAATTATTTTTTCAAATATTTTACTAAGGGTCGGCAAAACCGACACAGGACAATAGTTGTTCGGGTCAGAAGAGCATCCCGACTTAAATATTGGTGTAATATTACTATTTTTCAGAAGGTCAGGAAACACGCCACGATTTATACAATTATTAAATACTATTGCAAGATATGGTGCTATGACATCAATTATTGAACTTATTATTTTAACAGAAATGCCCCATATATCAGCAATTTTTTTCATGTCTAGAGATTTAAAAGTTTTAATTATTTCTCCAGGGCTAACAAAACTAAAATTGAAACTTTGTTGACATCCTATAACATTTTCCAGAAGAAGTGACTCAGCAACACTGGTGGAGGAGACAAGAGTGTTTGTGATAGAAACTGGAATCTCAGAAAAAATTTCTCAAAAGCAGTAGCAACTTCCTGCTGAGATTGAATTATTGTATTGTTTATTGATAGATTATATTCAATGTTGCGGTCTTTCAATCTTCCAGATTCCCAGTTAATAACATTCCAAGTCATCTTTATTTTATTTGGTGCATTTTTAATTATTTGTCTGATATGCATAGACTTTGCAATAGAACAAACACTTTTAAATAATTTAGAGTATTTTTTAACATACTCGAGAAAAGATGTATCATGATTATACAATGATCTCTCACTATACAGTTCATATAGCCTTTGTCTGCTCCTATAAATGCCAGCTGTTGCCCAATCATTAAATGACAGGAGACCACCTGATTTGACTGTCTTTGAAGTAAATATAGAAGCAAACTCTGTTTTAATTATTTTAAATAACATATCATACATTTCATTTGGATTAATATTATATTTGAATAGATCCAAATTTGAGAGTTTAACTGACACATTGCCTCTATATTTCTCCATTCGCCTATTATTCACAGGAACAATCGTAAACTTTTTAATTTTAGTACATTTATTGACCTCAATATTACCAAAGTGGTCTGAACTCAGTTTGTTAATTATTGCCTGAGAAATGGGTTTATAATTGGTAAATATGTTATCAATACAGCTTTTGGAGGTGCCAGTTACTCTAGTAGACTCTAAGAAAATATTGGTTAAATGATATGATTTGAATAAAGATCTGAATCTAATACTGGTTGAGGATTTTTCTAAAAAATTAATATTAAAATCACCACATATCATGATATACTTCTTAGACTCAGATAATTTTAATAAAACCCCCTCCATTACACTTTCAAATAATTCATATACTGCATCTGGGGGTCTGTATATACTAACAACAATGGCGCACTTGAGCTCTGCACAGGCTATTTCAATTGTACGTTCAACAGAGAGGCCCACAATATCTTCTCGTTCTTTGAATTTAAATAATTTACTTACAAGAATAAGAGAGCCGCCACGTGTAGCTTTTTCTCTGCTAAACACACTTGCCACCTGATGACCACTGAAGTTAAAGATGAGCTCATATTTTCTGAGCCAGTGCTCTGTTAAACATAAAATATGTATATGTTTATGATTTATAAATAACTGCAGTACTACTTCTTAATTAAGTAATACTTCTGTTACTGCACTACTGCTTTATGGCAGATAAAGGCGATGCCGTGGTTCCCACTTAGCTTTTCCAAAACCTGTTTTCTCCCCTTTAACGAGTCAATTGTCTTTAATTTTCTTAATTTGGTTGTTTCTAAGTCATAAGTGCAATAAAAGATTGCTGATTACTTCATAGCCTCCAAGATTGTTTTCATAGAAATATTGTTAAATGGTTAAATATTTGTATGTAATATTGTATAAAATGTAAATATGAATCAGTTAATTATTAATAATTTACATATCCTTATTTCTCGTTTATTTTACTGTATCTAACTGTACACTATCAGTGCGAAGTATTGCATGTGGCACATAGTTGTAAAGAATGTTTTATTTAAAAAAATATTAATAATATTTTTATAATATTTACCATGGAATAAACTTGATTGCTGTGCCAACAGTATAAAAACAACTGTGTTATGAGAGCTCCTATGTATTCGGCGATCCAGATTTTCTGGACTGTGGTTACGCCCTCCTAAAATAATTATACTGATCATAATATAATCTTAGTAATATTAGATATATGTTTCAATAATTTTACCTTAGTCATTTGAACTGCACTCGAACAAATCATTAAAGAACAAATAATAACGTATAAAAACATAATAGGTGAGAGAACAGAATCAAACACCGTTGCATATCTGCAAATATAATTATTTGTAAACTTTACCTGAAATCTAAAATACCTCATATGAAAAATAAAATACCTCATTAAATTGACATGATGCATGTGACAATCGCGAAATTTCCTAAGTACGTCTTTCTTATTCGCAAATATTTTTTTACAATTTTCCCTCAATATTTCCAATTGGCCAGCAAAGAATATCATTATAACTACAGCATTTGTGTCATAACAAGCTACTGTCAAACTTCCGTATAAAATCCCCATTATTTGTAACAATATCACGACCCCGTAACCGAACCCTCTAGATTTATCAAATGGTACCCAAGAACTAATTATTTCTGGGTATGGAGCGCTGCCATTCTTAATCAGATCACGATATTCTGATGATGAATAGTATTTTGCAACTGGTGAAATGAACAATGCTAATGCAGTACTAAAAGCGAGAAACCAATAAAGATAGGTTAATGATCTAGAATACTTCGTATATTTTTTCATGATATCGTGTATCACTGGATCCTCTTGCAAAAGCTGCTTTTTTTCAGTGTCAGAAATAAAATAAATAACACTTCTCCATTGTTTCTGCAATAAAATAAAAGAAGAAGATTTGGCGATACACATAAAGCCGAGAATTGATTTTGAAAGGTTGTTCAATGCTTGTTCTGAATCGCGTCTGAGAAACCATAAATCTACAATTTCAGTTATTTGAAACGTGATTGCGTAGATCTGAACATAATTAAATTTTTCATTCCACATGCTTGATATCTTTAAAATCCAAATAGTGGGTC
This sequence comes from Leptidea juvernica, assembly GCA_949711755.1. Classification (NCBI taxonomy): domain Eukaryota; kingdom Metazoa; phylum Arthropoda; class Insecta; order Lepidoptera; family Pieridae; genus Leptidea; species Leptidea juvernica. The sequence continues at coordinate 7,098,407 of CATIXQ010000015.1, forward strand.
CTAATAAAGGATGGTTGGGATTTTCTAAATTTTTGAAAAAGTTTGACATAAATTTGACCATTGTTGAAGAAAGCAAAATCAGTATGTATATCTATTGTGTTATGATGTTAACTGCTGTTAGCTCGTTTTCCAGTAAATTTATAATGTCTTGTTCAGGCTGAAAAAATGTAAAAATTCAAATGTAATTTAACTATTAATTACAGACTTAGGGCTGCAATTTGCCTTGAAATTGGTTTGATCAATTAACCAGGTTCATTAAAAATTTCTTACATAATTAGTCGTACACTTTACATAACTTATTCGTTTGTACTTTAACTAACTAGGAAAAAAATAACGGGTTGCATTCCGGGAGTGAAAACTCAAAAATTAAGATAAATTTAAATTAAGTATCTTAAATGGTTAGGGAATCGTTTCGCACGAATTCCTTTACTTATCAGTTTATACTGTATTCTTATGAATACTAAAATTTATGTGTTACTATATTCATTTATTGCGCTATCGTATACAAAAATGAAAATTTATGTGAGATAAAACAATAAACACTTCAGAACTATTACAATTATTTTACATTAAAAAGTTTATCTCTCATATAAATCAACTTTCATCCATAATTTCAAGGACTGTATTACGAATTTTCGATCAGGTCACTTGACCTGATGCGAGTTTAACATTTTATACCCATCATAGGAAATGTGCTCAACGAAAAGTTTTTACTTCAATAATATAAACTATAATACTTATCATATAAAATTTGGTTTTAAGAACTCCCTTTCGGCAGACGAAATTTTTCCGATTTATTTATTATGAAGCTTTTATCAAGATAACTGTAAAATCAGCCTCAAACTTTTCAAGATGATTGTTGACAAGTTCCAGTTGGTTATATAGAAGAAAATTTGCAGATGTCTTATAAAAGCCATTAGCCAGTATGCGCTGTAAACAATGCTTAAAATGATTTCCTCAAAAAATGAGATCCTTTAAGATAATGCTATTTTATTCATCTGTGTCTATATTGTAATAGGTACTTAGAATTGACATAGAACCTTCATGGTTTGAGTGAAACTTTTTTCACATGGTACCTATTTAGTTCTTATTTTAAAAGATGTGCAACTGCTAATGAACGCAGCGTGTGATTTTTGTGTAAACGCTTTCGTGATGGAAACTTTGATTTGAAAAACGAATCACGTGGAAGACCGCCCACACAGGTGAATAACAATAAATTGAAGGAGATGGTGGAAGCCGATCCGGACTACCCCGAAATTAGCGGCATGGTTTAACGTTACCTTATCAACAATATTGACTCATTTACGTGAAATCAATAAAATAAAATAAATATGAATAATGGGTGCCTCATGATTTGCCTGATCTGCAGAAAGAAACGCGTGTTGAAACTTGTGTTGCCTTATTGAAACGATACAGAAATGAAGGAATATTGAGTTGAATTGTGACATGCCATTAAAGTGGATTCTTTACCATAACCGTAAGAGAAAAATGCAATGGCTGACCCCAGGTCAAACGCCGCAACAGTGTGCTAAAGCAAGCTTACTAATAAAAAGGAGATGTTAACTGTTTGGTGGTCTCAGCATGGTTTTATTCAATATTGCTGTCTCCGATCTGGTTAACCAATAACGGCAGATGTATATTGTGCCGAACTCCGAACAATTACATTACTGCAATTAGAAACCATTCGTCACCCTCCGAATTCGCCAGACCTTATTCTAACGGACTACCAGTTTTTTTCGTAATTTGGAGAATTTTCTATGTGATAGTAAGTTTTCTTCTCATGAGGCAGTACAAAATGCATTCACACAGTTTGTCGAATATAGATCGCCACAGTTCTATCGCAAAGGCATAATAAATGACCTTCCTATTAGATGGCAGCAATGTACAGATAATGGTAATTTTTAAATAAGAATAAATATGTTAAATTAAAAAAAAAAAACACAAATTTCAATTTTTCCCTAACTCTCCGACTGTTTGATTCGACGATAATTGCGATGTGCAAATAATTTCAACGGTTCGATCGCGCCACTGGCGCGTATTATTTATATAATTTTATAAGTTTGTCTAAAATTTACTACGTTTCTAATCAATACATGAGAAAATGCAGCGCATTTGAATGTATTATCATGAGATGCCTATCTCAATTATAAAAAAATAAGTAAATTTTGTAAGTCGTGATCATCAAACCGGCCTCGGTTTCACATTGTATCACGATGTGCCATTTGTAGGTACCAATATATCCCCAAATAGCAGCTAGAAACAGGTTAAATGTGTTCACAAATAAAGATTATCAGAGGCGAAAGGCCGCCTCTGATAATGGGTAAGGACCCATTGCGAGGCTCCGGGTGGCAGCTCTTTGCGAGGGCCTTTGTCCTTCGTGAAAAGTATTTCATAAAAGTAGGTCTGGTTGTGTCACGAAAATGTGGGACGATTTTATTCAAGAAGAGGAGGAGGGTGTTTTTGTTCAAGAGAGAGAGCGGCGAGAGGCGAGCGCAGTATGAAGCATATAACGCCGCTACTAAGTAGAACATCTTCCCTACTGGCGTTGTATCGTGCAAGCTTAGCGCGTGGCTCCTAGTAAGTATAACATCTTCCCTACTTGCGTTGTATCGTGCAGGTAGAGCGCGCGGCCGCCAGTAAGTGGAACATATTGCCACACATAAGTATAAAATATATAAACAAAGATGTAAAATTATACAAAGAATTCATTGCAATATTTTATTTTGACGCGTTTAGCAAAATAGTATTTCTCGTACAACTCTGAATGAGCGGCAATATCACAGCACGAATCTATCATAAGTCACGTTTTTTGTTTACCCTTGTTAACCTTGTTTGTTTTCAATATGCTTTTTTTATCTAGCAACCCGTAACATAAACCGCATAAATATACCTCTACTACCGTACTTTTCTATTTCTTGTTTAATGGTTTCCAGTTTTAAGTCTGCGTACATCAGTTTGTTGTTAACATGCCAAGGAATATTAAGCATGTTTCTGATTGTTTTGCTTTGAAAGCTCTCCAGTATTTCTATGTTACCTGTGTTTGCCGATGCCCAGAGCTGAATCCCATATGTTCAAATAGGTTTTAGAATGGCTTTGTAAACAGCCATTTTGCCTTTATATGTGAGTTTGGATTTTCGACCTGACAGCCAGTATAGATTGCGAACTTTGGTATCTAACTGTTTGCGTTTGGTCCAGATATGTTTCTGCCACGTAAGTCGTCTATCCAGGTGCATCCCTAGATATTTTGCATCATCCGCCTGAGTCACTGGCTCATTGAAGATGAAAACTGGTGGACATGTTTCTCGCCTGAGTGTATAAGTTACATGAATGGATTTATCCTTGTTTGCTTTAATGCGCCATTTATCAAACCATTCCTGAACTAAAGAAAGATGTCTTTGAAGGCTTTCAGAGTCTGTCTGCAGTTTCTCATGTACAGATAGGAGCACTGTGTCGTCTGCATATGTAGCTGTTGTGGGAACTTCATCAAGGGTTGGTAAAGTCTGCTGTGAAAATAAGATAAAGCACTGGTCCCAGAATGCTGCCCTGGGCTACACCTGACTTAATCTCATGCATTGGTGATACTTCGTCGTTATATTTAGCCTCAAAGCATCTTTTACCCAAGTAGGGCTTGATGATTTCGAAGGAGCAATGAGGAAAATTCCGCTTGATTTTATTAAGAAGGCCTTCTTTATATCATGCCAGACTCTGTCAAATGCTTGACTGATGTCTAGAAATATGGCAGAGCAGTATTGTTTGTTCTCCAAAGTTCTATTGATTATTTCAAGCAGGCGATGGACTTGCTCGATCGTGCCATGGCCGGCTCTATATATACCTATATCTTAATAAGTAATTAAGCATCAAAATCAATTGCTTTGTTCAAAAAAATTTCGTTAAAGAATCTATATTTTTTATTTGCTTGAGTTGATGCGCGGGGCCCCTGCAAGAGCGAGGCCCCGGCCGATTGCCCTGTTCGCCGACCCCTAAAGTCGCCACTGAGGATTATGTTATAAATAATTACTCGACAATTGATGACCATGGTGCTCCACCACCGCATATCCGCGGTGCGAGTCATACATACCGGAGGTAAAATTCCGGAATGGCGCCATGCGCTTTTCACCTTGGTCATTCGTAAATCGAGCGGGCCCGGTAGCATTCTCCCGACTGTGCTGCGGACATGTGCTCCGGAATTGGCGCCGGTCCTTACCTGTCTTTTCCGGCTCTCCTTCTCATCAGGTGTATTCCCGAAATTATGGATGGAAGAAAAGTTTGCGCTCGGATCCGTCCAACTACCGCGCCATTGCCATTACCTTCATTTTTTCTAAAGTACTGGAGTCGATTATCAACCGCCACCTCTCGGGATACCTAGAGGAGCACCAGCTGATCAGCGAATACCAGAACGGTTTCCGTCATGTTTGCTCAACTGGTGATCTTCTTGTATATCTCACCCATAAAAGGGCGCAAGCGGTTGAGTCGAAGAGAGAGGCGTTGGCGGTGAGTTTGAACATAGCGAAGGCCTTCGATCGGGTGTGGCAATAAGCGCTTATTGTGAAACTGCCTATGGGCTTCCCGAAGAGTTGTGCAAATGGGTCACTAGCTTCTTGGCCGATCGGTGTATCAAGGCTGTTATCAACGTTGCATGCTCCGACTTAAAAGCCATAAACGCTGGTGTCCCGCAAGGCTGCGTGCTATCCCCTACACTATTTCTTCCGCATATCAATGATATGACACCAGTTTGAATTTCATACAAAACGAAACCATATTTGATCAATCCACTTTGAAAAAATGAGTTGTAATAGGTTGTAATTGATAATAGTGATTGTGATGAATAATTTAAGTCGCAAATATTGTCTATGCTCATATGTATATATGTGAAAAAATTGGTTAAGTATATTTTATACTTTCTATGTGCAGCATAGCCTCCTGGAGAATTACGATACTTACTACAAACCTAGCAGTTTCGTTCATAATATGGGAACAATTTCTTTATTGTATGCTTCTTTATTCTCTAAATAACCACATTAGTGCAAAAAATTACTCCTTATTTTATACGTAATGTAATAAATATAATTTTACCACTACCATTTTTTGGAAAAGGTACGGGTCATCTGAATAGTTTGTTCTGAATGGTTGTTGTAGTGCCCACACTGTCAACCTAAATCCGTGAATTTTCGAAAAATAAATTAACAGTAACTCATACTAACTAAAAATAACATTTTGTTCCTGTTTTTAATAATATTTTTACTTTTTTTTCAAAATATATTTTATTGTTAAATATATATATATATATATATATATATATATATATGTTGAAAGTAGGCACTTGGCAGCCTAGGTACCTAACAAATAAAAATGGAGACCAAATGGGAACGGGTATGGAACCAAAAACGGGTTCTTCTTACATTTACATATTGGGTGATTTAATTACTTACATAACTATTAAATTATCTAATAATATCAATAAATTATTAATATCAACTATGAACCTAATAGCGAAACGATAATAATTATTAATCAATTACTTATTTATTTTTACTATAACAAATTTAATAGGCATGAAATACATACCGAAATAACATAAATATCGTTATAATTAATATTAAAATATCCGGACAACCGAGCCTTGCTCGGATTTTTAAGAATGTACAAACTTGAATTTAAAAAAAAACTAATAGGACATCTGGATTCGAACCGGGTCTTCTGCTTTCCGGATCACCCAATGTCCCATCTGAGCTACTATAGTCTTGTGTATAATGGCGAAATTTACCTTTGTATTCTAATTGTTGTAGCTGTTTCTCATTAAAACGGATAAAACTACATTTTTTTAAATTGAAACCTAGCTAGATCGATTTATCGCCCCCGAAACCCCCTATATACTAAATTTTATGAAAATCGTTGGAGCCGATTCCGAGATTCCAATTATATATATAAATATATATATATATACAAGAATTGCTCATTTAAAGATATAAGATAATGGATGTTAATATTAATCCATGTTTCGTGATGTACCTGCCATCTAGCCGAGTGTACGCGAACTAGCACACTGCAAAATGTTGCGAGGCTTCATAAGAAGTGCTTAACTTAATGATGACAAGTGTAGGAGATAGATGTCGCTAAGGTAAAAAAAATGAGCTTGCCATATATAATTTAATTATCGTTTGCTTTAGAAAGTTATATTATAAAATTAAATGCTAGGGTAGGTACATATTAGTGTGAATACTTCGAGGTCATGGAATTTATATCTGATTACATACGTACATACCACTCAAAAATCGCTCAAACCACAGAGTAGCAATGGATTCTTACGTATTAACTCATACTATTCGCCGAGTAGATTTCGGCATATTATCACGATCATTACCTAGCTTTTTCTTATTCCTAAACCGATTAGAACAGGGAGAGTGTAAGCCACACTGAAATCGGTTGTTTCTAATATTATTATCTTACAAAGATAGGTAACCGACAAAAAAAAAACATAAATCTATTATTTTGACCTTGCTTACATATGTTTTCAATGATGTTTAAAAGGTGCCTTATTGTATAAGTATATTATCATTGTTGTTGAAAGAATAATTAATAATGTAACTACCATACAGTTACTATTTTATTACAATACAAAGGTAGGTACTTATATTATAATGGATACCATATTATTTGTTGATTTGTGATAAGTTACGACACAAGGCAGAGAAACTGGAGGAGATACCTACGACAAAGTGACTTATTAAACAGTGAACTCACGGTTCGGCGAAGGGTGAGCAACACGAAAACAAGGTGACATATACACAAGTTTTATGGTGAAACTATAGCAATTGGAGCTATGAACACTACAAAAACCTGTTAAATATACCTACCTTAGGGGACTTAGTTAACGAGAGTTGCACGAGTAAGCTAGATAATGATAAAATATATAAATAATACCTATTACTTATAAGTTATAGCATTGACTCGCACAATAACACTTACAACACAATAACACAATACAAATACAGACAGTAGTAGTAACATACACACCCCGGACCTACTCTGGTGATCACTTTGACTTTGCGGTGATGATTCATGATGAAATAAGTTATACCTGTACCTTAAAATTGTTGAAACTCACATGCGTGGTAATGGCCACTACAACACTGCGGCGGGGAACACCATGTACTTCTCGGGCTGTGAAGATTCGAGTAGGAACGGCGTCGGAATCATATTGCCGCCACACATGAATAAGTATGTCCTCGGTTATAACCCGGTGTCGGATAGAATCCTGACAATGAAGCTGAACACCAAACCGTGTGTGCTGAATATTATACAAATATACGCGCCGACGGCACAAGCTCAAGATGAGGTAATTGACGACTTTTATGGGAAACTGGAGGAAACGCTGAATTCAATTCCTAGTCGGGAAATTAAAATGATCCTTGGTGACTGGAATGCCAAAGTCGGTAGTACACTTGCGGATGACCATATCAGAAGCACAGTTGGAAAATTTGGACTTGGCATTAGAAATGAACGGGGTGAAAAACTGATCGAGTTCTGTACAGCCAGAAATCTCAGTATTATGAACACGTATTTTCAACATCATCCAAGTCGTTTATATACATGGAGATCTCCAGGCGATAGGCACAGAAATCAAATCGACTATATCATTCTAGATACCCGCTGGAGATCCTCAGTTTCGAATGTGAAAACCTATCCCGGCGCAGAGTGCGGCTCTGACCATAACCTACTCGTGACCAATTTCTCGCTCTGCTTAAAGGCGCCTAGACGCCAATCGCCAAAACCCAGAAGCCTGCATCCTTCTGAGCGACCTTTCTTCCGGGAGGCGTTAGAGGCCAAACTAAGGGATGACCCAGCGCATGAACACGCTAACGCCGATACTCAGTTGAAATATTTTAAAGGTCATATCAACGATGCACTGGACCAGATCTCAAAGCGCAAAATGCCGGAGCGGAAGAGAGGATGCTGGATCTCCGATTGTTCATGGGAGCTCATTCAACGCAGGAAACATTTAAAAACTAGGGGTCTGCAAGATCATGATGTAATGACCGAATACTCCGGGCTTAGCAGAGCTATCCAGGCCAGTTGTCGCCGCGACAAGAACAACTTCATTGAGGGCATCTGCAGCGACATTGAGAAACATTCGAACAAGCTACAAACTGCAGACCTTTTCAGGAAGGTTAGAGTCCTTTCCAAGCAGTTCAAAGCTAAATCGTGGATTATCGAAGATGCCGACGGCACTGTACTTCACGAACTCGACCACATTGCTGAAAGATGGCGTACCTACTGTGAGCAGTTATACACAGATCCCCACTCAACGCCCGAAGTTACCCCGGTTTGGAGGGACCTGGCACTGGAGCCCATGATTCTTGGTTCCGAGATATCTAATGCTCTACAGTCTCTCAAGAATAGGAAGGCACCAGGAAGCGACCAAACAACAGCAGAAGTGCTTAAAGCTATGGGTGACCTGGGTGAAGAGACACTATACAATATTTGTTCACACGTCTGGCAAAACGGTGATTGGCCGCGGGACTGGTCGGAATCCGTAATTCTTCCGCTGCATAAGAAAGGGTCAACCAAGAGCTGCGGCAATTATCGAACCTTATCCCTCATCTCGCATACCAGCAAAATATTGCTTCATATTCTCAATAATCGCATCCACTACTATCTGGATTGGCAAATTCCGCAGGAGCAAGCTAGTTTTGTGAAGGGCAAGGGCACTCGGGAGCAGATTCTCAATGTCAGGCAGCTCATTGAGAAGGCATACGAGTTTTATACGCCAGTGCTAATGTGCTTCGTCGACTACAGTAAGGCTTTCGACTGTGTTAATTGGAGTTGCTTATGGAGGGTTCTGCAAGAGCTTGGTGTACCAAATCATCTCATCGCTTTGCTTCGCACCTTGGATGGCTTAAGCCAGAGAGTTGATAAAACAACCTCGAAACCCTTTAAGTTTCATCAAGGAGTGCGCCAGGGATGCATTTTGTCGCCCATTCTCTTCAACGCCTATGGAGAGCACATTATGAGACGTACCTGCGAGAACTGGGAGGGAGGCATCACAATTGGTGGCGTGAAAATCACCAACTTGCGCTACGCCGGTGACACTACTCTTCTTGCAGCAAATGAGTCAGAAATGGCTGCACTTCTTGAACGTATGGAGCGGATTAGTGGAGAGATGGGACTTCCCATAAACAGGTCCAAGACCAAAGTCATGGTGGTGGATAGATCTGGGAAGTTGGAACTAACTGGTGCGCTGGGCCTAGAAATGGTGGACAACTTTATCTACCTGGGTTCCAACATAAGTAACGATGGTTCGTGCGAGAGGGAAGTACGCAGGAGAATTGGCATGGCTAAGAGCGCTATGTCTCAGCTTGGAAGAATCTGGAGAGATCGCAACATTTCCGTAAAAACTAAGACCAAACTGGTACGGACCCTAGTCTTCTCAATATTTTCGTACGGCGCTGAGACTTGGACACTGAAAGCTGCAGACCGCAAACGCATTGACGCCTTTGAGATGTGGTGCTGGAGAAAGATGCTCCGTATCTCCTGGACAGCATTTCAATCTAATCTCTCCATACTGCGTGAACTTTGGATCTCCTCGCGATTGTCTTCCGAATGTCTGCGCAGAGTTTTAGAATACTTCGGTCACATCGCAAGGAAGGACGATGGAAACCTTGAGAGGCTCATTGTGGTCGGCAAAATAGATGGGAAGAGGCCTCGTGGACGCAGTCCAACACGATGGTCCGATCAGATCCGCTCCGCCCTCGACTCTACGGTTCACAATGCCTTTCACACCGCCAGAGACAGGAATAGATGGAGAGCGATCATACGTGAGAAAGTGATACAGAGGGGTGGTCACGACCCTCAGTACTGAGGATTACGACGCAGGGAGGAGGAGTACCTTAAAGTAGGTATAATAAATATATTGGTTTTTTATATCAGACACGGAGATATTTTTTTTTCTGTATATTGAATTGTGTACTTACATTATCTTACCAACATAGGTAATCAATTTTGTAATCATTTGGGCTATGTCAGTGACTTTGGTTCTAGTATGGTCTCCTCATTTCTGATTCTATCTCGCAGGGAAACTCCGAGCAAAGCCCCGTCGTTCTCATCAGGCCTATAGCTAGCGACCACGTCTACTTATCGTAAGTAATCACTGGCACACTGGTTGAAAACCTTTGTCTTCAGACACTGTGGTATTTGGGAAGAGAAAATTTTACGGAGCTTCCCGAACGCTGCCCATCTGAGTTGGATTCGACGAGTGACCTCTTTCGCGAAATTGCACCTGCATGGGACAATCCAGTTGGATTGTTTGTCCAAAGTAGACGTACTCATCAACAATTTCGAGAGTACAGTTCCCAATGGTTAAGATAGTAGGTGCGACATGGTCATTGGACATGATCATCGTCACGTCCATGTTCATTTTGAGGCATACTCCTTGGGAAGCTACAATGACGAATCAAAAACAGTTCTTGTAATAAAACCAAAAATATTTAATACTTATCACATACAATTTGTTCTCGTGAACAAATATCGGTTATCGATGTCGTGGTTATCAGCAGGACAACAAATATCGGTAATGAATAACGATAGGTGGTATATTTATAATATTGCACAATCATAGTGTGACTTTACATTATGATGTAATTACATTATTACCTACGTAAGTAGGTACGTGTGTAACGTCGATACTATTAATTATTATTTGCTCATGTGACAATACACTACGGTACGCAATAGGTATTGTACTAATTCATAAGAATAATAACTTAAACACGTGATCGGATTGGGTAGCCGACTAATTCGATGGTATGTCGCAAAGTCCATAACACAAAATTATTAATATGAACGTCCGGACCGTACCGACTACCGAGTACGACATCGGAGTCATAGATAATACACTCCGGTCCAATTGCTTCGAGTAATTTCTACTTTATTATTTTGACAAAGGTACCAATCTCTGTTCTTATAGTATAATAATGTGAAATGAAAACAGATGCGTACAATAATCCAAATTGTTTTACAAATTCATGTCAATCACCAGCAACCAACCGGATGCTACCACCGGTCGTCACGATTCAAGTCGTAACTCGTAGCTAATGAGTATAATTTTACAAGAATCTATGTTTCCGTCGATAGTTTAAATATTAAGCAATTAATTGTGTTTCTTGAACTTCTGTTTCTTCTTCCTCAAGCAAATTAAAATATAACATTTGTAATGACATGATCATGACATGTCTTCCTTTCGTAGTCATCACTTGACTGATTTCGATCTCTCACAGCTCACATCTCCGCTATGCAGAGCTCACATCTCCAACCTGCTACATATCTCATCTCCCCTTTGGTGGCAAAAACCTGACGCTTCGGGGCTAATCACCTCTCCTCTCCTCTCCTCTCCGCTTTGGTTCGCGCGTTTCGATAGAATTCTTTTCTCGCACAGACACTTATTAGTTATTCATGTTATGTAACATTGCCTTGAGTGATAGTTATATACTCTAAACACCAAACGTGGTAACTGTACCTACTTGTAACGCATCTCTTGATCTATCGCGGATGTCCATTAGCGGATGGTTCTCAGTTTTTAAACTCTTTAAATAAATTATTTATTAAATCAAAAGACAAGAAATCAAAACATATTTTGTTTTCACGAATAAGGTTGGAGGTCATGGTTATCACCAGTCAGATAACAAAATATAATAGTGTCATGGTGGTAAAACATTGTGCAAATAGATAGGATCAAATCGAACGTGGGTACTAAAGTTTAAAAAATATATATATTTTGTTGTTGGCATAGGACTTCTCCAATTGCCTTCAATGATTCCTCCCATAATTTCATCTTTTTTCTTGCCTGACTTCTATAAGTGCCATCTCTGGAATACCAAAACTCCCTTGCTCCACTTTTCTGTTTAACTAAGTAGCATGTCCAGTCCATGCTCCATTTCTAGTTGCGAGTTATTATGTCGGTGACTTTGGTTTTATTTCTTATGTCTGTATTTTTTTCCTTTCCCGAAGATTTAATCCCAACATACTTCTTTCCACTGCACGTTGACATTTGGCACCAAGACTCGCATCTATTGATTTTAATATTTACGCTTAAATCTTTACTCTTGATGATTTCTTTTGAGGACCAGAGCTAATTCCAACCACAAGCTATGCTTTTATTTACTTCCTTAGACAATGAATCATGGACGGAAAAAATTTGACCGAGATAGACGCACTCGCAAAAAAAATCTAGCTTATTTTCGTATACTACTATATTTATTTTTGTAGAACTAGACATCATTTTGGTATTGCTAGCATTCATTTTTAGACCAACTTCATTACGTTTTTCTGCAAAGGCTTGTATCATTATTCGAAGGTTTACAGGATATTCTTCGAGCAAGTGATTCAGGTGACTGCTGTTGTTGTTAAGTCCAAAATCTTCCCAGTCTAGTTTTTTGAAGATTCTTTTGAGTACAGTGTTAAACAACATCGGGGATAGTGGTACTCCCTGCCTTACACCTCTGTTTATAGGAAATCCTTTAAATCCTAGTTTAAATTCTAGTAGTCGGCTTTTACTAATACTGTAAATATTTTTATTACTTCTAAGAATAAAGGAAATTTCCACTCCTTGCTGTCTTAAGATTGGTCAGCTATATCTATGATTCAAAGAATCAAAAGCTTTGGAAAAATCAATAAATGCTGTGAAGAAGTTTTTGATAAAATTGTATTTTTCCAAAACTTGTTTGATTGGGTGAATGTGGGTAATTGTGCTATAGTTCTTTCTGAGCCCCGCCTGTTGATTTTCGTCTGTTACTCTTCAAGTTCTTAAATATAAATATTTAACTGGTATACAAATAACAACCTATTGTCAAATAATGTAAAATAGTACAACTATACATATTGCCCAAATAGCAGATAGAGTCAGGTCTGCGGCATACCTGTTGATGTTACCGTTAGGCGCTTATCGGAGTACCTAGAAGAGCTATTGGAGACTTTAAAGGAGCAAGAGCGTGAATGCCTAACGCTCATAAGTAAATGGGGTTGCGATGGGTCCCAGCAATCACTGTTTAAGCAAAAACTACAAAATGATACCGATTCGGATCCAAATATATTTCAAAGCTGCTTTGTACCTGTCCAATTAGTTTGTGGCGCAGTCATCATAGAAAAGGCATTATTACCAATTCCGCATAAAAATATTTTTGGCCGCGTAGATCGTGCAAATACGACTCTGTGCGCCGTTAAAGAGTACACAATTAATGTTGCGACCGGTAGATTAGATATTTTCAGATATTCTCACAGCATCATGACGTACGGTATTTTACTGTGGGGTCATGCTGCTAACATAGTGTTTGCTCTGCAAAAGGGAGCTGTTCGTGCTATATAATAGATTAGTTATAGACAAGTCTCTCAAAAAAAAATTTAAAGAAATAAATATTATGACTGTTCATTGTCAGCACATTTATGAAAATTTAATATACCTACTTACGTTCACAAAATCGTCACCTTTTATAATTACTTGTACTTAGTTCTAGCAGGCTTCGTAAAATACATATTAGATAGTTTTAAGGGTAAATGTATACACTTTTATAATAAAGTCCAAGCCACTGTTCATACTTACATTATCTATAAATAAATTTAAATGTTTTATTAAGAAATGGCTCCGTCGTAAAGCCTACAACTCCATAGCTGAATATCTAAATGATCGGACAGCCTGGGACTAGAATAAGATTATAATATAGCCAATGATATTTAAAATTATATCTATACTAACCTATCTAGGTTACCTAGACAACATTCGGTGTTTTTTTTTTTTTTTTTTTATTTATTTAGATTCACCAGTGGTAATTACAATAATACATTTATAATTATTATTATTATGCTAATTTACAAGGGTCTTATTACTAAATGCATTACCTTTTAAGGTGAATACCACATGCTAAATTATATTGTGTGAAATAGTTACATAAAATAAATATAAGTTATAAAACAACCATTCTATAATGTAATGAAATTAAGAAATTAACAAAATCTACTAAATAAGTCAAGATAAACGTATTAAACAAATCAAGAATACTTATAAATTATTTATTTACAATACATTTTTTTACATTTTTGCGAAACCTTGGCAATGAATCACTGAATGGGTCCAAGCATTTATAATCGTTTATAATTTTGCATAATCGCGACACAGGTGAATTGATCCCCAAAATAGTTCTGCGATATGTTTTTTCAAATAAGTTCACAGGTTTACGTGGGCATCTAGGCACTCTAAAATTAAACATAGACACCAGAAAGGAGTTGTCATAAATATTGTTAATACTTTTGTATAAGAAAAGTAAATCCAATATGTCCCTACGTTGTTTCAGAGTTAGTATATTAAAATATGTAAATCTTTCAGAGTATGTTGCGAGTGATCTAGATTTCCCAATTGAGAAAGCCAAGTGATAAAGAAAACGCTTCTGAATTCTTTCGATTCTGAGACAATGGCAAGCGTAGTGTGGTCTCCAGACGGTACTACCGTATTCCAAAATACTCACAACGAGACTTTTATATAGGATCATCTTCGTGCGCCAGTTCCTAAAAACTTTGCCATTGCGAATTACAAATCCCAGCATTTTAGAGGCTCTGCTTACAATACAGTCTATGTGCGGTATAAACGTAAGTTTGCTATCAAATAAAACACCCAAATCCTTAATAGTATCTACTGTACTGAGAGGCATATTATCTAAATAGTATTTAGTTGTAATATTATTTTTGCATTTTGTAAACGTTATATGAAAGCATTTATTTTTATTCAGTATCATACCATTAAGCTCGGACCATCTAAATAAACTATTTAGGTCTGACTGCAATGCGCTAACGTCATCGGGACCATTGATTATCCTAAGAATTTTTAGGTCATCAGCAAACATAAATGGTGTGCAGTGTTTAAAGCAGTTTGGAAGGTCGTTGATAAATATGTTAAATAGGAGAGGACCTAAATGCGACCTTTGTGGTACTCCTGATGTTATTTCGTATTTTACAGATTCAAATCCATTAGCCACTACGTAAAAACATCTGTCAGTAAGGTATGAATTTAACAAATTTAAAATTGATCCAGCAATGCCATATACAGATAAATTGTTATACAGATAAAGTGTTTGTAAATGATACACAAACGCACACTAATTTAACATTGCAATAGCACACTACATTACGATTACAAGTCAAAGAAGGATAGTAAATGCAATTATCGCAAGTGAAAAAGAGATAAGTCTAATTTGCTAATTACTTCGTATTTGCATAGCAAAAACACAAAATCATTCACCAGATATGATGTTTTACCGTACACCGTGATTTATCCCTTAAATACGATTAATTCGTGAGTTCATGTAATAAAAGTTTTAAAGTGGTAAAACTACATTTAAATTTGGTAAATTAGGTGTTATTGATTTAAAAAAAAATATTTATTATAATATATAGCCATAATGATGATATAAATTATTTGTACAGTAAATAATAAAAAACATACAGACATATGAAAACAAAACCGAAATGTATTAACAATAAGGGTTCCATTTTTACAATTGTTAGTACAATTGTAAAAATGTAACCGACGGCTCCCAAAAAGTTTTAAGTTTACAATTATTATTTCTTGTTTATTATATTATTTATGAATGTATTTCTGTTGAGGGTTTTTTACAATAAGATAATGGGAGAAACAGAAAATGATCCATTGATTCTTCTGCAGTTAGCAAGGGATATACCGAAAGGGCAGTGTGACTGAAAAAACTCCTACGCAAGCAGATAGCACTTACTGTCAACGTCCGCTATCTACCCTAAAACTTGTTTTTGTAGTTTGATAGTTTAGCTATACGCATTTGTTTATTAAAAAATATTAAATTTCGTATTACATTCACTGCAACAACGCCTTTTTTACATCATTTCCTAAATTGTCCTAAAATATACTACCTCGATTAACTCGCAGCAAACAGGGTAGTTGCGGTATATGCGGAGTATTATCGTATCGTTCCAAATGTGTCGTTGTCGATTTTGCGAGTAGACCTCCTGGTACGTTACATACATTCCAAGATTAAGTACTAATAAAATATCAAATAGCCTGCTATTACTAATCTCATTCTATACCACCTTTATTATAAGACTTTGAAAGCCAGAACTTATTATAATCATCATAATATTATTTAAGAAAGACGCTCCCTAACTAACTAGAAAACTCAAGTTTCGCAATCAAGCGGTTACGAACGCTATGTTTTCTGCCTACGATTTCACTTTTGGTTGATTAATCTATGACACATACTATTTGTCCTTGTCGCGCTGCAGTTGACATCATATTCTCTATCTTGCTCGAAACACCACGTTAATAATTCGAGATTTAGTTGTAAATAAGAAATAAAATCGTGATAAAATACAAATACGAAGTTCTTTTTTCTATATAATTTCGTATGGTATGAAATACCTTCACTCTTATATATCTTGCAAACATAGTTTTTACATTTTCTTAAGACACAGGTTGGCATTTTAGATTATTATTGTCACGCCACGAAAACGTTCGGCTTAGTTCGCTGCTATTAGCTGACTAAATGAAATTACGACAATTGTCTGAATTTGTCTGCAACGTTTTGCGCGCGCTAGTGCTATATCTACCTCTTTATTGTATATAATATCATTGTTTATAGCAATAACAATGACAATACAATGTAACATATTTTATTAAAAACAGCGCAAGAAAAGAATGCTGGGAGAGTTTCTTGCGCCGCTTCTTCTCTCTCAGAGCGCCATTTGTTTCGGAAGCAGTAGTATTAGAAATGACATCAAAAAGGATTCTAAAGGAATCAATTTTGAGAAAATAAATGCCTTTTGTGCGTTTTATGTCTTCAAAACCGATTTCCTGCATTATCATAATATTATATGTATTCTGTACGGCGCGGGGGTTCGGACGGAGGTGTTCGTTTCGCGAAGCACTTCACTAAGTGGGTGGTACCCATCAATGAAGTTCGACATCATCTTTAGTAGGTAAGCCCAGAAAAAATACAAAACTTCATGCGCATGGACATAAGCTGCCAAAATATTTTTTTTTACATATTATTACTTATTACATACCTACCTACATACTTTAGTTTTTATTTTACTACAGATGGACTCTATGTCGTACACAATAAATAAGTCACCAAAGCAAATACAAATTCAAAAGCGAATACCTACAAACTCGCGACAGTTGTTGTATTCAGTAGTACCGTTTAATTTACTTATATGCTCCGTAATCAGTACAAATTAGTTAACCCGTCGCAAGTAATTAGTTTTACCACGGTAATAAATATTGTCTCCAAAAATAAAATAAGTAATGAAAATGCAATCTCATTCCTTAAGTCACTATTGTTAACGAACAATTTTTTTATCAATATTAAGGCTCGCTTGAAACACAAAACTTCGACGTATATTGGTTGGTGTTGCCAGTTTACATCGTAATAACCTTTCCTGAAATAAGGTATATGTGCTTGGCCAAAGGAGGATTGATTAATTACACGCTTTATTTAGGTAGCTGTTTACCTGTTCCTGTGAACATCTATCTATCTGTTATGAAGAAATAAATATTATAAGTTAAATTTCCGTCACTTACCAATTCCCTTGTTTTCATAGAAATTATGCATTGAATAAAATACCTACTCGATTTAGCCGACTAGTCTTATCATTATAGCTCAACCTTTTCTAAATTGGTTGTAAATATAAAAAGAAAATAAAACTTCACATTCATAAATTTAATTTCCTTGACCTACATAATAAAGTAATTTTGATTTGATTTGAATAATTGGGAGTTATAGACAAAACATTAAAACATTTTTCACGACTGAAGCGACTGAGGGTCAATTTTAACCATCAATGTAAAAAGGATGACAATGCAATGTTATTAACCGATTTCAAAAATTGTGGAGGTTCTCAATTCGTCGGTATGTTCTTTTTTTTATGTTTTTATCTCAAAAGTTTCGACCCGGTGAACGAATTTTGATAATTATTTTTTTATTTGAATGCTGGTGCTTCCCATGTTGTCCCATTGTAATTATTTAATGGTCCAGCTCTGACAATGTCAACCATGAGAAAACCATAAAATTTGCTATACGTATGTGGATGATAAATTTACGAATAACTCAATATCGCGCTAACCGATTTCGATGATTATTTTTTTATTTCAAAGAATATACTTTAAAAGTAGGTTGGTGAGAGTTTGGTTGGGTTCTGATCATGGAATCCATGACAAAGTAACGGAACTCTTCAATTCTTAGAAGCAAATAAACGATACTTGGCCGATTCTTTTTAAGCTATTAAGATGTTTAAGTCATCTACCATAGCATAGTTATGATCAAGTAATTTACGTAGTCAAATATGATGATATATGGGACTCCTTAAGGACTTACAGTGCGTGTCTGTGGCAGAATTTCTAACTGTCTGTAATCAAATTGCAAAACGCTTACGTTCATTGCTGCATTCAAGCATTTAGTATACCTACACATATTTAGACAAATTGTTAGTTAGTGTACTTCAAATTCACTAAAAATAAAAAAAAACAATATCGTAACTAGAATTAGATAATTTAATTATATTGTATAAAAATGCGCAATAATTCTTATACTTTTGAGTGCATATTATATATATTGTTCTGGAATATTGTTTTTGAAGTCGGTTGTTTTTATTGGAGTTTACTCCTTAAGAATCGATTTTCATATAAGGCGCCCAGTATGAGAAAATATGGAGAGTAAAACCTACTCATCAAATGGCATAGTATCCTTTCACTTTCCTGTATTTTGATGCTTTATTATATTATTGAAATTGATTTATTATTATACTTTCATAAAATTAACTGAAAATTCTATAAATTATGGAAGAAAGTGGTGTAAATAATAGTGCCGGAAAATCTGATAAGCACGTGGGTACAAAGTACATACATTAATATGACATGTACCTATTGTATATATAAACATGTGTGCTTTGTATTGATTAAATATTGAATTATCAATATAGTTCATACAAATTTATATGGGCTATGCACATAATTAAATGTTTAATTTAATATGGAGAATGTATATAGCGCATTTCACGCCAAATAGACAATTTTTAACCTAACCTATTTTTTTTAATATCTATAATTTTTTTTTTGTTATTATGATTTATTTTCTATTAACTATTTTTGTAGCATCAGCTATGATAATTAATGATTCGATAATATATTAATTATAATGATGTAATCATGTAAGATCTATAAATTGTACTTAAATGTAAAATATTTCGCCGAATAGTCGTAAAAAATATAAATAAAATAAAAAAATACATATATTCTTTAAGAATTTTCATTAATGCGTTTATTTACCCTTACATAATATTATGATGTCTATCTTTTAAAATTTGTACGCTCTTATTAGTGTCGTTATGTCTGTTTGTAACCGACTCCATTGGACTTGATTTTGTTTATTACCGGTTCAAAGACAATCGTTCTTAAGGAGTAAAATACAGTATTGCGTACCATAGTACCATATTGCGTCTAGTAAAAAACAAGTATTTTGTCGATCTTTAGGTTTGTCACCGGAAACATCGCGCAATCAAACTCTGCTTTAGCTTTGTTGTACTTGGAAGCAATTTCCTTGAAAACCGCTACGCAGTTGGCGGGGATGATATCCTAATTTGTGGCGTGTCGCGCGAAGGTGGAATTCGGTGGCAGGAATTAGGTGAAACAGCTCTTCGGAACACTCCCCGTGACATATGTCACAGAAGACACATAATGAAGTGACATCTCTACGCAACGCCAGGTGATCGTACTATTCACAGAGCACTTCCCCGTCAGTTCAAACAGCTCTGCGTTGCACGTGGTCAAATGGATCGAGCTGATACTGGGATGCGCCAGACCAGAGATGACAGCCATACTTCATAAACGTATCTGCGCTCCGTAGAGCGCTAGAATGTGGGCCGGCTTGAAGTAGGGCTGTGCTCCATTAATGACGCCCAGCTTCTTCGAAGCCAATTTGGCTTTACCTTCCAGGTGACCGCGGAATTAGCAAGGCAATTGTTGTCGAAGAGCGATGATACGACAAATGGGGTTTTTTATGCTAAACGCTCAAACTTGTGTCTTCTGGGGGTTAAAATGGATAAGGTTCATTTATCAAGTAGTCCGATATGGACATATCTTATATTTGACATGATCTTCTTGTCCATGTTCATTTTGAGACCTACTCCTTGGGAAGCTGTGTTGAGGCCATGCATCTGGCGTAAGTCTTCCATAGTCTCTGCCATGATTAGGAAGAAGAAGTTCATCATAATACTAAAGAGATCCTCTTTCTCCATGAAATTAGCCAGTATCTGGCCTCAGGCGTTCCGATTTCCATAACCAAATTGCCCCACTCACAATTCATCGCCGCTACGTTTGTCCAGTTTTGCATTGAAGTCTCTCATGAAAATGTGAATGGCTGTTCAGATGTCCTCATACATAGCCTCCACTTCCTCGTTTGAATGTGTCACAGTCGGAGCGTATACCTGAATGACCTTCAACAAATACCATTCAGTAATTCTGAGTCTTAGGAGCGGTATCCTTTTAGACACGCTCCCCGACAAAGCTACGTTGTTGACTTGTGAATGAGGAACACTACACCACCCTGGGACAGTTGGTCGCTCTCCTGGAAAAAGAGCAAGTGTCGGGAATTTATTACATCCCATCGTAATCTGCTCCAAGCTTCCTCCAGTTCCTTCTACTTCTCGTCGATCCGCAGTGTCTTGGCATTCTATGTTGTCAGGGCAATTTTCTCCATTTGTTGTAGCGTTACCGTATCCGGGGATTCTTAGCAACCCCTGCCTTTGCCACCACGAGCGGGGCTGCTGGGGTCTGGGTCCGTCACGTTTTCTAATTTGGGAGGTTTTACCATAATCACCGCGCTTGACAGGTGGATTAGCGATCGCAATATGGTGGTGCTCTATCGATAGATGCTGCTGCCCCTAAGTCGCCTATGACGACACCCACGGGAGAACAGGTGGAGGTGCTATTCTGGTGTGACACCAAAGGCACCCGAAGTGATTGTTTAATTAAATAAAATTAATTAAAACAATTATTTATTTTATTTTGTGTTTCAAATAAACCTAAATTAAACGGAGACGTATTCACAGATAAGCATTCTATTTAACATGTTAAATATTATTATTACGATTTTGTTTGTTGTATTCTAAATAATAAAATACTACTTGTGTACCAATATTGCGAGACAAAAGTTCCAAAAATTATTGGGAATTTTTTCCTAACATCTAGCAACACATGTGCTTAACACACAAGTACATTTCGCTACAATCTACATTGACAGCTGTCACTTCAGTCAGTATGCCAAAATATATTCTTATTTCTTTGCACTACGCGTACACACACATAAATAGTACACCGTAGTCCGTAACTCCGTAGTAGTCTGTACCACTGTACGTACACGACTTTACGTTCTTTCTTTACTCCATATGTGTGTAAACTGAGTATAATATTTCAGAGTTCGTACTTCGTAGTCGTTGAAACTTGAAGTGAAGTGTTGTCCAAGTTCACGGGTCCGTGAGAAAAAGATTTAATCATACCAGTCAAACTAGTGTGACAAGTTAAAAAAGTGAGTATTGTAGAATTAGTTATTGCAATGTTTTTTTTAATAAAATTAAGTTATTAATGGGTACTTGTTTAAAATTTTGTTAGGTACTTAGATAGTTAATAAGAGGTCTGTTTACTGTTACACATTCTGTGGTTTGCAATGATCAAAATGATTGAAGACAAGTAGGTTTTAAGGCGGCTTGTAGGTATGTACAGAACACACCTCAAATTACAAAAGTAGATAATGAGTAGGTATTATCTTCGTTATGCTTAAGACATTCAACTTTCACTGTACTTATGAGTTATGACAGCTGTAAAGCGTTAACTGTAGTTTATACAGTACACTGTACAGTAGGATGCTGGATGACCAAACGACTCTCGACTCTCATAACTCGTTGTAAATGAGTCGTCATTTGTGATTTGGACTTTGGAGGATAGATAGGGTTGTCGCAAGTAAATATTATTTTTCGGTGCCAATGAAATAGTCACCATCATTACTTACTTATATATTTTTATAATCATGAAGTAATTATCAATCATGATAATTATACTAAGTGAAAGTATGATACTATAAAATTTATTTAATCTGAAAGTATGATAAATTAATCAAAATTAAACGCTGAATCATTCAAACCAGTAAGTATGTGGTGGAAGACCATATAAATAACAATTATAAGGAGAAGTAAGCAATACTTTCAAATATTAAGTTAAATAACAGGAGAACACAGATTACATTTCAGTCTAGGTAGTTACAAAATATTACATATTACAATACGTCTCTTCATCACGTGGAAATGGATGATGATAACTAAATTACTTATGTATTAACACAAAATTTAAAACGACGTAAGTGGACGGCATTTTAACTAATACCCAGGCGCGACACACCATCCCTATTACACATCTCCCCAGTCAACTCAGGCCAGTATGGGCAGTTTCACTAGCACTAACCGTAGGTACCTATCGTTGCCTGTTTTGATTGCTTCCTCGAACCTTTCTATAAGATCCTTACTTTGTAGCCATGTCGCTTGTGTGAAATGATCGTAAAAAGGTCTGACTGACAAGGAATGAGGCCTTTGTTTACCGTTGATTTGTAGGTACGTTGACAAGGCGTCGCCGGACTCGGTTGCCTCGAACTGCCTACTTTTCTTGGTATAAGTATTCCTGGGCCAGAGGTTGACGCATTCGGCATTCCGCCATTACTCTTCCAACTTTTTGAGAATTTTCTCACCAATCACCTCTGCACCACCGTGCAATCATCACAATATAATTTATCATGAAGAAAGCTGTAACGTTTTTTTTTAGCGAACTGGGTCACCAACTTTTAGTGTTGCTATCAGGTATCTTTATATATATATATATATGTATTTATATGGTATCTTTAGGTATCAGTTTTACTTCTCTCATACACTAAAAAGAAGTACTGAAACTAAAACACTCTGAAAAGGTGAAGAAGTTTGGCGCTGCACCGTAGGTCGTACAAAAAAACATCTATCCACCAAAAAGATCGTCACTACAGTCGGAAGACACACCTCCTTAATCAAGAAATAGATACGAAAATTGATTAGCAATGCTGCTAAGCTGAATCAATTTGCCAGAGCCTCCTCTGAAAACATAAACATAACCGCCAAAGAAAATCCTGATCGACATCAAGCGATCTCGAATTTTTATAGGCATAAGGCATTTGTTTTACTTCTGTATGTATACTGAAAGCCTTCTAGGCTGTTAGGTTTATTTTCTATTCAAGATATTGAATTGATATAAATTATCTGTAAAATAAACTTTATAAATACTGTAGGCGGGCAGCCCTATTGTGTTTTTACGTATCGTGCGGCTATAGTATATATTAAGCTATTATTTGATATTTCAAGGACAGAGTCGAGTTAGTGTTGGTGTGTGAGTGTAGACTATATTGTATAGAGTGTAGACTGGAGACCAATGGAAATTAAATCAAATAGTACATGTAAGTTGTACTTTGGTTGTACTATTACATGTTATGAATATATAGCTAGAAGATAATCTTTATTCTTTAGAAGAGATTGATTTTTAAACTTTGAGTTTTGACATTATTGTGGAATGTGGATGATCAGGATGACTTGCGAGTTTGCGAAATAAAAAGATAAAATAGAGGAGAGAGAATATCGGTATCTTTTTATTATTTAATATTAAGTTGAGAATTATTGCATTGAATACATATTATGAAACTCATAAGTAATAATTTTATGAATTCAAAAAAAGGTAAGGCAATTATGTGGTGAAATTTAGCTTAATTGAAATGAATAACTTTTTTTAAAACGAGATGTGCCATGACCAGGAAACCAACACAGAGCTCCACAAGGGAACAATATGTGTAAGATACATAGTGAAAGTATTGGGCAGAAGCTGTGATGGTGACCACAGCAATAGTTAGTATAAGATAACTAGCTGCCGGCCTCGAGCTAGAATACCACCTCATGCAATAATTATAGGTAGGCAGAAGCTTCAGCAGCAGAAGAATTAAGGATTTGTGGAAGTCCAGTAAAATCCACATTCTAGAAGAAGAAATAATGCAAGACTTGACAGGGAAAATACAGTTGTACAAATATTATTATAAAGGCAAAACACTTCAGAATGTAGAAAATTTCTAGTCATATGCAGGTGAAGCAAATTGCAATTACACATCAAACAATCAAGATGAGAACCTACCTAGTTCAATAAGTCGCTAATAAGTACCAAAGATATAGAATTGGTCACTCAAATTGATGATATTTAAGGTAAGAGTGTTTAAATGAACACGGATGTTGGAGAAGAGAACATTGGAGAGCCTGTGAATTTATGCAGCGGCAGGATGCCATAGAAGAAGAATTAAAATCCTTTGCTGACAATTACCTATATCTAGGAATTGATGAATAGCTCAGGTCTAAATCCTTAAAAATAAATTAAATATAGATACTGATATGTACTGACTATAAACCAGTAGTGAAGGGTTTCACCGTGAAAAAGTTTTTGCTTCATTGATGCTTTTCATCAGTGTTTCTCTACTCTATGTTAAAGCTATTGTTTTTGGTGAGTGTGGAATTGAATTTAAAAATAAATCATTTAGATGTGTGTACTAATGCCAGCCTAGCAAAACTGTATGTATGAAACAATTGTATGAAACATGCAGTCATTGACAGATGACTGATATATCTGATACTGATGATGATAATCTTGTAAAAAAAGGAGATAGCTGAAATCCACTATGTTTTAAGCAACTGTTGACTTTCAAACTTAGGGGATGGGATTTATACTTCATGGCCAATCGCGATACTGTAATGACTGCATGTTCTCACTAAAATAGATTTCAATTTTTACTTAGGCATTCCCGCCTCTTATATTCTCTTATATTTACATCCTCTTTACTTAATGCATTCATAAATTGCACTTGGCATTACTAATTATATACTTATGAAAGTTTCCATTAATTTATTACTTTGATCTGTTATCAAGTTATAAAGGTACCTACTAATATTAATTAAGAGCCATCTTTTTTTTTATTATGTATGTATATGTAGGTAATAAAAGGTAAATATGAACCATGCCTCATTTCAAAAAAACAATATATATATATATACCTAATACACATTACAAAACAAAGTTGTTGAATGATTTTTTCATACTTTATAACTTTAGATTACTTTTAATATAAGTATTTAAAATGCACAATATTGGAAACACAATCACAATTTAAAATAACAGCTGATTATGGTCAAATATAACAGTTTCTTGGATATGAATATGAAAAAACCTGTATTATGCACTAATTTCACTGACTGATTTATAAAAAAAAAGTCAAATTAACCCCTTGATAATTTTTTTCTCATGTTTCCTGCACATAGCACAGCATATTACAGTTTATTTTCTCAGTATTTGCATTAAGCTTTAAATCAAACTAAGGTTTTGTTTAGTAATGAAGCTGATTATTATTACCTAAGACCTGAACAGAAGCTAGAATATGTACTTATCCCACTACCAGGCACAAAGTAAATCAATATCAACTAGTTTGTGAAGGTAAAACTTCTTTAGCCACATTAGGCACTTTTTGGTAAGGGAATCTTATGGGTTGGCATCACCAATATGCTCATGATTGGCCCACACTATAAATAAAAACAAGTGTGTACATATGTATGCACACAAGAAGTTATACTTCTTTAGTGTAACAAAGCAAAAATCATTAAAATTATTTATTCCTCATGCTATTCTATGTTTGTAGAAAGAACAATATTATAATAATCTTACAAAGATGGCTTTGACAAGTAATTATTAAATAACGAATAAGGCTGTATGGGCTTTAACTCTTTGCCTGTCCTAATAATGGACAAAGAAACCAAAATAAATAATGAATGTCACAAACGTCAGAAAATTTTAGGAACCAACTTCATGCTATTACTTTTGTGTTATAGTGATGCATGCACATCTTAAAATTTCACTCATCACTTTTTCATTATGTGCCTAAAGAAGAATAACTTCAATAATTAAAAAATAAAGAAATATATAGGTAATGTGTATGTGTTGCCCATATGGATAAATAAAATAATAAAGTCTTGCATTTTCCTAAAATGGAATGTTTGATGCTTATTCACAATTTACCAGGCCATAAAATCCAAAAAAAAAAAAGTTATTCACAATATTTTTTACTTTGTCAGATACTTAATTAATATTCAAAGTTAGTGTGTTAGTAAATTATTTATTTAAATAGATTCATTATTGTATATATGTCTCCTTTTAAATCTGATCCTATCTGTTCCTTTTCCATCCAGCCGTTCCCTAAATTTTTTTACATCAGTTAGCCACTACACTATGTGCCATCTACCACTATTGGTTTTGTCTTCCCTCTAATCAATTTGTTTTCTATAATTTGTAATATATTCCATGACCCATCCCTATTTGGTATATTGTAATTGAATTTTTTTATTTTATTTTTATTAAGTCTGGCAAGGGGGAAATCAAATGGTTATTAGGTTATTACATTTTAGTTTAAATTATTTTTGTAATATATCAATATTTTCCATTCCTTGTGGGCATTGCATAAATTAATATTTGCATTAATTACTTGTATGATGACTTGTTATTTTTCTAAAGTAATATTGTTTTTCAAGTCCCAAATGATAGAGTCCAGTGGACATCCAAAAGGTAGAGATCTTCCATAGGAAACCTGAATCACCCCGACATGTGTTTCGCGAGTTTTCGTAGTGTTTGACTTATTATACTATTTACATAGCTCTCCAGGAAACATGCCATATTTATAGTTTCTTCATCGGGTCTACTTTGTTAAAAGGCATAAAAGGCATTTATTTTCTCAAAATTGATTCCTTTAGAATTCGTTTTGATGTAATTTCTAATAACTACTAGATACTAGTACCGCTTCGGAAACAAATGGCGCACTGAGATAGAAGAAGCGGCGCAAGAAACTCACAGCATTCGGTTTCTGTGATACAACTATTGCTCAGGGGTACCAACGATGACATCACATATCGAATTATTTTTGTCAAAAGTGGCTTTTTAATGGATTTTTTTCATGTCACGTTTTTTTAAACTTAATTATTACTTTCGGCTAAAAACTCAATACTTAAGTACCTAATTTAAATGGAGATTTTTGTGGACAATATTCCGTAGGTAGGTTCATTCGTGCACGTAAATAAGTTCGGCGATATAATCTGTAGGTTAACAATTACCAGCGTCCTTGGAACAACAACAGATTGAGGTTGTAACACACACTACCTAACATAATATTTGTTAAATATCAGTTAAACACTTCCTTGTGAGATCATTTTATTCATCATTTCATGTTTATTACATACTGTTTTTTAAAGTCATTTTGGATTTTTTTAAGGTTGATTTGCGAGTATTCACGATATAAAAAAGAGAAGGTATACAAATTCAAATATTTTTATTCAAAATAGGACTCAAAATCACGTCTTATTGAACGTCAAAAACTACCACCCATTCAAAATAGAGTGCCTCGGACCTGAGAAGAACGGGCGCAAGAAACTCAACAGGCTTATTTTTTTTAATAATAGTATGGATTAGATACAATGTAATATCGTACAATAAACATTTATAATTAAAGAGCTTGAGGGTGTTGGCTTCATTCCCAGTCTGTGGTATCATTATGAAAATCGTTTGTGCTATGTTTTATTTTAAGAAAATAAGGGACGAGACGAGCAGGATGTTCAGCTGATGGTAATTGATACGCCCTGTCCATTACAATCGAAACAAAGTCGATCAGGATTCTTGAAAGAACTACGAGAGTGAACTAGTTTATAGTTAATGATTAATTAACTAGTTAATTAATTTCCCAACATAATGCTGACTAGACACCATTTTGGTTTTCTAATGCCCATATTGTTATTAGTTATAAGATTTCTGTAAACTTTTTGAACCAAATAAACTTATTAATAATTATACAAATGATTTAAGTTTTCTTTAGTGTTAATTCCGCCAATATTTGTTTTTAAAAACAATTCGACGCGTGTTTCGCTTCTACACGAGGCATCCTCAGGACGTGTTGTCTCGACTTTTTTTTTAAACAAATATTGGCGGAATTAACACTAAAGAAAACTTAAATTATTTGTATAATTATGGATTTCCGTAAAGTAACGCCTAATTCAATATTTTTTTATATAATTATTATTATTGTAATAGATTGCAGCGCTCCTTTCGATGTCCGAGCCAAAACAAATTTATTAAAAATAATATCAATAAAATTATAACTTTTTTTTTCAGATTCAATATGGTATTGTCTATGTACAACTCGGACCAAAGTCCTCCTTGCCGCGCATGCCAAATGGTGTTGGCGTATTTGAAACTGCCAGTTAAGTACATCGCCGTCGATACTCTTAAAAAGGACCATCTTACCGAGGAATATCTAAAGGTCAGTATGAGCAATCTGTTATTTAGCTATCTGATCGCTTTTCTTTATGATAAGGGACGAGACGAGCAGGACGTTCAGCTGATGATAATAATAATAATATTGACACACTTTTTACACAAATTATCTTGCCCCAAGTTAAGCATATATAGCCTGCGTTATGGGTTACAAGACAATGATATATTTAATACAATATACTTACTTAAACATACATAAATTCATATAAACATATATAAATACATTTAAACATCCATGACTCGGAAACAAACATCCATATTCATCATATAAATGCTTGCTCCTACCGGGATTCGAACCCGGTAATTGATACACCCTGCCAATTACATTCTAGAAAAACCCCAGAACTCTGAGCGGCACTACAATTGCGCTCGTCACCTTGAGACATAATAAGATGTTAAGTCTCATTTGCCCAGGAATTACAAGAGCTACGGCGCCTTTCAGACCGAAACAATAATGCTTCTTCAATACTTCATAATCACAGTAGATAATATTAGGTACCCTAATTGTACTACCTACTCTCATATCGCAACATACACGCTGTGAGTGGCACAAAAATGGTGACCACAGGGAGAAATACTTGACCGTAATTATATAAAATTTAGCGTTTTTTTTGAAGTTATACTTCTTTAGGCGCGATAAGAAAAAAAAATATGACAGTGAAATTTTAAGATGCGCGCGCATCACTTCCCTGTAACACAATAGTAACAGGGTGAAGTTGGTTCCTAAAATTTTCTGACGTATGCGCATTCGTTATTTTTTTTTTTGCTTTCTTCGTCCATTATGAGGCCAGGCACAGGGTTCAAGCCCATACAGCCGTATTCGTTATTTAATAATAAATTTTCACAGCAATATTTGCAAGATTTTTACAATAATATTGTTCTTTCTACAAACGCAGAATAGCAGGAGCAATAAATCATTTTAAGGACTTTTGCTTTGTTACGCCAAAGAAGTATAACTTCTTGCGTGCATACATATGTACACACTTTTTTTTTTTAATTTTGTAATTTTCAAACATAAAATTATATATTTAGGAAATAAAAATTACGTGGGCGCTACTCCCCTATAATTTCTTCATATCACCTATAGAGTAATAGCCTGAAAACGTATGGCCGGATCATCGGACGGTCCAGTGGGCGCCTCGCATCAATCCTACTAATATTATAAATGTGAAAGTTTGTATGTCTGGAAGTATGTTTGAACTTCTTTAACGCAAAATCTACTGAATAGATTTGGATGAAACTTTACAATAATATAGCTTACACACCAGATTAACAAATAGGCTAAAATTTATAAAACTAGTGTGAATTATACAAAATATAAAAGAAGTGTGATTGTTACTAATGAATACAACTAGCGCCATCTCTTGTCAACTAGCAAGGAAAAGATCAATACAATTTATATGGCAAAACAACGTTTGCCGGGTCAGCTAGTTGGTAATAATAATAATTTTGTGCAACGGACAATCCGACATGCCATCGAATATGAACCGCGTTAGATGGTTCGGTCGGAACAAATCCGACCATGTGTTTAGGCTATTATATAGGCATTACTGCTTACGGTAGCGCGCGGCTACTAGAAATAAGGGATTGCTTGTAACGTATTCTAGTAGGCTTCATAAGATACATAATATCTTTAAGGGTAAATGTATACACTTCTATAATAAAGTCCCAGCCACTGTTCAGGCATTATCTATAAATAAATTAAAATGTTTTATAAAGAAATGGCTCTGTCGTAAATCCTATTACTCCATTGCTGGATATCTAAATGATCGGACAGCCTGCGACTAGATTGTGATTATTTTATAGCGATAGAAATGATTGTACAATATTGTATATTTTTATTGAAAAGAGCGCAAAAAAAGATTGTTGGGAGAGTTTCTTGCGCCGCTTCTTCTATCTCAGAGCGCCATTTGTTTCCGAAGCGGTAGTAGTATCTAGTAGTTATTAGAAATGACATCAAAAAGAATTCTAAAGGAATCAATTTTGAGAAAATAAATGCCTTTATGCCTTTTACCAAGTAGATTACTTACAGGTCGTTCCGAAATGATATTATGTTGCTTTTTTATGAAAATAAGGGAGCAGGAAGTTCAGCTGATGGTAATTGATACGCCCTGCCCATTACAATGCAGTGCCACTCAGGATTCTTATTACTGTATGGTGTCTTTGGTCATAACTTTTGTTAGCTCAGCCTTACCATCACCGAAGTGCATACAAAAAATTTAGTACATTTACACACACAAAATCCTAATAGCTCTAATTTATCACTAAAATATTAATCATAGTCTGTCAAACTGTTATAAAATAATAAATTTTATCTCACAGCAAGTAAAAACAAATTCTTGAAAAATTTCCCAAAAATTCTGAGCGGCAGGCACTACAACCGTGCTCGTCACCTTGAGACATAAGATGTTAAGTCTCATTTCCCCAGTAAATTCACTAGCTACGGCACCCTTCAGACCGAAACACAGTAACGCTCACACATTACTGCTTCACGGCAGAAATAGGAGCCGTTGTGGTACCCCATAATCTAGCCGGCATCCTGTGCAAAGGAGCCTACCACTGGTTTATTGGAGTATTCACAAAAACTTTGTTAACATTACTAATTTGTTAATATAAAAAATGTTAATTTTTTTTTTTCAGATGAATCCACAACACACTATTCCTATGTTAGTCGACGATGACTTCATTCTATGGGACAGGTATTTAATTTTTTTTATAAAAATACTTAAAATTGAGACAACATATTTTGTTGATATTACAAAAACATTGTTAAAGACTAAAATAAATAAATAAAGCTAACCTAAGCAATGTAATCTTCTAATATATAAAATTCGCGTGTCATGGTGTTAAACATTGATCTCCTCGAAACGGCTTGACCGATTCTCATGAAATTTTGAGTGCATATTGGGTAGGTCTGAGAATCGGACAACATCTATTTATCATCCCCCTAAATGTTAAGGGTGGTCCACACGATTTTGTTTTAATATTTTTGTCATTTTTTTTAAATTTAAGATTAATTTAGATTATGAGTCAACATTAAAAAATACATACAACTTCAAATTTTCACCAATCTACGATCAACAGTTACTTTTGTATCGCGATTTTAATATCGGCAATACAACGTTTTGCTGGGTCAGCTAGTATAATATAATATTGACTCTACACAAATTATCTTGCCCCAAACTAGGCATAGTCTGTACTATAGGTACAAGACAACGATATATTTAATACAATATATTTACTTAAACATACATAAATACATATAAACATCCATGACTCGGAAACAAACATCCATATTCATCATATAAATGATTGCACCTACCGGGATTCGAACCCGGGACCTCTAGCTTAGTAGTCAGGGTCACTAACCATTCGGCTATATGGGTCGTCAAATAATATTATATTCTAAATTATATTAAATATAAGATTATTTTCCTGTGATTCCTCTGGTGTTGCAAGAGAATGTGGGCGGCGGTGATCACTTAACACCAGGTACCCGTACCCGTACGCTCGTTTGTCCTCCTTTTCCATAAAACATAAATAGTAGGTACAGAAGTTACAATTAGGAACACCTTTTAAACAAATAACTATCTTAGCTGCCTGCATATAAGGCTCATGTTTAGTCGTACTCAGTTAGCAGAGCACATTTAAACACAGTACGATATACTCGTACTTACTTCACAGAATAGAACTTTCAAATAAATTGCTACCTTAGGTGCCCGCTAATAAGAATTAATTAAATCGTAATCAATTCATAACTATGGTGGGCTTATAATAGGTATATTTATTGAATTAGGCGTTACTTTGCGGAAATCCATAATTACACAAATGATAAGTTTTCTTTAGTGTTAAAAAAAAATAACATGTTTACATTGTTGAATGAACAAACAAATTCAGTCCCATCTTTGTTACGTGTCTCTTCCGGGGGTAATACATCACAACAGCCGACCAACCACAGCGCGTCATTTCATGGGACGAGGGTATAAAAGAGCGGCTTCCGGCTCGTGCCAGATTTTGGCGAGACAACACGTCCTGAGGAGGCCTCGTGTAGAGGCGAAACACGCATTATAGAAAAAAAATATATTGGCGGAATTAACATTAAAGAAAACTTAAATCATTTGTATAATGGGTATATTATTAAAATAAAACTGCTTATTACTCATTAGGTACGCGCAAATAAGTTAACTACTTAGATAGGTATTAATTATTTGTGGCTGTAATGTCGAGGCCTAATCGGACAAGGCCATAACTACGTTACAACTTGCACGACGACAGATAGAAGAACGAACATTGGTGTAATATTTCTTGACTTTATTTAAACTCCGATATAATATACATAATAATAAAATAAAAAATCTATACATTTAAATAAAATTGGAGTGTCTGTTTGTAATGTAAATATACGGTACATACACCAAAATAGGTAACATTGTTTACAATTTTTGTCTGTTTGTTCCGGATTATATTTAAAATGGCTGGACTCAGGACTGATTTTGACGGGACTCTTATTGGCAGGTAGCTGATGTAATAAGGAGTAACTAAGGCTACGTTTATTTTAGAAAAATAAAGAAATGTTGCAATGTCCAAGAAACGGTTTAACTATAAAATAATTTATATGGAAAAACAACGTTTGCCGGATCAGCTTGTAAAAATGTAATTGTGTACCTTGGATTTCAAATCGTGTACATTATGAAAGCACCATGCGCGTCGCAGTGAGTGATGGTCAATCGTTCGCGCACCCTTGACTCTATGTAGACTATGACGTCATGCAATTAGTGTATGCGCCGCGCCAACGATTACGTGGTTGACAATATTTTTACATAATACTAGCTGACCCAGCAAACATTGTATTGCCATAGTAATAAAAGTAGAAAATAAAATTTTTTGGGGTTTAAAAAATAGATGACGACCGATTCTCAGACCTACCAAATATATCGTACATAAAATTTATCGTACTATAATAATTATTGTATTCGATTGCCATCTTGCAACCTTATTGCGGATCTGTGGATGGAACTGAATAAGTAATATAAAAACCGCTATACAAAAATAGGTGTTAGAAAGAAAGAAGCGTAGAGGATTGAAAATTTAGAATTGTATGTATCTTTTAATGTTGTATCATAAAATATAAAAAATTAATAGGAGCTGACTACCCTTAACATTTGGGGGGATGAAAAATAGATGTTGTTCGATTCTCAGACCTACCCAATATGCACAAAAAATTTTATGAGATTCGGTCAAACCGTTTCGGAGGAGTTTAACTACAAACACCGCGACACGAGAATTTTATATATTAGGCTAGCTGACCCATCAAACGTTGTATTGCCGATATTAAAATCGCGATACAAAAGTAACTGTTGATCGTAGATGGTTGAAAATTTGAAGTTTTATGTATTTTTGAATGCTGACTCATAAGGGGGCGTCCATAAATTACGTGAGATGTTTAAGGGGGGGAGGGGGTCGAGTCAAATCTAGAGTAGTAGTAGAGTAGGGCTTCTATTTTTTTTTAAGAAGAAGTAAAGTATGTCCCGTTTCAGAGAGGATAAATAAAGGGTACACAGATTAATAAAACAGTATAATGTACCTATTTTTTTTAATCTATTTTTTTCCTCCAACTACTTCTCACTTCGATGATTAAGAAAAAAAGTACGCTAAGTTTCTTGCGCCCGTTCTTCTCAGGTCTGCGGCTTACTATTTCGAATAGGAGGTAGTCTTTTCCACGTTCAATAAGTGAATTAAAATCCTATTTTGAATAACAGTATTTGAATTAGACATTATATTTTGACTCCATTAATTGTGGCTGCTGTCAGAAACTCCCGAATTTCGGGTAAACTCCAGTATATTAAATTTAAAGCATTTTTTGTGCCATTTTATACGACCTGTATAGCCGAGTGGTTAGCTATCCTATCTACAAAGCCAGAGGTCCCGGGTTCGAATCCCGGTAGGTGCAAGCATTTATATGATGAATATACATGTTTGTTTCCGAGTCATGGCTGTTTATATGTATTTATGTATGTTTATATGAATATATGTATGTTTAAGTAAGTATATTGTATTAAATATATCATTGTCTTGAAACTTATAACACAGGCTATACATATATGCTTAACTTGGGGCAAGATAATTTGTGTTAAAAGTGTGGCAATATTATTATATTAATATTATTTTAATGAGTACGCAGGGCTGGCGTGTGGCAAATAGTCAGTGTAATATGTAAAAAGATGTGTAATCTATTATAATCTATTAGTGTTATAGATTTTATAGTGTACATACCCGAAATAGAGCTCAAGACCCTATTGTAAGGAACGTAAAACCCCACACATGGGGTCTACTGGCGCAGATGGTTGGCACAAGTTAAACTCACCAGTGTTTAATTCACCAGTACCACAACGGCGCCTATTTTTGCCGTGAAACAGCAATGTTTAAACATTACTGTGTTTCGGTCTGAAGGGCGCCGTAGCTAGTGAAATTACTGGGCAAAGGAGACTTAACATCTTACGTCTCAAGGTGACTAGCGCAATTGTAGTGCCGCTCAGAATTTTTGGGTTTTTCAAGAATCCTGAGCGGCACTGCATTGTTATGGGTAGGGCGTATCAATTACCATCAGCTGAACGTCCTGCTCGTCTCTTCCCTTAATTTCATTAAAAAAAAGTAGATATCTTGCTATAGCCATAGCTTGCTATGCCTGGTACTGAATCATACTAAAACAAATAGGAGCAACAGTAACATTCAATAAATAAAGATAAATAATAAATAAGTTTTTTAACGAGACGAGCAGGACGTTCAGCTGATAGTAATTGATACGCCTTGCCCATTACAATGCACTGCCGCTCAGGATTCTTGAAAACGTCAAAGATTCTGAGAAGCATTAATTTTATGCCCCGGGGAAGCACAACACTTACAATTAAACTTACAGTTTGAATGATAGTAATTAACTATTCTAATAAATACTAAAAATATATTAATATTATAATGTTGATTACAGCCATGCTATAGCCTCATACTTGGTGACGAAATACGGGAAGGATAACCCTCTCTATCCATCAGACCCCAAGAAGCGGGCTGTCATTGACCAGAGACTTCATTTTGACTCCGAAATCCTATTCCCAGCGCTGCGTGGTGCATTCGTAAGTAGATGCACAAATATTTTATTGCATTTTAAATAGGACGACACGCAAATAAAATTTAAAATACAAAATTTTATGATCGATGCGGGACTCGAACCCACGACCTAAGGCGTTCCGTGCCGTAACCTTTGCAAAATGCTAATATTAACATATAGCGTATTGGAGGATTAAGGCGACACTAAATGCCAGCGACCTTGAGCGATATGAGTTCACGGCTGCCGGTCCGCCATCTATGGAACATAGCCAATATTTTCGAAATTCTTGCGTGGAAAACAGTTTATATGCTTACAATCCTCGTTATTCACTACTAATCTGAATATATTAACCTACACAAAAAAGTACAAGCTATAAGAATAACTTTTCTGAGAGAAGTA
The DNA here is from genome assembly GCA_949711755.1 of Leptidea juvernica. NCBI lineage: Eukaryota > Metazoa > Arthropoda > Insecta > Lepidoptera > Pieridae > Leptidea > Leptidea juvernica. The sequence goes on from CATIXQ010000015.1 coordinate 7,134,382, forward strand.
CCAAAAAAATGTGTCACGCCATGCCAAAAAACTTGTTTAACTTCAAAGAAAAGTGGTAGTTCAAAAAGGCTCGGCAGTGTTAACTATAACCAACAGCAAGCATTAGCAACCTACAAATAAGACTTAAGGATATGTGTAACAGGATTAAGTAGTGTTCATAGCTCGAAATTCTATACTTTCACCACAAAACTTGTCTACAAACACCATGTTTGCGTGTTTTCTGCTTACTCTTCGCCTTAAGAATTAATTAATAATTATTTTCAGGAACCCATTATATACTTTGGTGAAAAAAAACCAAGGCCAGAAGTTTTGGAGAAAATTTCATCAGCGTATGATTTCATGGAAAAGTTCCTCACTAAGGCATGGATAGCTGGCGATGAGCTATCCCTTGCAGACCTCTGTTGCGTTGCTTCAATGAGCTCTCTGAATGTAGTTATGCCAATTGATACGAAGAAGTAAGTAGAACTGCTTATTTAAAAAGGAGTCCACACTTCTAGCATTTGATAGATAACATTAATAAATTAATAAATAAATAAATTTCGTTTATTTCAAAGATTACATGTACATTTTTTAGTGGTGGAGACTTCCCAGTAAGTTGTCTTAGGACACTTGTATTGGGAATATCTCGCAACTTCCTTAGCAGATAACTTTTTATTTAGTAAACAATATAGAAATAAACAGAAATGATTAAAAACCAAATTTTACAATTTACAATTAATTGTGTGTGTGTGTGTGTGTGTGTGTGAGTGAGTGAGTGTGTGGATGTGAGTTTGAATTGGACCTTTGATTGGGTCCATCTATGTAATGCGTGTGTTTATCATGTCAGTCTGATCAGAAGATTTTCCACTTCATCATAAGCAAGACAAGTTAGCCATTTATTTAAAGCTTTAACATTTAAAAGTAAATGTTATCAATCATCATTAGGCCTATCGCAGATGACACACTTTTTGTGCTATTGAGTCACATTGCGCGCACAATGTCTGGCAGATATTATACAGACTCAACGCACACGACATACACTTTTGGTCATTTTGTCGGCAGAATGAAACGTACACGCAATGTAATTACAGAGATTGCGGTGTATAAAAAAAAAAGAAGAAATAGAGAATTTTGGGTTCATCCTGTTCTTGCAGAAAGATCATTGTGCGTCTCCTACCGCATTTATCACGGGGAGTGTTCCGAAGAGCTGTGTTACCTGATTCCTGCCGCCGAATTCCACCTTCGCACGACACGTCACAAGTTAGGATATCATCTCCACCATCTGGATGTGTGGCGGTCCTCCACAGTGCGGTTTTCAAGGAGCTTTCTTCCTCGTACTACAAAGCTGTGGAATTAGCTTCCTTGTGCGGTGTTTCCGGGACGATACTACATGGGTACCTTCAAAAATAGCGCCTACACCTTCCTTATAGGCAACGCTCTTGTGATTCCTCTGGTGTTGCAAGAGAATGTGGGCGGCGGTGATCACACTTAACACCAGGTGACCCGTACGTTCGTTTGTCCTCCTATTCCATAAAAAAAAGATTATTATAGATTAGGGACTGTTTCATATCAAACATACAGTTCTAAAACCTAGAAAATTACCCTGATTCACAATCTAGAAAACGAGAAATCTTAAAATTAAGAACTCATTATCTTAAAATTCACGATTCAAATGGAATATCGATTACTATAATCGATTAATGTGAATGAGTTAATACAATTCAACCCAAAACCACTTGCAAAAGATGATTGATTCAATAAAATTACATAAAAAATACATTATAATTAACATAACATTAGTTAATTAAGACATTAGTCTTTAGTTAAAAAAATAAATAAATATCAACTTACTATTACATTATAAACTATTACATACGAAATCGATCGAAGAATAAGTCGATTCTGAATCTCGTTCTCTATTTTAAATCTGTGCTGACAGTGACAGCTACAGAATAGTCTAGAATGTCCATTGTCAATCACTCGTTTGCTGTATCGTGTAATTTCAATATTCAGCTTTTTTAATATAGATTGTTGCCCATATATTGCATAACCTCAATTTTACAAAACCTCCTACAACTCTGCTTTCAGTTTGCCAAAAATCCTCAAATTCTCAGTGATGCTTTTTAAATTAATCAGCTATTTATTAACAATTTTATCCTTTTACATCGTGGCCCAATAATGTATGAAAGGGTATCCGTCTCCTTTCTGTCATGATACTCTGCTGAAGATGTATCGTACAGTGCTGGTCTGTTTTCTATTTCTTGAATCAACATCGATACATCGATGTCTAGCGCCATGATACAATCCCTAGCAAGGGCAGGCTACAGATTATATTGAGCGTATACGCAGACGGCGTTAGCGCGTGTTGACGCGAACATTATTTTTTTTGGCGCACTTTTTGTATGGTGCGGTGCGGCGTGGTCTGTCAGATTTACAAGAATATTTTGTGTGACAGACTTTTTGTCGTCGTATGCGTTGCGTATAATTCTATAGGTCTTATTATCACAGACTAAAAGTGCGTCAAGGATAGTCTGTCGTCTGTGACAGGCCTTATGATCACACTTGAGGCTTAACTGAGACAAGTTAGTCACAATAAAGCGCACTGTAAGGTTCTTTAGAAATAAGTACATGCTTTAATTTGCAATTCTTGGACTGTGAAAATCATAGGTGCATTCTGCAAATAGGTATTTTATGGTAGGATTTCCTAGAATAGGATATTTAATATTTTCCGATTTTCCTCTTTTATTGCCACTCAAACCCAAATGGCTTATTAAGTGCTATTGTTTTTTTTTATGAAATTAAGGGACGAGACAAGCAGGACGTTCAGCTGATGGTAATTGATGCGCCCTGCCCATTACAATGCAGTTCCGCTCAGGATTCTTGAAAAACCCTAAAAATTTTGAGCGGCACTACAATTGCGCTCGTCACCTTGAGACATAAGATGTTAAGTCTCATTTGCCCAGTAATTTCACTAGCTACGGCACCCTTCAGACCGAAACACAGTAATGTCTACACATTACTGCTTCACAGCAGAAATAGGCGCCGTACCCATAATCTAACCGGCATCCAGTGCAGGAGCCTCCCACTGGTAAAAATTTGTATTGTATTTTACTTTATGTTCCTTTACAATAAATACATTAAAAAAAAATTTAATACAGTAAATAAATAAAAGGAATAAATTTTTTAGTTAAAAGTATTTGGCAGCTGTTCTATCACAGTTATACTAGTTGAGATATGTGCAAAATTCGACACTGTTGTTGATGTGTTATTGTTAAGTATTTCAATTAAAACACATCATATTTTTCAGATACCCGAATATAACAGCTTGGATGAAAAGATGCTCAGAATTAGATGTCTATAAGAAGAGCAACGTGCCTGGTTTGACTGCATTTAAAACTCTATATGAGAGCAAACTATGAAAGCCAATTAAATAAATCATATTCAAACAACTTTTATTGTACCTGCTAATTTGACCGTATAATGCCATTGATTTAATGCACTGCGGTTTAAATGTGATTGAAATTGTTGAAAAAAAAAAAAAAAAATTATTGAATTCACTTTGTATTTAGTAAAAAAGGGTTGAGGGTACTTGTATATTTTGGCCTATTATATATATATATCTATAAATCTGTAAAGTACGTTCAGGCAATAAAGGTTACATGAAATATATGATTTGATTTTTTTTCGTTACATATTCTGAGTGATAGCTTCGTAATAGTTATTTATGTAACTGTTGTGTAATAAGGGGTATTAAAATACGAATGTGGGTTTATATGTGTGATAATAGTATCACATGAGTGTTTTAATACCTAATTATCACACAATGTGAATCCTTTAAAAGATTATGAAACAGGTTGCTTACTGCTAACATTAAAACAGCCAGTCGTCCTAGTAGTAACCTAATATCATCCATTACTGATTATATACAAATAAACTCAAGAATTATTTATTTTAGTAGTAATATACATTTTGTATAGTGCAATTATTAAAATTCACTTCAATATTATGTTCTTTTGCAACGTTTTAAATATCCGGCGGTGTGCTGTAAAAACTTGAATCGCTCATTTTTTCAATAAAAATGACGGGGTTTCGAATAACCTACTTTTTTTACGGCGCGCCACGTTCTGGTAGTGTGGAACGCGCGTAAACGAAAATGTTCTTTTTTTGAAATACATATAGATACCACGCATCGAGCAATAAGAATGTGGCTGTATGTTGAAACTCTTTGCGCATGAAGGGATCGAAAAAAAAAACAAGGAGTGTTGTTATGAAATTCAGTGCAACATTACAACACTCGTTTGTAGGATGTAAGGGTTATTTCGACATTGGGTGTTTTAATGTTGGTAATAAGCTAACTTCAGTTAAGTTTCAGAATATTTAATAGAGAATTTAAAGCATGGGTGTAGATAAAGTAATATAAATGGACCTTAATTAAATAAAGAAGTATTATTATTGAAATATAATACTTTTTAAATGATGAAAAGGGGTGTTATGACTGTTATACTATCCATTAAACGAATTTATGACAAGCAATCCAACAATGGATAGTCACATGCCGACCATATTAGATCTTGTGCTGATAACACAACCCGATTGTTACCAGGTAAGTCGTCGAAGTACAACCGTGCCCCCAATACCACACCTACCTACTTTAAGCGCGGATCGCCCGTCCGAAATCTATGCACGTCGTGAAAATCCGGAGCTTTTCATTTTAACCGCCCGGTTCTAGGCGCTGTTGAAACCTGCCATTGGTTATTTCAGCAAGTCGTCTCTGCAGCCTCTGCGCATGGAGAATGGCACCCTGGCCCATACGCCTAATACAAAAATCCATCTTCTGGGTAGGTTAATTCGACCCATAACGGTATTGGAAAGACACCGCCTATTATCCCGCGGTGTCAGAACTCTATGCCTAACACACATTTTAGGCAGAAAAGTGTTTGAGCGAGTTATGGAAACAAAAGAGATTTGGCAGTAAGCCTGAATCTTCTACACTGCATATCAATTATGTTGGATTCCTCCAACATTCATTGTTATGTACACACTAGGGCTTCCAATCCCGCGGCCTCTTTTCAATCTCGGCATTTGCGGGACTACGAATTTTCAATCCCGCAGGATCTCGGTATTTGCGGGATCCCGCATATTGAAAATATGCACATTTTAAAACAATGAATTTATCAACTCCACAGTTATTTACGTACATATTACTATTAAAATGAGATAAATCAAATTATACTTTTTTTTTCACAAAAAAAACAATAACAAATTCTGAATAAAAAGCAAAACAAAACAAATCGTTTTCAAAAAATACACAACGCAAAATAACAAAATCAACCAAAAAATACACATTTTAAACTGATAAATTATTACTTAATTATTAAGTTTTTCAGCTTTTAATATTAACTGAAAATGTTTGCGAAGGAAATACAACATTTCCAAACTGTCGTCTGCCAAACTACTGCGTATTTTACTCTATTGCCTGGCCAGAAAATGCCCTTTCTGCTTCCACACTAGTGGGCGATATTCCTTTTAAGGGCTTGTACGTGAATGGATCTTTCATTCACGTACATACCCTTAAATTTTTATTCTATTCTAAAAGGATGTATCAATAAACATCACGAAAATACGAAACAGTTAATAACTTGAGTTATTAAGAATAATAATTCACGCAGATTATCCTATTTTGCATCGCATGCACGCTTTTTTTCAGTCCCGCAAATCCCGCGGATCCCGCCCTGGAATTGCAAGCCCTAGTACACAGTACTGATGACCTACTGGAGTTTTCGTATGTAGAAAATCGTCCACCTGTGCTACAAGAAGCTTTCATCTTCTACAGATTTCTTTCTTGAGAAGGGTGCGGGGTAGGATAAAATTAACCTTGTTAATTTTAAACCCCAGAAGACTCAAGTTTATGTGCTATCCACTAAAAAAACCCTTTTAGTTATATCACCACCCTTCGAAAACTCGAAATCTCGAGTGATTGTCAATTCCGCGGCCGTATTGAAGACAATACCAAATTGTCTTTGAAGAACGTTAAGTCATTAATTAGAGAAAAGCCGTCTCGAGGATCCATTTTTCTGTGAACGGCTGGAACATTTGGCCCTCCGTATAAGCGACGCATATTGTGTGTCTTCTGTCGCGGAACCGAAGTAGATATTATATTATTGAACATGACGTATTCATAGATCATTTATACGTCTAAATAGACTGTGACAGCTGTGAAAACGTCGAAAAAAAATGAGATTTACAGCTGTTAACCTTCTTTATGAGCAATCCACGCACACTAACACAAAGATATACAAATCGCGAGTGTAAGACGTAGAATGTCACGCATACTGAAGTAATAAACCTCACCTGTGTTCGTCTGTTGTCTCTATCTGGATGTATAAATTATCTAAGAATGTATTAAATATGTTTTCTACAAAACTATAAAGAATTGAGGACTACGCGTTAACCTGCGTGGGAGGCCTGTATACATGCATAGGCTACATAATATCTCCAAGAAGCTTGCCCCCATACATTAAGCCTGCATGCTACAAATTTCCAGTTACCAGATAAACAAATATACTCTGAACGAACAAATATACACTTGTCTATAGTGCTCAAGGATATTACTTTGAGGCACTTCGAGGTTCAATATAGTACCTAGCACTACCTTTTCATTATATATTCATGTATAAGAATTTGTTACTAATTCAAAGTTGTCTTTAGCTGCCAGTACCAATGTAATAGAAGTTAGGTACATCCAGTGGGTATATAATCATCGGCTGGTTGCGATAAAGTCGTAGTTTGAATAATGAATGCCTACCCCGCCGAGGTGTTTACCTAATGATGATGATAATTTATTGTTTTTGTATTGCACCATTCAGCCGGTGGATTATAAATATTTTAATATTCATAATTCATAAGTTTAAACCTGAATGGTTTTGTTTTCTCGTTCAAAGAGTAGGTATTATATATTTTTTACATTGTAACAAAGTTCACATCGAATTTTCTCGAGTTACAGAATTCGATAGGTCAACTACGGAAAGGAACTATCTATCTATCTTTACTTCATATCTATTATGTAAACAAAGTTCTTTCACAAGTAAAATTACCAACTGCTTTTTTCCGAACTGATAAGACTTAGGGACCTTCAAGAATGGAGCATATTCCCACCTTATGCCGGCAACGCCCTTGACCCCTGGTGTTGCGTATATCAATGAGTGGTTGCCGCAGCCATCACGAGAACCTTTTGCTCGTTTGCCCCCTTTTTAAAAAATAATATTCTTGTTATGGTATTAGCTACTGTTCGAGAATTTTCGAGAATCCTTACATTCGAGAACCTGAGCGAAGACGTGAACACTCAGCGATACATTTAACAAGTGATATGCAATACGGTAACGCTATACCACACACATATGTGTTAATGCATCATAATAGGAAGTGATGATATTGATCTTATTTGAAAACTAGCTGAAGCCCCGCGACTTCATCCGTGTATACACAGGACTGAGACCGTAATAGGGCACTTCTTTTTTTATGGAGTAGAAGGACAAACGAGTGTACAGATCACCTGGTCTTAAGTTATAACCACCGCCCACATTATCTTGCAACACCAGAGGAATCACAGGAGCGTTGCCGGCCTTTAAGGAGGGTACGCGCTTTTTTGAAGGTACCCATATCGTATCGTCCCGAAAACACCGCACAAGGGAGCTGATTCCACAGCTTTGTATTTCGTGGAAGAAAGCTTCTTGAAAACCGCACTGTGGAGGACCGCCACACATCCAGATGGTGGGGATGATATCCTAACTTGTGGCGTGTCGTGCGAAGGTGAAATTTGGCGGCAGGAATCAGGTGACACAGCTCTTCGGAACACTCCTTGTGATAAGTGCGGTAGAAGACACGGGAGACACAAATCGACACAAGATTTCTATTAAACTTTGAAAATAAATGAATACTTACATGCTCTACAAACAAGCTTGAGTACAGAGGAATCTCAGGAGCGTTAACCAGCAATAATCTTCATTGTACTTTAAATCCATACAATAAAACAAATTTGTTATTCTGTATACAAAACAGTAAATCTTTCGCACATCACGTGGTATTAATATTTATTTACGTGTAGGTACGTATGCAATCCAAACATTGGGGCTTGGGAATTCCACGGTATGTTTATTCATTGAACAAATATAATCCTTGTTTTTGCTCCTCATGCATAAAGATGAAGTATTTAAGTGGAGTTGCGAATATTAAATCTGTGTACTATTTGCTCTTGTTATCTGAGGTTAGCAATGATACAGCTATATTTTGTATTATTATTTTTGTTCATAATAACAATATTATGTGAGTATTTAACGTTTTTGGTTTTAGGGGGGGGGGGGGGTGGAAGTTAGGGTATGGTCTTGGTGGGAATCGCTCAAAGTGAGTACAGAATTACCTACGACTCTCAAAACTTCCATCATTTGGGCTTCCCGAGAGCTTATGCACATGGACCTCCAGCTTCTTCACTGGGCGCAGCATACACGTCGTTGTCGACGGCTATTGTTCGAATCCCAAGCCCGTGAAGTACGCTGTACGAAGCAAGCTGGAGTGCCCCAAGGCTGTGTGCTATCTCCGACGCTGTTTCTTCTGCATATCAGTGATATGTTGGACACCTCCAAATTGTCGACCAGTGCCGGGAGAAACTTGTGTCTTGTATCGAGTCCTCTCTCGAGAACGTCGCGGAATGGGGTAAATTGAACTTTGTCCAATTTAACCCCCAGAAGACTCAAGTTTGCACGTTTACCACTAAAAAAAACCCATTTGTCGTATCACCGCTCTTCGACTACACTTCCCTTAAAGCCTCGCCTAGTATCGGAATACTGGGTCTCGAAGTCTCGAGCGGTTGCCAATTTCGTGGCCATCTGGAGGGCAAAGCCAAATTGGCTTCGAAGAAGCTGGGCGTCATTAATAGAGCACGGCATACTTCAAGCCAGCCCATATTCTAGCGCTCTACAAAGCGCAGGTCCGGCCACACATATAGGAGTATTGCTGTCATCTCTGGTCTGGCGCACCCCAGTATCAGCTCGATCCATTTGATCGCGTGCAACGCAGAGCAGCTTGAATTGTGGGGGACCCAGTGCTCTGTAAACGGCTCGATCACTTGGCGTTGCGTAGAAACGTCGCTTCATTGTGTGTTTTCTACGGCATTTATCACGGGGGGTGTACCGAAGAGCTGTGTGTGGCGGTCCTCCACAGTGTGGTTTTCAAGAAGCTTTCTTCCTCCTACTACAAAGCTGTGGAATGAGCTTCCTTGTGCGGTGTTTCCGGGACGATACGACATGGGTTCCTTCAAAAAAAGCGCGTACACCTTCCTTGAAGGCCGGCAACACTCTTGTGATTCCTCTGGTGTTGCAAGAGAATGTGGGCGGTGGTGATCACTTACCAGGTGACCCGTACGCTCGTTTGTCCTCCTATTCCATAAAAAAAAAATAGTAGCGAAACAATAACAATGTAGAGCCCTAACCATCCAAGTCATCCCCGTCCCCGACTGTCCCCCTGGAGACTGCTGCAACCGCGCCGTTACGCTATCACCAACTTTGTGATGCAGCTGAGCAGAAGATGCAGGGCAAAAGGCGAATATTCTGCGTCTCAAAACAGAATCCATTCACTAGGGAGGATACCTGAACAAATCCGAGCCTGCCTGTTGGCTCCGAGGTGACATCCCCATCAATAATCTAGGGTATAGTGGGCTAATCACTCGCTTACCCGAAATTAAACAGATTTTCGAAACAGAAATAGTGCAAAACCGGACCGATTTTAAACCGACGACTTTAGTTATGAAAACACGGACACGAATTGCTTGCTCGAATGTGCGAACACTAAGTGACGATAGTCGACTTGCCCAAGCAGAAGCAGAAATGCTGAGATACAAACTGCAAATTCTCGGCCTTAGTGAAGTTCGCAGAAATGGATTCGGTGAACTAAGAACGTCAAGAGCACTCATGCTACTCTACTGTGAAAAGCAGGACGAAGATGACAACCGAAAACATGGGGTGGGTTTCCTACTTTCAGATGTGTCGAAAAGAGGCCTCTCAGACTGGACACCAATCTCAGATCGAATAATCATAGCCCGTTTCTACAGCAGAGCCCGTAAAGTTAGCATTGTGCAATGCTACGCACCCAACAATAGTGCAAGGACGATTTCTATAGCGCATTAAACTGTACACTCAAAAACATCCATAGACAAGACAAAATCATCGTAATGGGAGATTTAAACGCAAAGGCAACCAGCATTGTCTGCACCCAGCAGACAATGCTGGTTGTGAAAGACATATGCGCAAATGTGGGCTAGGAGTACGCAACGAGAACGGAGAGCGTTTCTCGGAGAACTATGACCTAACCATTGGAGGGACTTTATTTGTTCACGGAGACCATCACAAATATACACCATCTTGTAGTTGCAGAAGTGCGTCTCAAAGTGTCGGCATCGCAAACGAATTACGCTACACCGATGACATGCCGACGGTTTGATGTTAGCAAACATAATAATACAGACATCAGCAACATATTTAAACTGGAGCTTCGAAACCGCTTTTCGATCCTCGAGTGGAATCGCATCAAAATGGCCTACACAGAGACCAGCTCCGTCGTTATTGGACATACAACTAACACTAAGGCGGAATGGATCTTACAAAGAACTTGGGACCTCATTGAAAAAGAAGGGAGCTTCACCTACAACTTATTGCCCTGAATAACGCAAGTGTACTAGACGATCTCAGGCAGCAATACCGGCAAATCCGCAAAAGCATCTATATCGCAGTACACGCCAGGATAGAAGGGTGTGGGCCGAGAATATTGCTGATGGTGCTCAAAGAGCAGTGGATGCAGGAAATCTGAAGAAGATGTACAAAGCCACAAGGAAAGCCACTGATGGGGAAACATAGTTCAAGGAGAAAACCTTTAAAGAGCAAAGACGTCCAACTTATTGTGACTTCGGAAGGGCAGCTACAACGCTGGCAAGAGCACTATGAGGAACTCTTCCGCATCCCCGTTGACCCCGCTAACAACAACACGCCATCAGATACTTTGACCTCAAGCACTCTTAACATTGACTGTTCACCTCCGACTGGTGATGAAGTATTGCACGCCATCCGCACACTTAAAAATGGCAAAGCGCCAGGAGCTAATCTCATCACCGCGAAAATGCTTAAGGTGGAAATGGTATCAGCTGCAATCGCGCTGACGCCCCTGCTCCAGCGCATCTGGCGAGGCGAAGAAATACCAGATGATTGGAGTAATGGTATTCTTATCAGTTATCACCGTTCCAAAAAAGGGAGACCTCAGCCAATGCAACTACTGGAGAGGCATCACTTTACTATCAATACCCTCCAAGGTGCTATGTAAAGTTATCATGATAGGCTTACGACGGTCATTGACCCCCTCATCCATGGTGAGCAAGCAGGTTTCCGCCGTTTCACAGGTATCAGAATGGCAGAGATAAATGTACCTTACATTCGTGGATTTTGAAAAAGCCTTTGACACGTTGAAGTGGACCGGCGTATGGTCTCGCCTACGAGAAATTGGCGTCCCCGAGAAAATAATAAATATCACTAAAGCTCTATACAAGAACTATGCTTGTAAAGTGACACATAATGGGCTCATCTCGGATGAAATAGCGGTACATACGGGTCTACGACAAGGGTGCCTTCTTTCACCTCTTCTTTTCCTTGTCGCTCTTGATGGAATTCTAAAAAATTTAACAACAAGCGCCGAGGTATTAGAATGGGGCATAACAAAATATACTCTAGAGGATTTCGATTATGCTGATGATATATGCCTCTTAAGCAACACACGCGCACATGTGCAGTCCAAATTGAGCGATCTTTGCGAGGTAGCAGCGAAGGCGGGACATAAACTTAATATAAGGAAGCCTCAAGAAATGAGGTGCGGGGCAAAGAGCTCAGGCCCGTTGCTCATTGGCACAGAGGTAGGGGAACGCGTCCACAAATTTTCTTATCTCGGGAGCACTGTGTCAGGGACTGGAGGGACTGAAAAGGATATCACTTCACGGATCGCCAAAGCACGAGTAACCTTCGCACGGCTCCGATCCGTAAGGCAATCACGGAAACTGACATACTCAAAATATTCCGGTCCAACGTGAAGACCGTATTGATGTATGGGTGTGAGACGTGGAAAGTCACCTAACCCATCTCTCATCAACTTCAGGTTTTCGTTAACCGATGCCTTTGATGCCTGCCGATGACAAAATTTCAAACAATCATCTTTGGCAACGCTGTCATGAAGTCCCTCGACCAACACATAAAACGCAAATGGAGCTGGATAGGCCACAAACTCTGGAGGGATCCCAACCATATACTGAGGCAAGCCCTAGATTGGAACCCTCAAGGAAAGCGCAAACGTGGCCGTAAAAAACAAAGCTGGCGGCGGACTGTCATTGACGAAGCGAAGGACATCGGAAAGACCGGGAGTGAAATTAAGAGAGATGCTCAGGACCGATCGCGATGGAGATGCACTGTGGATGCCCTCTGCCCCAGCTAGGGGATGCAGGAATTTAATGAATGAATGATCTTACGTTTGAGACTTTATGAAATCTCAAAGCAGTAACTATCTTTTCCATGAAAACAGTAGGTATGTGAATCCAGAGGCTCTTGGACAATTTCGAATTAAATTTTTTGCTGTGAGTTAAAATACAGATTATTTTTATTACAATTATGTTACTGGACGGCATTAAAATTTTAATCATTTTTTTACGGAAAAGGAGAAAAAACGAGCGTACGGGTCACCCGATGTTAAGTGATCACCGCCCCCACATTCTCTTGCAACACCAGATGAATCGTTGAATGTCGTATCGTCCCGGAAACACTGCAAAAGGAAGCTCATTCCACAGCTTTGTAGTACGTGGAAGAAAGCTCCTTGAAAACCGCACCGTGGAGGACCGCCACCCATCCAGAGGGTGGGGATGATATCCTAATTTGTAGAGTGTCGTGCGAAGGTGTAATTCGGCGGCAGGAATCCGGTGAAACAGCTCTGCGGAACACACCCGGTGATTAATGTTGTAGAAGACACACAATGAAGCGACGTCTCTACGCAACTCCAAGTGATCCAGCCGTTCACAGAGCACTGGGTCCCCAGCAATTCGAGCTGCTCTGCGTTGGATGCGGTTAAATGGATCGAGCTGCAACGCCAGACGACAGCAATACTCCATGTGTGGCAGTTTTGAAGTATTGCCGTGCTCTATTAATGACGCCCAGCTTCTTCGAGGCTTTGCCCTCCAGATGACCACGGAATTGGCAATCGCTTAAGTTTTTGAGACCCAGTATTCCGATACTAGGCGAGACTTTAAGTGAAGTGTTTTAGAAGAACGGCGATACGACAAATGGGGTTTTTTTTAGAGGTAAACGCGCAAACTTGATTCTTCTTAAATTGGACAACGTTCAATTTACCCCATTCTGCGACCTTCTCGAGAGAGGACTCGATAGAAGACACAATTGTCTCCCGGCAATGTAGTATCCCATCGGCTACTGCAACGGCGCAGGCGCTGGGAAGGTAAATAAACCTTGCTCCAAGGGTAGGATGCGAAAAAGGAACGCATCCTTTCCCAATCTGTTGACTTGTAGTGCCAAACGCGGCGGGTCACTGGTGATCTGCGACGTGGGCTTCGGATAGGCACTACACTCCTGACCAGGCAATGGTCGGACGTTCTGAGAGGGGCGTCGACGGAGACCTGGTAACTATCGGGATGTGTAGTCAGCAGAAGATCTAATAAGAACGGCATGTGGCTTGTAACATCCAGGAGCTGCGTTAGCAAGTCAAACAATTGAGACAGACCATACGCCAATGCAAAATTATGCATAGATCGCCCTGCGTATTCTGTGGTACGTGAACTAAGCCATTCGGTATCGTGCCCATGGCCTTCAGACCGAATCAGTAATTTTTACACATTACTGCTTCACGGCAGAAATAGGCGCCGTTGTAGTACCCATAATTTAGCCGGCATCTTGTGCAAAAGGAGCCTCCCACTGGTGGTACTCCTCTTCCATAAAACAAGAAGCACAAAAATCTGTTAATTAGCTTGAGCTCGTTGGCTATTTTCTTTTACAAATTATAGCTGAATGCTTTTATCAAATGATTCAAATAATCTTATCGCCCTTAATGTGTTTACAGTATGTACACAAAGTACTAATAATAAGTGAAATTATTTAAAAATTACTCAATGGTTCCGTTTCTCTGATATTAACTATTAACTCTAACTGTTTCTTAACGATCATTGATCAAGTTTTTTACTATACGAGTATAAGTAAGTACCAGTAAGCTAGGTCGATAAATAATTAAACCGGCAAAGTGTGATTTGAAATCACGCATCAAGAGTTCTATTGAGGAATTTATCTCAATAACGTATTTTATGTTTAAAAAAATCATGTATTCTTATTACATACCGTATCTTACTTCGATTCGATGACTCCGTTGATGAAGTAGTAAGTACGTGTCAATGAATATATTAATATTTAATATATTGCTTAAGACGTATATAGTGCTTGCGTCAGGGAGGATGTCTGTTCTCGACGCCTGACTTTTCTTGAATGACCAATCTATCATCTGGCTGCGTGTAGACTGCGACGATCATCCGCGAATAAAAGCATCCCTGTATAGGTCCCATAGCGGTAACGCAGAGACTGACCGGCTCCTCGAGCACATCCAAATGGCTACAGATTCCATGTTGGAGCATCTGCCCAACTGCAGAGATCGTGTTTTTGGCGATTTTAACGCCCAACACGCCGAATGACTAGGCTCACAAACACCGATCATGCAGTTAGATCTCTTCACGACTTCGCCTTAGTATATGGTCTGACGCAACTGGTTATTGCGCCAACGCCAATCCCAGATGTTGAAGACCTTCACTATTGGACCTCACATCCGGACGGCTACCTAGTTTCCATTGACCTTCCTCTGAGGTCGTCGTGGCTTGGGTCAATGTGGTGGTATCGTAAACGATCACCACTAGTATTTTAATACTATAATCATGCCTCCAGGTCCCTCAAAAGAGTTATTGCAGACGCGAAGTCGAAGCACATTGGCAGAATTGGCGAGAGAGTTGCACGCCTTCCCTCGGGAACTTCATTCTGGTCTGCGAACTGCCGAATTTTAGACGATCAACATATTTTTGCGTTCAGGAGCTGTCACTGACCACTGTCGTTATTGTAATAGAAACATTGACATAATATAACAATTAAGTTTTGATTGACAACTTATCGATGACAGTTTAGACAGCTATTTGTTAGATTCTATTGTTTATGACATGTAATAGTTATTTATGCAACTGTTGTGTAATAAGGGGTATTAAAACGCGAATGTGCATTTATCTCACGAGGCGAAGCCGAGTGTGATAACAGAATCACATGAGTGTTTTAATACCTAATTATCAACAGTTGCATACAAGACTTTATCTACACCCAGAATATGAATCCTCTGAAAGATTCTGAAAAATTCTTAAAACAGCCAGCATTAACCTAATATCACCCATTACTGATTATATACAAATAAACTAAGTATTAATGAAAGAATTATTTATTATAGTAGTAATTTACATTTTGTATAGTGCAATAATTAAAATTCACTTGAATATTATGTTCTTTTGCAGCGTTTTAAATGAATCGCTCATTTTTGAATGATTTTTTTAAAAATGGCGGGGATTCGAATAGCCTACTTTTTTTACGGCGTGCGGCGAACGCGAGTAAACGATAATGTTCTTTTTTTGAAATTCATAGAGATACCACGCATCGAGCAATAAAAATGTGGCTGTCTGTAAAAACTCTTTGAGCATAAAAGGTTTGAAAAAAAAATAGGAGTGTTGTTATGAAATTCAGTACAACATTACAATACTCGTTTGGATGATGTAATTGTTATTAGAACATTGGGTGTTTTAATGTTGGCAATAAGCGAACTGTTTCAGAATCTTTACTAGAGGATTTAAAGCATGGGTGTAGATAAACTCAGTTTACGTCAACACGCTTACGTTTACGTGAAATCGCTTTGCATTTAATCGTGATCAAGACTGGCATTTGAACACACTTACTTAAAACTGATTTTGATTAAACTCAGTTTGAATGGTGAAAACTCGATTTTTGTGAACGCGTTCAACTCATTAATCGAAGTAAAGACAAGCCTCTGAGCTAGTTTAAGTAAAACTGAGTTTTAATTAAATCTGGGCTGACAACTAAGTTAATTATAATTTCGATAAATCTATAATTATCAAATTCATATGACCATCGAATATTCTCATCATATTTTAAGTAATTAATTCCTAACAGAACTCTAAAGTAGATAAAGTAATTATTGTAAACCAAATATATCGCTGTCTCGCTTTATCCTGGAAAGTATATGCAGCATTTAAAGTGTTTATATTCAGTTAATAATTCGTAGTCGTCGAGACAGAGTTACAAGTGTTGGTCACCTATACAAGTTTATTGATCCCTGTCAAATTAGTCTACTAAGCTTAAATAGTAAGTATTGCGGAATATCATAGTAAAAAAATACTAATTTTTTTAAAGCAATAACTTACAATTGTTTGTAATATAAGTGCTATCTATATAATATATGTATGTTAGTGACCCTGACTACTAAGCTAAAGGTCCCGGGTTCCACTACCGGTAGGTGCAATCATTTATATGACGAATATGTATGTTTGTTTCCGAATCATGGATGATTTTATGTATTTTTGTATGTATTAAATATATCGTTGTCTTGTACTATGGTACAAGCTAGTTTGGGGCAAGATAATTCGTGTAAAAGTGTGTCAATATTATTATTATTATTATTATTATGTATTTTTCATGTTTTGTATGACTTTTTACACATTTTGTAGTGATTTCTGCTATGATGAGTGTTGCAATTACCGTGATGTGTTAAAATATGTTATTAACATAAAGTAATATAATATTATTATTATATTAGACGTATGACATCAATTACAATACGAAACATACATTTCAGAAAAAAATGGTTTTGACTCTGTACAACTTAGACGCAAGTCCCCCATGTCGTGCTTGCCAGATGGTGTTGGAGTATTTGAAACTGCCGTTTAATTATGTCACCGTTAATCCTCTGAATAAAGAGCAACTTACTGAGGAATACATAAAGGTCTGTATGAGTAGTAAATTTGATATTTACCTTTATTTGAAGTCAATGCTTATGCAATTTTGACTATGAATTCTTTGAGAATATGGAATGTCTCAGGGTGGTTTTACCGGTTAGATGAGTTTAAAGGTCACGGTTTCTTTGCCGGTTAGTACGTATCGAATTCTTTATCTCTCGCGAACGTTCGGGTGAATTTCGTAACGAAATAATAAAAAAATACGCGTTGCACTCAGAGAGTGCCGGATTATCATTTAAATTTTAAACATTGATAAGATTATAGACAACATTAATATTAGCAAAACTTCCATATCTGACCCCGACAAAATAGCAAATAAATTTAATGATTACTTTATCCACACCGTATCCGGTTAAAAACGACATTAGTCATTAAAAATACTAACTTCGAAGAAATAATTGCATATTTTGATACAATCTAATTAATTCTAATTCTAGTTACGATTATAGTTATTTTTAGAATCGGTGTCCTCTCGCCTTTTGCCAGTCGCGCGTGCTTCTCAAGCACATCTCACCTATAACTATGTTATATGTTATAGGTGAATAGGTACTATAGGAGAATAACTATGTTATAGGTGAGATGTGCTTGTACCTATAACAAACCTTTCTAGGCTCACACTAGAATTTAATTAATTAGATTGTACAAAAATACGCAATTATTTTTAAACTTTTTAGTGCATAATATACATATGTTTTGGAAAAGTGTTTTTGAAGTCGGTTGTTTTTTTGTTAATTTTTAGGTACAATAACTAATAATTTGTCTAAATGTGTAGATCTACTAAATTTTGCAATGCAGCAATGGACGTAAGCGCAATGCAAAAATGATTACATACAGTGAGAGATTCTGCCACAGATCACACCCTTAATGTAATGTAATGTTATGAAGTTCCATCGAACATCACATTCGACTTGTTCCATTGAACAATTACTTGACCATAACAATGTTATGGTAGGAGACTGAAATATTTCAGTCTAGCGTAGCATAGTTCGGATAGCATAAAAAAAATGCTGTAGAGTATCGTTAATTTGCTCCTAAGTTCCTTTGTCATGGATCCCATATCCCGGGTCAGAACCTACCCAAACTCACCAAACTATCTCTGGAGTATATCCTTTCCAATAAAAAAATAATCATCGAAATCGGTTGACGCGATATTGATTTGTTCGTAAATTTGTCGCGCACATACTTATAGCAAATTTAAGGCAACTATGGTTTTCCCATTGTTGGATCGGATTGGTTGGATCCCATAGTAAGATCTGGACCAAATTGTAATGGGATCACATGGAAAGCACCAGCTTTCAAATAAAAAAAGAATGATCAAAATCGGTACACCCAGTCGAAAATTCTGAGGTAGCAAACATAAAAAAACATACTGACGACTTGAGAACCTCCTCCTTTTTTGAAGTCGGTTAATTATACCTCATTATCCGCAGATTTTGTATAAATCTAATCAATTAAAACATTTTTTTTTTCAGATGAATCCACAACACACTATTCCTACGTTAGTCGATGATGACTTCGTTGTATGGGACAGGTATTTAAAATTTCCCTGTAATTTTGTTTTTCTTAAGCCGCATCCAGTTTATTCATAAAGTAACTTCCAAGTAGTCTTCTTTGAAGTTGTTGAATGTCCCCTTTCCTAGGATTACACATTAAACAACTTCCTCACTACATTTTTTATGATATTATTTATTTCCGTGGCATTGTTGTTTTTACATCTACATATTTTTGTGCTAAGCAATTATATCCATCATCATCATCAGCCGGAAGTCGTCCACTACCGGACAAAGGGCTCCCCTAAAGATCGGTCCTGCGCTGCCCTTATCCAACGTAGCCCGGAGATCTCGACTAGATAGTTGTTCCATCTTGTGGGGGTTGCAACACTGCGTCTTCAGGTACGTGGTCGCCATTCGAGGACTTTTCTGCCCCGGATATCTGTCCGTCGAACTATGTGCCCTGCCCAGTGCCACTTGCAATTAAATGAATGGGGTGTTTTTTTTAAATTACTGACCCTAAAGAAAAAAACAATTACCTGTATTTACTAGAAATTGCAGCATTACAAAACAGATATCCATGATTGGTTACTAACCTCATATTCAAAGTCTCAATTATCATAAATGTTTTAATTATAAAAAAAAATATTATATTAATTATAAATTTTATTGCAGCCATGCTATAGTTGTGTATTTGGTGACAAAATATGGCAAGGATGACGCTCTCTATTCATCGGATCCTAAGAAAAGGGCTCTCATTGATCAGAGACTGCATTTCGACACCGGAGTCCTATTTCCAGCACTGCGCGATACGCTTGTAAGTAGATGCATCATTCTTGTATTGTATTCCAGATACATCCTATCATATTTCTCAGGGTTAATCTTTGTCCATGTCAGAAGCCATATGTGTTGCCATAGAATTTTAAATAAGATAAGTACAACAACACATGAACAATATGAACTTGACCGATCATTAGACAGCAGGGCAACAAAGTGATCATGCAGGGATTATCTCTAATACATATCTAGACATATCTCTACACGAGCAAAGGGGTATTTTAAAAATATAAAATATGTATGAGTTTCACATATTTAAAAAAGTATTTAATATTTCCAGGTACCCATTGTATACTTCGGTGAAAAACAATCCAAGCCAGAAAATTTGGAGAAAATTGTATCAGCTTATGATTTCACAGAGAAGTTCCTCACTAAGGCGTGGATAGCTGGCGATCAGCTAACTGTGGCAGACTTCTGTTGTGTTGCTACAATCAGCTCTCTGAATGTAGTGATTCCAATTGATGCTGCTAAGTAAGTAGAACTGTGAACTAAATACATTTTTTGATGTGAAAACTTCTATAGCGGCGTTGAGCACTTTTCTTGGGATGGGTATAAAATGTTAAACTCGCGTCAGGACACGTGACCTGATCGAAAATTCGTAAGTCGGAGCGACTTGAGTCTTTTGTGACAATTATAAAGTATATATAATATAATATACATAATTGGTGAGTTGAATTATATAATATACATTTTCATTTTTGTGTACGATAGCGCAATAAATGAATATTGTATTTAACCACACAAATGCGGACAATATACTGATAAATAAAGCAATTCGTGCGAAATTATTCCCTATATTTCCAAAATATGGATATATATTCGAAAATGCACAACGTTCAAGTTTCCACTACTACCGGCACTCCCGGAGTGCAACCCGTTATTATCCTTAATTGTTCATTTATCGGCTATCTATGTGCTCTTTTGTAATTCAATTTATCTTCGCACCTTCTATCTTTCGCAACTTGCAATTGAATATTTGGCAGTTCTCGCACAGTTATAATTACCACCACAAATCCGAAATACGACTTAGTTTGTTGAAGAAATTATTGTATATAATAATTAATAACATATACCTTATCTTTCAGATATCCGAATTTGACAACTTGGCTGAAAAATTGTTCAGAATTAGATGTTTATAAGAAGAATAACTTGCCAGGTTTATCTGCACTTGAAACTATATATGAGAGTGTTATTGCTTAAAAGTGGAAAAAATATTTCATTTAAAGCATATAATTAAACATTTTAATTCTTTAGATGACTATTTTTACATAGATGCCACTGCAGTAAAATGTACCTGCAATTGAAGAAAATATTGAATTCAAAAACTAGAAATCATCAAAATTTGCACTATGCACATTGATTTACTGAAGTTTGATGAATTTTGAATGGCTGAGTTAATATTTTTGGCTTGTTGAGTATATAATTAAAACTGTAAAGTAAGTTCATGCAATTAAAGTTCTACCAAAGAATTTGTTTCCTTTGTTTGGTTTTATATTTTGATAGATTGTGAATGTGTTTAAAAAAATTAATAATCTTATTGATATATATATAAAGTTTCGTGAACTTTGCGAAAACGTGTTCTGCAAAGGTAACGAGATGTTTGGTAAATAATAAATGTAAAAACGCAATTACAATTACACGAGTTTTTTTTCTTTAAACCGTATTTTATTCAAATGTGTAACACTCACGT
>CATIXQ010000015.1:7170363-7201979 GCA_949711755.1 Leptidea juvernica
TTACAATGCAGTGCCGCTCAGGATTCTTGAAAAACCCAAAAAATCTGAGCAGCATTACAACTGCGCTCGTCACATTGAGTTATAAGATGTTAAGTCTCATTTGCTCAGTAATTTCACTAGCTACAGCGCTCTTCAGACCGAAATACAGTAATGCTTACACATTACTGCTTCTCGGCAGAAATAGGCGCCGTTGTGGTATCCATAATCTAGTCAGCATCCTGTGCAAAGGTGCCTCCTACTAGTAGAACTATATGGGTAACTACGAGTGAGCTTGGCGTTCAAATGTCGTTGACGCGCGACTCTGATACAGTTATGGCTCCATTAATGTTGTAGGGGAATGACAGAACACGTATCTCGACGTGCATATGATCGGAACTTAACGTTAGCAATTTTGAAATTACGAGAATAACACCGCAGTAGTTTCTAAGCGGCTCGATCGATTGACGTCGCGTCGTGGAGAGACTTCGCCTCATTGTGTATCTTCTGCAGCGTTATCGCGAACTCTTCCAAATATATGTTTTACCTGATGGTAAACCAAACAACTGCCGAATTATAATACTGCATTACGCACCACAAACTTACATATTATTATATAACTTTAACCATCTGTTTTCTCATCCGATCTTTCTTCCACGTATACCCAAACTGTGGAATTATATAACTTCCGCGGTGCCACTAAATCTGGCAGTCTCGTGCCAGATTTTGGCGAGACAACACGTCCTGAGGATGCCTCATGTAGAGGCGAAACACGTGTCGAATTGTTTTAAAGACAAATATTGGCGGAATTAACACTAAAGAAAACTTAAATAATTTGTATATAATTATGTTTATTTCAACTTTCAGTTACCCCAATATATCTGGTTGGCTGAAAAGATGTTCAGAACTCGATGCATACAAGAAGTACAACTTACCCGGCTTAAATGATTTTAAATCCCTTTATGAGAGTCGAGTGGGTTGAAGCGAAGAATTTTTTATTCATATTTGTATTTAAGCTGTATTTCATTAATGTAATTTAAGTGAAGTTTCAGATAATTGCTATTTTTTTCGTGTATGTTATTGAAGTTCACTTGACTAAGTTGTTGTTAGTTGTAGGGTTGTTTTACTTTGTTTTACAATTAAGAAGTTAATTAGGAATTGAAGCAATAAACGTTTATGGTTTCTAAGTTTTGTATTTTTTTTTATAATTGGTTGCAATGATATTTATGTATAGAGATTCATTGAGCTACTAAAATAAATCCTACGTCAAATTATTAAGATTTGGGGACCGTTTCACTATTTGCAAGTAGCATATATTCATATGCTAGATAAAGGTTATTTATCAGCTGCTTAACGAAATGAAAATATTAAAAAAAAGCAGTTTTAAGTACGAAAAAACGTAACGGAAACATATAATACAATGTATTATTTCACTTTTAGTAATTTTCTAATTTACATCTTTAATAGCTAGCTCTTGAAAACTATTAACCAATTCTAAGCGGATGCAACATCATATACGTAATGGGAGTGGAATTTCTTAATGATACCACAGATTGGGAATAGAGTGACCACCCTCAGGCTATTAAATAATAAGTTTTATTATACGACTAGTTGACCCGGCAGACTACCTTCATCGATAAATAAAAGACCTAAACTTTTCTATAAAATAAACTTAAAACAAAGAAAAGGACTCCTTTTTTTAAGTGCTACCCGTGTTTTAAGGAAGTTTATTTTTTACTTCCTTAGAAAGTTAGAAAAATATAAAAATTCTAATTAGTTATTCATTTTAAACTATTATTTTTATTTGATTCCTGAACGACGGGGGACACGTCAAAGGAAAATCACAATTGTTGTTTTTATTTAAATCCGAGGATTTTCATGTTTATTCAAACCTTTAAAGGCTTCCCTCGACTTCCACAAATAATTCAAGACCAAAATTTGCCAAATCGGTCCTGCCGTTCTCGAGTTATAGCGAGACTAACGAACAGCAATTCATTTATATATATAGAGATACATTGTAACCATATTTTTTATGAAAAAAAAAGAAGGTCGCTGAGTTTGTTGCGCCCGTTCTTCTCAGCTCTGAGGCAGACATTTTCGAATGGGTGGTAGTTTTTGACTTTCAATATGTGATATCATATCCTATTTTGAATAAATTTGAATTTTTATTTTCAGTTTCCTTGTTTCGCTTTACCGCTATAACATAGAAAGCGATAAACATTATAATTAAAGACAGACTCTGTCTCGTGCCAGAGTTTGGCGAGTCAACATCTCCTGAGGATGCCTCGTATTGAGGCGAAACACGTGTCGAATTGTTTAAAGACAAATATTGGCGGAATTAACACTACAGAAAACTCAAAATATTTGGATGATTATGGATACCCGCAAAGTAACGCTTACTTCGAGAAATTTTATTATAATTTAACTCAGATAAATGGGAGACTTTAACAAAGGAATGATGAAGAACTTGTGACCGGTGATATAACTACATAAAATAAAAATTAATAACAAAAAAAAAACAACCGACTTCAAAAACACTATTCTAAAAATAAAAAAAGAATTATCAAAATCGGTTCACCCAGTCGAAAGTTTTGAGGGAACACACATAAAAAAATACCGACGAATTGAAAACCTCCTCTTTTTGAATTCGGTTAAAAATTCTCTAAAATTTCATTTTTATAACCAGCGCAAGAGTGCTACTAATGTTGCAGTAATAGAATGATTTATAACGTTTTTAGTTAACTGGAAGTCAGCCTGAAACTAATTAATAGTTCTGCGAAACGTTAATCCATCTAAGTTTTTAATTTAAGTTTTTGCGAGAGTCTGTGACTTTTGTAAATGGCCGGCTAGCTGCACCATTCGCAAATTATAAGCATTGTTCACGTATAAATCGTTCACATATAATGCAAACAGAAATAGTCCTTTTCACCGGATGCCACTACCGCCGCTATTATGGGTACCACAACGGCGCCTTTTTCTGACATGAAGCAGTAATGTGTGGATATAACTGTGTTTCGGTCTGAAGCGCGCTGTAGCTAGTGAAATTACTGGGCAAATGAGACTGAACATGTCTTGTCTCAAGGTGACGAGTGCAGTTATAGTACCACTCAAAATTTTTTGGGTTTTTCAATAATCTTGAGCAGCGCTGCATTGTGTTGGGCAGGGCGTATCAAGTACCATCAGTTGAACGTCCTGCTCGTCTCGTCCCTTATTTTCATTAAAAAAATATCCATGTTGTCTTGCCTGATTGTGAGACATCTGAGAGTCTGATTTGCATTCTGATGGTTATATATTGATAAAATAATAATAATTTCAATCAAATGAAATACTTCACAAAAATAGTACCTAGTTTAGTAAGGAGGGAATGTGTGTGAGGGAGTGTGTTTGTAGGCATAATGTGACGCCGAGGGTCTTAATGGGGTCACTGAAAATCAGTGTTGTGCTCATAATGTATGGACACAACTATAACTGAGTGGACTCCAGTTTTGGAAGACCACTGCCACATTAAGTTTTGCTTTTGTTTCTTTTGTATTAAGTTAAGTAAGTTTAAGTATTAGATTAAGCATATATTTTGTTCTCATTAACTTTTTTTTTTTTTTATGGAATAGGAGGACAAACGAGCGTACGGGTCACCTGGTGTTAAGTGATCACCGCCGCCCACACTCTCCTGCAACACCAGAGGAATCACAAGAGCGTTGCCGGCCTTTAAGGAAGGTGTACGCGCTTTTCTTGAAGGTACCCATGTCGTATCGTCCCGGAAACACCGCACAAGGAAGCTCATTCCACAGCTTCGTGGTACGAGGAAGAAAGCTCCTTGAAAACCGCACTGTGTAGGACCGCCACACATCCAGATGGTGGGGATGATATCGTAACTTGTGGCGTGTCGTGCGAAGGTGAAATTCGGCGGCAGGAATCAGGTTGAACAGCTCTTCGGAACAATCCCCGTGATAAATGCGGTAGAAGACACACAAAGAAGCGACGTCTCTACGCAACGCCAAGTGATCCAGCCGTTCACAGAGTACTGGGTCCCCGACAATTCGAGCTGCTCTGCGATGCACGCGGTCAAATGGATCGAGCTGATACTGGGGTGCGCCAGACTAGAGATGACAGCAATACACCATGTGAGGCCGGACCTGCGCTTTGTAGAGCGCTAGAATGTGGGCTGGCTTGAAGTATTGCCGTGCTCTATTAATGACGCCCAGTTTCTTTGAAGCCAGTTTGGCTTTGCCCTCCAGATGGCGACGGAATTGGCAATTGCTCGAGATTTCGAGACCCAGTATTTCGATACTAGGCGAGGCTTTAAGGGAAGTGTTCTCGAAGAGCAGTGATACGGCAAATGGGGTTTTTTAGTGGTAAACGCGCAAACTTGAGTCTTCTGGGGGTTAAATTGGACAAGGTTCAACTTACCCCATTCCGCGACCTTCTCGAGAGAGGACCCGATAGAAGACACAAGTTTCTCCCGGCACTGGTCGACGTTTTCCCGAGAGAGACTTGCATGGCCCGTGTATACGGCATCACCAGTGCTGTCGTCTGCATAGCAATGCATGTTGGCGGTGTCCAACATATCATTGATATGCAGAAGAAACAGCGTGGGAGATAGCACACAGCCTTGGGGCACTCCAGCGTTCACGGGCTTGGGATTCGAGCAATAACCGTCGATAACGACCTGTATGCTGCGCCCAGTGAGGAAGCTGGAGGTCCACTTGCACAAGCTCTCGGGAAGCCCAAATGATGGAAGTTTTGCGAGGAGCGCCTTGTGCCATACACGATCAAAGGCCTTCGCTATATCCAGACCAACTGCCAGGCCTTCCCCCTTGCTTTCAATAGCCGCCGCCCATCTATGTGTCAGGTATACCAGAAGATCGCCAGTCGACCGACCATGGCGAAAGCCGTACTGCCGGTCGTTGATCAACTGGTGACCCTCAAGGTATACCAAGAACTGGCGGTTAATTATGCTCTCCATGATTTTGGAGAGTAGGGAGGTAATAGCAATAGGCCTGTAGTTTGCCGGATCCGAACTGTCTCCTTTTTTTTGGATCGGATGGACAAGGGCTGACTTCCATGAATCAGGGACTACGCCTTTTGAATAAGAGTGCCGGAATAAACGCGTTAGCACCGGCGTCAACTCAGGGGCACACATTCTAAGCACGTTTGGAGAAATGCCATCCGGCCCGCTCGACTTCCTGACGTCCAACGAAAACAGAGCTCGCCTAGCAGTTTTCTGTCGGAACTGTACTTCAGGCATGGAGCTCTGACACCGCGGGATGGTCGGCGGTGTTTTTCCGTTGTCGTCAAGAGTCGAGTTGGAGGCAAAAAGAGTGCACAGGAGATCGGCTTTCTCTTTTGCCGTATGGGCCAGGGTGTGATTCCTCATGTGCAACGCCGGCATGGACGGCTGGTTGAAGTTACCAAGAGCAGCTTTCGACAACGACCAGAACTTGCGTGTTCCGGTCGGGTAACTGGAAAGCTGCTCGCCAATTTTGACGACGTGCTTCGATTTCGCACGGGCGATTTGCCGCTTAAAAAATCTGGAGGCACGGTTATATTTCCTCTTCAGAACTTTGCAGTTCGGATCCTTTGAGCCCAGCGCCGCAACCCAAGTTCGATACGCCTGTTTTTTGCAGTCAGATGCTGCTTTAACTGACGCATCGAACCAGGGCTGTGATCTGCCACCGATCGGTACTACAGAGCTTGGTATAAAAATATCCATGCCCTGCAGTATCACATCGGCTACTGCAACGGCGCAGGCACTAGGATCATCCGAAGGGAAACAAACCCTGCCCCAAGGGTAGGATGCAAAAAAGGAACGCATCCTATCCCAATCTGCTGACTTGTAGTGCCAAACGCAGCGGGTCGCTGGTGGTCTGCGACGTTGGCGTCGGATAGGCACTACACTCCTGACCAGGCAATGGTCAGACGTTCCGAGAGTCATCAAATGCCGCTTGAACGCAGCCCATGAGGTGATCCGTTTCTGCGTTACCACTATGGGACCTGTAGACACACGTATAGATGCGGACGCGGTCCTCTAAATCTACGCGGAGCCAGAGAGTAGACAGGCCCCTACCCTCAAAATTGCCGAGACGGCGACAGCAGATATCCTCCCTAACGTACACACATCCCCCGGCATGAGGCATGA
This sequence comes from Leptidea juvernica, assembly GCA_949711755.1. Taxonomy (NCBI): domain Eukaryota; kingdom Metazoa; phylum Arthropoda; class Insecta; order Lepidoptera; family Pieridae; genus Leptidea; species Leptidea juvernica. Next base: position 7,176,476 of record CATIXQ010000015.1, read on the forward strand.
AATTATGCTCAATTTTGTACCCGGGGTACGTTTAATATGACGTATCGCTAGGTCGAGATATCTGCATCTCCGTAAGGAAACACAAGGCCGGCTGCGCCGTCTCAAGGTGGTGGTGGCGTTTAAGTTGGAGTGAATTCCCCGGATGTTACAAAAGTCCACATTAAGCGTGGAGCGGGGTGCCGTGGTGTTGCTGCCCTGTTTGTCCTGTGACGAGCGCATTTGTAGTGCCGCTCAGAATTTTTTGGGTTTCCCAAGAATACTGAACGGCACTGCATTGTAATGGGCTGGGCGTATCAATTACCATCAACTGAAGGTCCTGGTCGATCCTCACTGTCATGAAAAACAACCTAATTTTGTATATTACCTATTTGTATCTGTCATTATCTATATATTATTTTGTAAAGTCAATTATAAAGACACATGATCGTCTTCAGCTAAGTAGACTATCTAATATCTTTTAACGATTAACTCTCTTAATACCGTAGTCAGACTGGACAATTAATCTTCTATATTGTTGCGTAGCAACCCTTCGAAGTATATGACGAGAGTTGTCAAACTTCAAGAGATTGTTAATTTCAACAGCTCCGTCAGCAATACTCGTAGCTCAGCGGGAAAGTGTTTACTTTAGACGCTGTAGACCCGGGTTCGATACACCTACTAGTGTATGGATTTTTTTGGGTTTTGTAAAGTTAAAGGAAATTTCTAATTTCAGGATCAAATCAAAGGAAAATGTGTAAGCAGGATAAAAATAGTTAAAAGAATTTTCTAGTACAATTTAAATTTAAAGATGGAATGGGAGAATCATTTTGAAAATAGAACGGATCCGGGGGTATATAAGCCGTACTAAGCGTGGCCTACGGAGTTCTAGTTCTGACTCGAAAGTGTAAAGAAGAAGAAGTAGTGAAAAGTGGAAGTGTTCCAAGAAGAAGAATATAGAAGAGACTTAGTGTTCGGTGCGGTGTGACGCGTGGAAGGTACCGCCGCCCACAAGAGGAACAGCGGCAGACCGGCGAAGTGCAAGTTCAGATAAAGCGAACGCAAATAAAGACTCGTTCCTATAAGCGGAATATCATTTCCAATCCCTGACCCACTCCCGTGTCAATATATATAACAATGAATTACTGTTCGTTTGTCTTGCTAAAACTCGGTAACGGCTGGACCAATTTGGCTAATTTTGATCTTGAATTATTTGTGGAAGTCCAGAGAAGGTTCAAAAGGTGAATCAATATGAAAATGCTCGGAATAAAATAAAAACAACAATTTTGTTTTTCCTTTGATGTTTCCCCCGTCGCGTCGTCCGATATTTGTTTTGTATGGACATATTTTCAATGAGAGAATTTAATGACGCACGGTTTGACAGTTCTGCTGTGAAACAATTTAATTATAACAACAGGGAGCATATTTTACGAAATAATTCTTGATGTTATGATATATTATTGACAAATTAATAAAAAACATTATTTTATTTATTATATATACAGAACAACGTCTGTCGGGTCAACTAGTTCTTAAATAAGAATAGTGATATACCAATAATTATATCGCAGTACGAGGCCTTAGTAAATACCAATGTAATGTCTCATATATCTAATCCATAGCATCGAGTCTGAACTATCTAAAGGCGCTGTGTGTAGGGAACAAACAGGAGTTTCTTGCATACGTTCATTGAAACTGAGTTAAATGTGATTCCCTGATGCTATAAACTAATTCCTACCCACTATTAATGTGGTGGATTTTGTTGCTGATAGTGCCACATTTAATTAAGTTAAAAATATACTCACTTTCTTGAAATCGACTCAAAATTCAACAAAAATTTTTCGGATCAAACTAGGCTTGGTATTTTTTTAATCTATATATATATATAAAGTAGTATACAAAGTTAAATCATACACATAATAGCCAAACTTAAACGTTTGATGGCGAGATAACGCTCTTATTTAAAAACAATTCTTTGTACAATGAACACTTGAAATCAAATAAATATATAATTACTATCTGACCTGACAGACGTTGTTCTGTATATAATAAATAAATCTAAAAAAAATGATATGAATTTGTCAATAATATATCATAACAACAAAAATTACTTCGTAAAATATGCACCCTGCTGTCGTAATGAAATTGTTTCACAGCAGAACTGTCAAACCGTGCGTCAATAAATTCTCTCATAGAAATTTTGTATGGACACATCAAAGGAAAAACAAATTTGTTGTTTTTATTTAATTTAGCAGCATTTTCCTATTTATTCAACTTTTAAGCCTTCTCTGGACTTCCACAAATAATTCAAGACCAAAATTGGCCAAATCGATCGAGCCGTTCTCGAGTTTTAGCGAGACTAACGAACAGCAATTCATTTTTATATATATAGACTAGCTGACCCGGCAGACTTCGTTCTGCTTCAATCGATAAATAAAAGACCTAAACTTTTGTATAAAATAATCTTAAAACAAACAAAACGATTCCTTTTTTAAATTAAAGCAAATAAAAAAAAACTCGGTATGAATGAATTTTATTAAATATTTTCGATTAATTACACATGATGTTGCTTACTTACAAAACAGAGTTTTCCTGAAATACCGGCTATTTATAAGGTTTCAATTTGATATTGACAGACACACATAGTTATGATACAGGCGGTTAACTATTTTAAAGCTTTTTGATACACTATATTTTTTGTTTTGTGGTGCAGTTATTTTATGAAAAAACTTAAGATATATTAATCTACATGAAAATAATCTGATAGATAGTTAACAACTGTAGTTAATCTACCTACTATTGTTATAAAATTCTAATTAGATATTCAATTTAATTTATTATTTTCATATGATTTCTGAACGACAGGGGACTCAAGGCAAAATCAAAATCGTTGTTTTTATTTAATTCCTCACCTTTTAACCAACTAATTTTTTCACCTTTTAAACCTTCCCTGGACTTCCACTAATAATTCAAGACCAAAATGAGCCAAATCGGTCCAGCAGTTCTCGAGTGTTAGCGAGACTAACGAACAGCAATTCATTTTTATATATACAGATATAGATAATAAGTAATATATGTAACATTCTGAAATAAGTATATTACAAGAACGGAAAGTTTGAAACTATTTCACTACGCATCATTTTTCAAAATATTTATTTATTTATCATTATGTGATCTGAGACGTTTCTTAATGTACTGGACTGCCATAGCTATGTCATGTACTATTTCTTCTCCACAGAGGTGAAAAGTGGTAATTTCGTTAGCGCAGTGGGACAAAAGTTGAAGATTTCCGCCCGGAGGGGAGAAAAATAGTTCACACGACACGGGCAGAAGTTTGAAAACCTTGCAGTGCGCGTTATAGACTTTCAACTATAAAACTGATGAAAATTGCGGAGTCACCTCTATGTGATTCATGTGGAACAATTGAGGATGCACTTATTAAATGAATGATTTCAGTCTAGTAGAGACAAAGTTGTAGGACTTATGGGTTTAAACAGATTTGATACGGGCATGTTTCTAAATATACTTGCCCATCCTGCATCTAAGGATGCCATAAGTCTGTTTGAATCCATAAGTCTTATTTGTTGAACACTGTAGGTATAACTTGCTTTTCCTTTTATCAATATTATTTTTAGTTTGTTAAGTTAAGAATTTTATTTTTTAATGCACTTAGATTATAATGGGGTTGAAATGTACATACGTATAAAAGCCCCTAAATAAACAAAGAAAAAAAAATATAAAATTGATACCGAAGATACGTACTTCCGACCGAGGTATAAAGAAATATTATTGCCATCAAGCATCGTCTAAAGTTTACCTCTTCGTATCCCCTATAAATTATATTTAAAAGTATGCTTGGCGATTGGATTAGGTTCCCAAATAGTGATGAAAGGGAACTATACAACTAAGACTCTTTGTAAGTCTGTCTGTCAAAGGATTGTAATTAAAAGTGTGTAATGCTATTGCCGCTGTCAAATAACACTAAGCTGGCGAATTCCAAATTGGCCACAAAACACATTAAAAAACTATTATTTTGCAACAGTGTTTTGTAAACGAAACATTATTATCCCAAGAAAAACTTTAAGCAAGAGGAGGTTCTCAGTTGAATATCAAATATTGTGAGCCGATTATAATGATGAGATATTTTTTTAGAGAAGGGTGGCATTAAATATTTTATGATAATACCGATAAAGGTTGAATATCGATTGAATAGTCTAGCTTGTTTTGTTAATAATTTTGATAGCCTAATTAGTTCGTTGAAAGTACTAGAATGTTCGCTATAGTATTTATTTTTCACCTGTTTCCATACTAGTATGTAAGACTCCAAATGACCCTTCAGTCTCCGGACGATGCTTCCCAGTATAGGCAGCTAAATATACAGATCTCCAAGTCATTGACTCGCGATATACGCCGCCACAATACAGATTGTGTGAAGGCGGCTATAGAGCGTAACAAAGGCTCCAAAGTATTCGCACGAGATTTGTCTATTGGGCAGAGCTAACTGACGAAGCTGAAGACCGGTGATGGCAGGGTCGTTTCGTTTAAAACCGAACTTTTGAGTCAAGTCGAGAAGTTCTACGGACAGTTATACACTACCGCACGGGCACCTGTTACCAACAAGGCTGGCTTGACTGAAGACCCAAGAGCGGAATAAACCCGACACTATACCGAAGATATCCCAGACGTCAGCCTGTACGAGATTAGTATGGCCCTAAAACAGCTTAAAAACAACAAGGCACCAGGTAATGATGGGATTACAGCCGAGCTTCTGAGAGCTGGTGGTACTCCTGTACTTAAGATCCTCCAGAATCTATTTAGTTCCGACATCATTGAGAGAAAACAGCCGCATGCATGGCACAGAAATATAGTGGTACTGTTCTTCAAAAAAGGCGATAAAGTACTTTTGAAGAACTTTAGGCCCATATCACTTCTGAGCTATGTATATAAGCTGTTTTCTAGGGTTATCACGAATCGTTTCGTGCGCAGGCTCGACGACTTCCAGCCTCCCGATGAAGCCGGATTCTGAAAAAACGTCAGCACCATAGACCACATACATATGCTGCGGCAGATTATACAGAAGACGGAGGAGTACAATCAGCTATTATGCTTAGCGTTCGTGGACTATGAGAAAGACTTTGATTCGATCGAGACCTGGGCGGTGCTTGAGTCTCTCCAGAGGTGCCACATTGATTACCGATATATCGAAGCGTAGAAGTGTTTGTATGGAAACGCCACCATGTCAGTCCGTCTCCAGGATCAGATCTCGAAGCCTATCCAACTGCAGTGGGGAGTCAGACAAGACGATGTCATATCGCCCAAGCTGTTCACCGCTGCGTTGGGAGATGTCTTTAAGCTTCTGGACTGGAACGGACTGGGCATCAACATCAACGGCGAATACATCACTCATCTTCGATTCGTAGACGATATCGTAATCATGGCAAAGACCATGAAAGACTTAAGCCACATGCACGATGTGCTCAATACAGCTTCCTAAGGAGTAGGTCTCAAAATGAACGTGGAAAAGACGAACATCATGTCAAATGTCCATGTCGCACCTACTCCCGTTGCAATTGGGAACTGTACTCTCGAAATTGTTGACGAGTACGTCTAACTTGGACACACAATCCAGTTAGGCAGGTAAAATTTCGCGAAAGAGGTCACTCATCGAAACCAACACGGATGGGCCGTTCGGGACCGACGATCTGGTCAAGATCGCCGGAATACGTTGGATGAGGGCAGCACAGGACCGATCGTCGTGGAGATCTTTGGGGAGGCCTTTGTCCAGCAGTGAACGTCTTCCGGCTGATGATGATGTAAGAAATTACCGTCATTTACATACAACTAGATACCAATATGTTTCCTCGTGGTTGCTTGCATTTGAATTGAAGTGGCAAAATGCATTTCACTTTCCATTAGATGATACGATGCTAAACCCTGTGCCCGTTTGTCATCATCTATATATATATAATGAAAATGTTCTTTGTTTGAGGCTCTTTCACGCCTAAACGACTGATATCTCTATATATACCTCTATTTATGGGTACTTATTTTTCGAATTCCAACGTTCCTTCCTTTAAAAATTCGCCTAGCGAAGCGGGCGTGAACGGCTTCATGATTTGAGTTTTATGTTGTGTTAATTCCGCCAATATTTGTCTTTAAACAAATCGACAAGTGTTTCGCCTGTACAAGAGGCATCCTCAGAACATGTTGTCTCGCCAAAATGTGGCACGAGACATTGTCTCGTGCCGGAGAACGATTTGTCGATTTGTTTAATGACAAATATTAGCGGAACTAACAATAAAGAAAACTCAAATCAGTTGAATAATTATGGATTTCCGCAAAGTAACGCCTATTTCAATCAAATATAGTCTGTAATATAAAAATAATTTAAAGTATTTGAACGCTGTATATAAATGGCTGTATTCTGGCCATGACAATATAAATACACACTTTTATGGATTAAAAGTAAAACATGATTTAACACTTTGTTTAATGTATACCGAATTTAATTAGGATAAATTGCTTGGTATTGCATAATATAATCTAAATTAAGACATTCTGCACAAAATGTATTAATGAGTCTACAAATTCAGCCCTGTCGTTCATTAGCAAACACGACATCGTCACTCGCAAAGCTAATGACAGACCGACAGATGGGATCGCAACATTTTGTAAACATAGCACAAAACGATCTTAATTGCATAGTTAATTAAAACAGTTAATGCGTCCTTACTGTTGTCATATTGTTGTTAAACATAGCTTCATATAACATGGTTCGTCATGCTTGTTGATTGGCAATGCTTGCGGCGGCGTCGTGTGCCGGTTCATCTCCTTCCCTAAAATGTGTGCTAAGGGAACTATGGCTGGTCGGGTGCTGCTTGGGGTGCCAGGTCGACCTCTTATACTTAATTTTTGTCAGATGCAATTACTAATAATTGTGACAGTAATCACAACCACATTCACGAAGCATCCTTACACATACAATGAGTTCAAGCTCTAAAGGTTGACGAATTTATACAGTTAATTCTTTATAACTTTATATGGAATAGTTTATATTTTTTTATGGAATAGGAGGACAAACGAGCGTACGGGACACCTGTTGTTAAGTGATCACCGCCGCCCACAATCTCTTGCAATATCAGAGGAATCACAGGAGCGTTGCCGGCCTTTAAGGAAGGTGTACGCACTTTTTTTTAAGGTACCCATGTCGTATCGTACCTGAAACACCGCACAAGGAAGCTCATTCCACAGCTTCGTAGTACGTGGAAGAAAGATCCTTGATAATCGCACTGTGAAGGACCGCCACACATCCAGATGGTCAGGATGATATCCTAACTTGTGGCGTGTCGTGCGAAGGTGGAATTCGGCGGCAGGAATCAGGTTAAACAGCTCTTCGGAACACTCCCCGTGATAAATGCGGTAGAAGACACACAATGAAGCGAATTCTCTACGCAACGCCAAGTGATCCAGCCGTTCACAGAGCATTGGGTCCCCCACAATTCGAGCTGCTTAACGTTGCACGCAGTCAAATGGATCGTGCTGATACTGGGGTGCGCCAGACCAGAGATGACAGCAATACTCCATATGTGGCCGGACCTGCGCTTTGTAGAGCGCTAGAATATGGGCCGGCTTGAAGTATTGCCGTGCTCTATTAATGACGCCCAGTTTCTTGGAAGCCAATTTGGCTTTGCCGTCCAGGTGACCACGAAATTGGCATTCGCTCGAGATTCCGATACTAGGCGAGGCTTTAAGGGAAGTGTTGTCGAAGAGCGGTGATACGACAAATGGGGTTTTTATAGTGGTAAACGCGCAAACTTGAGTCTTCTGGGGGTTAAATTGGACAAGGTTCAATATACCCCATTCCGCGACCTTCTCAAGAGAGGACTCGATAGAAGACACAAGTTTCTCCCGGCACTGGTCGACGATTTCCCGAGAGAGACCTGCATGGCCCGTGTATACGGCATCACCAGTGCTGTCGTCTGCATAGCAATGAATATATCTTATATTTTTTAAACGCGAATCATATATTGGTTGCAGCACCTTACAGCACCATACAAACTAATTTGTTATGTATATTACAGCTATTGTAAAATACTCTATTTGATTGAAAAGAGTGGTCGGTGAGTGTCTTATATGTTCTTCTCACGAGCTCAACTATTTACGAACATATTTTAAATTCAGTAATTTAACGAAATATTTGTAGTGACTATTCAAAAGCGCTTAGTGTAAGCCTTATTGAATAAAGTTTATTTGAATTTTACTAACATTTTGTTAATCATATCTGTAAAGTGAATTTGTCTCTTTCGTTATTATTTTGACGATTACGACATTTTAAAAATATTACCTCAATAATTAAGTCAAATAAGAAAATTAGAAATCAATTTACCGACTTAGCGTAAATAAAATAAAATATCTATCTAAATTGTAAGATATAAATTATATCATCATCAAGTTCTCAAATTAACTTTAAAATATTGTAAGGGACATAAAAATTATGACATTCAATACTTACATTAATAAGGGGGTTATTCATAATAGTCTTCTAACTTAAAGCATTGCTAATTCTCACTCTGTCTTCTTCTATTGACCTAAGTCAGAATGAGAAAAAAAAACACTCCTTAGCGGCTGTTTAAAGTTAGCGGACCATTATGAATAAGGGGGTATATATTTATCCCGTTATTAATCCTCATTTTGCAATCAAAATTGAATCGATTTTCAAGGAGCTTTCATCCACGTACTAAGCTGTGGAATAAGCTTCCTTGAACGGTGTTTCCGGTACGTTACGACATGGGTACTCTCAATAAGAGCGCGTACAACTTCCTTATAGTCCGGCAACGCTCCTGTGATTCCTCTAGCGTTGCAACAGAAATTTGGGCGGCGGTGATCACTTAACACTAGGTTAGTTTGTCCTCCTTTTTCATAAAAAAATAACTGTTTCCATTTCTGTCAACTAGCTGGTGTGGTACTGTCGTCTTTTATATGTCTGCAAAGTTTTATTTCAATTGGGCTAACGTTTCTCGACTTTTAGGTGAACATACATTTTCTTTTTTATATATATTAGTCTCATGTGAAAATTACCACTGTCTTACAGTATATGCATGTTAAATAAAGCTATGTATATTTTATATGATTTTTGAGTTATTTGGCGGTTGAAATTTAAAAGAATTGTTAAAAAACGTTTGTGTGGGAAAGGTTATTATAGCATAAACGATTTTCTTAATGACACCACGGACTAAAGCGAACACCCTCCGGCTCTTTAATTATAAATGTTTATTGTACGATATTACATTGTAATCCATATTTTATATTTAAAAAAAAACCCCCGCTGAGTTTCTTGCGCCCATTCTTCTCAGGTCTGAGGCAGTCTCTTTTGAATGGGTGGTAGTTTTTGACGTTCAATAAGTGATTTTAAATCCTATGTTGAATAAAAATATTTGAATTTGAAAAGTTGAATAATGAAAATTATGTGCACGTAAATGAGCATATTAACAGTAGTGCCAAAAAGTAGGAACATTACCATAAAAGAGACGGTGTTATTTATATTGACATAGACTACAGATCATCCCCTCTGCATTTTGATGGTCAAATTAGCTTAACTTTATCGTATACACACGTGTAATACTTACCTTTAAAAAGTACTGGTAGGCCGATTCTCTATCATCAGATACACTGCTGGAAATAATGCTATCTGTCTTTTTGAGTTTAAAAAAAACGAGCATGCTTCATATATCAATAAATATTTGCAAATAAAATAATTCTATAAATTTTGCTTCAAAAATATAAGTCTAATATTATAAGTAATAATTTCAAAAAAATATTACAAAAAAAGCAATTGTGTGGTTTTATGAAACCACGATGCAAGTGAAACTTTTTTTATCAAAATAACATAGGTATTAATATCAGCATAGAAAAAAAAAACAAATTTATATATGTATTATATCCATATCCAAATGTCACGAGGGGCTGCTGAAAACCAGTGTTGTGTTGGTGTCTTCTACACTGACCAACAATATTGTTGGTCAGTGTAGAAGACACTGACTCAGTGTATACTGAGTCTGCTCCTTTTAGCAGGGAATCACGCGCCGCACAGTTATTTAATATTTTGTTTATATTTTAATAATTTTTGTTACATTAATTTAATTTTTTATTACTTTAAGATTTATTCTGTAAATTGAAGGTGTGTGTTTTACTGTTAATAAAGTGTTTCAATTTCTATTATGCTATACATTTTCATAAAATAAAAAAACCTTTATCAAGTGTGTGGGGTTCGAACCTACTCTTCCACCCGAACGCAATTGCATCCAATATGCGAACTATAGACGCCGCCCGACTGTCACGCGACATGCAACACACAGACAAAAAAGTTTGAGACGATGTAATAAAAGCTTCACTTTAAAAAAAATATTAAAAAAATGTTTGATTTTTTTTTATATAGTATTTAAAAAAATTAACTCAACTTCCGTTCGCCTCGCCCGATCACATTTTCATAACGCTCTCGTCACATATTCATACGATTACTCCCTGTATATCTCCCAGTCTATCTCTAACTTGAGATAAAAATCGTAACTATCGTTGACTTTTCTGTCCCAATAAACTTGTCGTAAGTAACTCCCCTTATCCGTGCACGCTGTCTGTCAATGGGACGACGTATAGCTTACCAGCGATAAAAGTTTGTATGGAAATTGCAATTGACGCGTCCCAATATAAGTCGATAAGAATGACTTATCGGGTACATTGGGACAGCTTCAGATTATTGACAGCTAAATACTGACAGTAGAAGGTAGTAATTTATCTCTATCTGTAGATAGTATATTGCGAAAGGCCGTAGTCAAACGTGGGTAGTTTGACTTCAAAAACTTTATTCAAATCGTTCTATAAACTACGAGGATGAGGTAACAAACAATAAAAGTGGCCAAGGGCGTGTCAGAATCACCCATGAAGGGTTTCGCAGCAGGTTTTTTTTATATTTGAGTTGATTGAATCAAAGGTAAATTGCGGTCTAAGATGTATGACGTATTAAAAAAACTACTTACTAGATCTCGTTAAAACCAATTTTCGGTGGAAGTTTGCGTGGTAATCATATATTTTTGTAATTTTATCACTCTCGTATTTTAGAAGGTACGGGGGGGGGGAGGACAAACATGTTTAGGCTGCGACAATTCGGACGGACAGACAAACAGACATGACGAATCCATAAGGGTTCCGTGTTTTGCCAGTTGGCTACGAAACCCTAACAAAATACTTTAAATTGAGACACTCCTCCTGTTTTTGAAATTGGTTGAAAATGTTTCATGCAAAATTTGCTAAGTCATAAATAATTTGATATACGATGTCGGGCAGTCGAATAAATTAACCAATTACGAAAATCCACCATTACGGTCAAAATCGCATATAAATAACCTTCATTAAAAATATTTATGACAAGCGAAAATCTCCGAATTGGCCATTAATTATGTGGACAACAACAAAAACATGGCATTTCTTGTGTAATATTTATTGCCTTTATTTAAGCGTAATGAAAAAGTAATTAATATTGTGAATATTAATTGGTTATTACTAGACGCGAACTCTACTCATTGAATTTTCTGTTTACTCAAAGAAGGTGTAAATACTACTTAATTAGAGGCGAGACTGCCTACGTAAAAATTTAAATTTAGTTTAGTATTATCTGACCCAGTAATCGTTGTATTGTCATATAAAGTAATTAAAAAAAAGTTGGGGTATATAAAATAGATACCTTCCTACCAAATATACCACCGATGATGGCGATATTGGTCTTACTTGAAAATAATAAGTTTCTAAGGTTAAAGTTAAAAGGAAGAAGAAAACAGTCGAAAATTTTTACATTAAAAAAAATCCGTCTCCATATATGGAGATAGATATATATGTGTTATAACACGATCCATATCATCAAGACGCAAATTCGTTGAAACACAATATTAGTTAAACACTTTACAATCATGAAAGCATGAAGGAGGCATAAAAGGCATTTATTTTGTCAAAATTGATTTCTTTTGAAGTAAATTAAAGCACTAGATACTAATGTAAGCGCGGTGAGAGAGATGAAACGGTGCAAGAGATGAAACGGTGCAAGTCGGTGCGGAAACGTCAAGTAATCTTGTTTTGCGCTCTTTAAAAAAAATACAATTTATATCTGTACATGATATCCTAAAACATATTATCATCTTTGAGCGAGATAAAGTAATTTGCAAAGATTATATAAGAAGGTATAGTTATAATATTGCATATATGATTTTTACTACAACATTTGTAATGATTTGCATCAGCTGATTACACTGTTAAGTGGTCACCACCCCACACTCTCCTGTAACACCAGAATCAGGAGCGTTGCTAGCCTTTTAGAGCATTATGAAGATTGTAAATATAATATTACTATTGTGTGACACATACATAGCTACACTCACACACGTACAACAAAAGGCTTAAAGCTAAGGCTTAACTTGTCAGACGAGCGATCCCGGCGCCTGAAGAATTACATGAAGAAATATATTGAAGAAAGGGTGTAGGAAACAATCTTCAAAAGATAAAAGGCAGAATGGTATCACAATTCACACAATAGAAAGTAATAGTTTCAATAAATAAAAATTTGAATTTGAATATAAAGATTGGATCCAGCAAAGGTAATGTTTCCATTAAGGAACAGTTATTGTTTATCCAATTAATGAGTAATACGATACACAACTTTAAGTTACTAGTATATTTAAATAGTTTATCCGTGTGTATAAATCTTGCTTGTAACTAATTCTAGTAGGCTTCATAAGATACATAATACGAGTAGCTTTAAGGGTAAATGTATACACTTCTATAATAAAGTCCCAGCCACTGTTCAGGCATTATCTATAAATAAATTTAAATGTTTTATAAAAAAATGGCTCTGTCGTAAATCCTATTACTCCACTGCTGAATATCTAAATGATCGGACAGCCTGGGACTAGATTGTGATTATTTTATAGCGATAGAAATGACTGTACAATATTGTATATTTTTATTGAAAACAGCGCAAAAAAAAATGCTAGGAGAGTTTGTTGCGCCGCTTCTTCTCTCTCAGAGCGCCATTTATTTCCGGAGCGGTAGTAGTATCTAGTAGTTATTAGAAATGACATCAAAAAGAATTCTAAAGGAATCAATTTTGAGAAAATAAATGCATTTTATGCCTTTTTATGCCTTTCACTGCTGGAAAAGGAGGAAGTTCTCAATTCTCCTTTTTTTAATTGAATATCTCAGTAAATATCCAGTTTTTTTTTTATTTCTAAAAGGCTTTTTTACTTTCCAATTCCCAACCGAACACCACTTCTTTTTACTTATACTTTAACGGCATTACAAATAAACTTACCATAAAGTTATACTTCAGAATAAACAAAGGATTTGCTAAATGTTGACTAAATCGCTGACAATACAGACACTGTCAATACAATGATAATTATTCTAAAGTATTTCGAATGCATCGAATTATACATCCAAATAAATCAATCATAGGCAAAATTTGTATTTGAAAACATTTTACATATTCTTGGTTTATTTAGGTTATAACTTTATGCCAATTTTATTTGTAAGGCCGTAAGTCTTTAGTAAAGTATTTTTTTGCAAATCCCGTCCACGAACCACATGCTTAGAGAACCTGGCCTCAATTTGCGGTTCGCAGATTTCCAGCAGGTCGTATCTTTGTATTTTGTCTGAGATATAATCTTCTATATAAAATTCTCGTGTCACAATGTTACCTACCTACCTTACTCCTCCGAAACGGCTTTACTGATTTTTACCAAATTTTAAACGCATATTCAGTAGGTTTGAGAATCGACTACTATCTATTTTTCATCCCCCTAAATGTTTAGGGTAGTCCACCCCAAAATTTTTTTTTTTGATTTCTCGACAATTTTTCTTATTTTTATTTTATTATGATTCAACATTGAAAAATACAAACAAATTTAAATTTTCGACCTTCTACGATCTACAACTATTTCTGTATCACGATTTTTATATTATTCTTTTCCATCCACCAAACCGATATAGGGCTGCAAGATGGCTATCGAATACAATAATTGTAGTATGATATATTTGGTAGGTCTGAGAATCGGTTGCATCAAAATTTTAATAATAGATTTTTTTTAAATATGTTATATGGCAATGCGACGTTTGCTGGGTCAGCTAGTTATAGATTACAATATACAAAAACGGGTTAATTTAAAAAAAAACTAAAGCCTTTCTTTGAAACAACACGTGGATTGGCTACGACTGTGTAAATGTTTTATAAAAAAATGGCTCTGTCGTAAATCCTATTACTCCACTGCTGAATATTTAAATGATCGGACAGTCTGGGACTAGACTGTGATTATTTTATAGCGATAGAAATGACTGTACAATATTGTATGTTTTTATAGAATAGAGCGCAAAAAAAGTATGCTGAATTCACTCTCAGAGCGCCATTTGTTTCCGAAGCGGTAGTAGTATCTAGTAGTTATTAGAGATGACATCAAAAAGAAATTCTAAAGAAATCAATTTTGAGAAAATAAATGCCTTTTATGTCTTTCACTGATCACAAGAAGAGATAAATTCATTTTATATTAATATTCGTATCAGATAAAACAAAAGTCCGGATCAAAGTGAATAATTCTTTCAACAAACGTGAGACGAATAATTTTGCAGATGAAACAATAGACAGTACGCGATAATATACAATTAGTTGAGCAAATTAAGAATTTTTTGTAATTTCAATATTATATTATGTTTATATATGAAATAACGACATAATCAAGTTAATAATATACCAAAATACTGAACGCAAGGGGACGGGACTATGACTATTCGACGTGGAATAAGAGCGCGGATGTTCCTATATTTGGATTCCATTGTCCCTATGTCATTTCATCGATTTACGATGTTGTATTGGTGTCTTCTGCACTGACCAACAATGAACTTACTCAGCTCCATTTATCCATCCAGCTCCATCCAGAGAATCACGCGCCGCACAGTTCTTTTTTTATATTTTAATAATTTCTGTTACTTATTTTATTTATTACTGTAAATTGAAGGTGTGTGTTATCTATTCTACTCTATTCTATTTACTTTTATGTCACTCTTTTCATAGTACGCATATAATAATAATATTGACACACTTTTTACACAAATTATCTTGCCCCAAGTTAAGCATATATAGCCTGTGTTATGGGTTACAAGACAATGATATATTTATTACAATATACTTACTTAAACATACATAAATTCATATGAACATACATAAATACATTTAAACACCCATGACTCGGAAACAAACATCTATATTCATCATATAAATGCTTGCACCTACCTGGATTCGAACCCGGGACCACTAGGTTAGTAGGTAGGATCGCTAACCACTCGGCTATATAGGTTGTAAGTATAGAGCAAATAAGTCTTAGTTTATTCAAATATGAGCTACTTTATTATTTTGATTAATTAAGAGAGCGTCTCTTGTACCAAAAAAATCCCTTATCCTTATTGTGACATATACGCCTAGCTCGAACTTTTCCATTACATATATTATTTTGCGGAGGCAATATTGTTTCATCCATTTCCTCATGAATGACTGTAACTACATCTTCATTTACTCTGCCACGATCTCTAATAGAAATATTGAAAAGTTAGTTATATATCCTATCCCATAGTGCAACAGAGCCTTAAGCTCTCACGCTGCGGTAGAGCCTAACGCAGCACTTCTCTTATCAGTCGGCCCTTCCGAGCGACTTGTTATTATAACAGTAGCTGGTAAGATAGTTTTAAGTTACATTCTGCATTTATATTTTAGTTATTAAGATCAGTCTTGCATCAAACTCTGTAAGCTCGGGTGGTAAATAATAAACTCTTATTTCGATTCTAAAATATTAATTTTAATTTCTATTTTTAAAAACCCAACCGCTCGCTCCCGAAATCTAGCTAGCTTTAATATGTATGTAAGTCAATACATCAAAATATAAATTGTAAATATTAACATAGTTCTTCATACACTCAAAGCTAATGTAAATTAAAGCATTTAAGATCCTGAAGTTATAAAGACGAAATTTAAGAAAATAATTTTATAATTTCCCTCACTAAGAACTCTTTCATAGCAATGCTAGTGCACCAAATCCTGTAAAGCTGAAAAAACTGAGCTTAATTTGAATACCGTCTGCACCTCGTTAGCAGTGAAAAGCTTAGCCGATTCATGTGTGGCTTAATCATGAGAATGAAGTGTCCACGTAATTTCTGACTGGTTACCTAATTCGAAGCGTAACCACAACGTATTTTAGAACTTAGCAATTGCATAATATGATGACGATAGTATCTACTAGAGATGACTTTCACACCAGTTATGTAGTCTTTGTAAAATTCACTGATTGGGGTTTACTATAATAACTGAAATTAACTGTCGTTTGATTACCAGATAACTCAAATTTAGATGGACAAAGAAAACCCATGTATCGTAATATTGCACTTCAGTAATACTCGTCTTAAGGCCTAGTTTTGGAATATAAGCTGTCGAAATTTTGAGTGATTCTTAACTCCCCAGCTCTTTTGCACAGGATGCCGGCTGGATAATGGTTACCATAACGGCGCCAATTTTTGCCGTGAACCAGGAATGTGTAAGCATTACTGTGTTTCGGTCCAAAGGGCGCCGGAGCTAGTGAAATTGCTGAAAATTTATAAATAATAGTAATATAAATATATATAGTTCTTTGAATTACAAATTAAATGTTTGCTTATCATCTTACAAATTAAGTGTTTTCGTAAAAATAACGAGTTATGAACGCACCTCCATTGATGTTTGATTTGACAGGAGCACAGAGTACATTTTTCTGTTCTTGCGAACAGGCGACAGCCTGGGCCCTTACTGCCTCGTCCTTAATATTTATTTTCAGATTTTTTTTTACAACAAAGTCAAGAGTATTCGCATCTCATGTTTCATCAATAAAATTTTCATTTTCTGTATGTTTTCACCATTTTCTAAAAGTTATTAACAACACGAATCACTTTCCTCTAAGGAAGTAGCAACTTTTTTCGAATCGCTCACTTTGACACATCAGCTATCCAGTTTAGGTTGAAATATTACCTCATGGTACGAATGAATGAACTAAAAAATCAGTTTGCGATTCAATTTCTTGATTTGACGTCAACCTCAAATGGATAGCTCTAATGACGCCGTGGTACGAAATAGCAAAGCAGTTCATTTAAGGTTGTCAATTGAATCGCAATAAGAGTTCATGGTAGCCCCGTTGGGAGCATATTTTACGAAATAATTCTTGATGTTATGAAATATTTATTTGACAAATTCATAAAAAACAATATTTTATTTAAAATTTATAAAAATAAGAATATATCCAATGCTGAAGATAAAATTCTTAGAACCCTTTTAAAAACCCTTTGCATGATAACAAATAATACTACAGTATATAGGCCTTATGATTTCACAATGTCGCTAATTAATGAACTGAAGGGATAACTCAACTGACTCAACAACCATTATCAGTTTATGAAAATCACATGTACACATTAAGCTAGGATTATTGCGATTAAATATTCAAATTCCTAATGAATAATCATTGATTTTGTACTCCCTAAACTAAATCATGAATCAGGGAAAACAAAATAATGCAAAGCAAAATTAAAACACACATTCGTTTTCTTGTGCAGAAAATGGAAAATTAAGGACAAACGAGCATATGGGTCATTCTCTTGCAACACCAGAGGAATCACAGGAGCGTTGCCACTCTTTAAGGAAGGTTTACACGCTTTTTTTGAAGGTACCCATGTCATATCGTCCCGGAAACCCAGCACAAGGAAACTGATTCCAGCTTTGTGGTACGTGGAAGAAAGTTTCTTGAAAACCGCATTGTGTAGGAACGCCACATATCCAGATGGTGGGGGTGATATCCTAATTTGTGACGTGTCGTGTGAACATAGCGGCAGAAATCAAGTGTAACAGCTTTTCGGAACACTCCCCGTGATAAATGCGGTAGAAGACACACGATGAAACGATAAATCTACGCAACGCCAAGTGATCTAGCCGTTCACAGAGCACTGGGACCCCTACAATTCAAGCAACTCTGCGTTGCGCTGGGTCCCCTACAATTCAAACAACTCTGCTTTGCACGCGGTGCGCTAGAACAGAGATGCCAGCAATACTGGATATGTAGCCGGACCTGCGCTTTGTAGAGCGCAAGAATGTAGGCTGCCAAACAGTGTAGGAGATAGCACGAATCCGTGGGGTACTCTAGCGTTCACTGGCTTCGGGTTCGAGCAATAACTGTCGTCAACGACCTGTATGCTGCACCCACAGGAAGTTTGAGGTCCACATGCATAAACTCTCGGTAAGCCTAAATGATGGAAGTTTTGAGAGTGTAGCTGTACCTACAACCAATAATATCAATTAACACAAATGTCTAATATCTAACTTGTAACGTAGCATTATAGATCGTAGAAATAGTAATCGTGCATAATAACTGTAATAAGCGTATGCCGAAAGATTCGTTCTGACAAGAACATTTTATTTTATATAACGTAATATTAGCTCTGATAACAACATTTTATTTTATATAACGTAATATTAGCTCTGATAAGAACATTTTATTTTGTATAACGTAATATTAGCTCTGATAAGAACCATTTCATAATGCTGTACATCAACTCATAGAATCATACAGATCACCAGTAGTCATCTCAGTGAAGTTTCAAGCATGGTACTTTCTCTCGACGACCGCAGATATACTCACGTGATCAGTCATATGCTCCGCGTTATACACAACCGCACAGCAAGGCCGGGGCCAAACATCCTCGAATGACGCGTCGGGACTCGGGCGTTGATCGCTATTCATGCAATTTTAATAGATGAGCAACAGCGTAGGTGCGGAATGCTCATTGACATCGTATGATCGAGCTTCGACGCGAGTTTACACAAACTGCGATAGCATTAGTTTTAGAGCGAGATAGAACACATAATATTATTCTCAATTCTTATTGAATGAAACGTTTTACTATTGGTTAAAATGTAAGCTTTAGTATTGGTGTGTATTTTCTGAACTTGTAACTATTTTTTAAGTAACAATTGTGATTGGGTAACTAGTTTTAAGGATTTTGTATATATATCATGTAACTTTTTAATAAATCATATGAAAAGATTCCGCTATCTGCGCTTGAACGGACGAGACGTGTTTGCGCGCTGGTTTTCGTGGAACTTACTATCGCAATTCCTTGTATTATTAATTACACGCGCTCCTTTGGCGCGCTTTTAACGATTCGAAGCAGTTGAAAGTTAATACGTGTGTTGTTCTGTGTCGCAGGACATGAAGAGGGGCTGCCCTAGCCCCGGTGAGCAACCCTCGGCGAAGGTGATCGCCGAGATGGATGTGGACAGCCCGGCCTCGCCGCCGGAGCAGGAGTCCAGCCAGCGGCTGCACGGCGGCCTGCTGGACTGGATCGCCGTGACACGGCGGCGTGCGGCCAAGCCGCGCCCGGACAACGGACGCCCCAAGCCGTTGGCGACGGCCAAAGTGTTCAAGCCGCTCCCGGTACAGGAGACACCGGGAGCCAAGGTAACGGCCAAGCCCTCACAGGTGAGGCCGACTCCAATAATTATCTCCAAGGAGAACTTTAACTTCGAGAGATGCCGCGCGGCGCTTCTTGCCGCGGGCATTAAAAATTTTAACTTCAATATTCAGCCTCATATGGCACAGTGTCCTGCAAAACTAAGGCCGATAAAGAATCGGCCCTTGCAGCGCTCAAAGGTGTGGAACGTTTGCAGTTCCACACATACACAGATAAGGACGACAGAGCCCACATCTCTGTCGTCCAAGGTCTATACTATAGCTCTGCAGAAGAGCTATGCAAGGCTCTACAAGAACTAGGGTTCAAACCCACCAAGGTTGTCGCCTTTAAGGGCCACGCACTGGTACCAAGGTACCAAGTAACGCTCCCGAAGAGCACAGACATAGGTGCCTTCAGGAAAATTAAATATATGTGCCATCAATAGGTGCGCATATTTAAATATAAATCCAATAATAAATACGGCAACATGTGTTCCAGGTGCCAGACTTTCGGTCATGCAGAACGGAACTGCAACCGGGCCGCCCGCTGCGTCAATTGCACGGGAGCCCACCTCACAGCGGAGTGCGACCGGAAGGAGGAGGCTTCAGTCTGGTGCTGCAACTGCAGCGGAGAGCACGCGGCCTCGTACCGCCAGTGCCCCCAACGCCGCATCTATCTTGAGGCCGTCAAGGAGCGCCAGGAGCGCTTCCAGACCCGCCAAAGCGCACCACCCCAGCCCCGCCTGTTCAAATCGAACATGGCGAACGGCCGCGGGTGGAACTCAGTAATGACAGGGACACCAGACTGGTATGGTTCTACTCGACCTTGAGAAAGCCTTCGATACCGTCTGGCATGATGCCTTAGTTCACAAATTATTCGAAGCACAAGTCCCCTTTGAATATTGTAGAATAATAAAATCATTCCTTACGAATAGATTTCTTAGAGTTAGAGTCAAAAATAGTTTATCCCCCCCACATCCAGTAGTAGCAGGTATTCCACAGGGCTCCATCATCTCACCGAGGGCATTTTTACTCTATATGAGAGACAAACCTCCGAACACGGTCCTCGCCCTGTACGCTGATGACACAGCTTATCTGTGCAGCAGTAAGAATATCAAATCTATAGTCTCCCACCTTAATACAGCCCTACATTGTGTAAGCAACTACTTCTCTAAGTGGAAGCTTAAAATCAATGACACAAAGACCGAGGCGGTTCTTTTCTCATACAAAACTTTCCGTAAACTCAATATCTCTTTAAAGCCACATATTAATAACCACCCGGTCGAATGGCAGTCACAGGCTAAATACCTAGGACTTATCCTCGACCGGAAACTTACCTTCACGCCTCATATTAATTATGCCCGCTCTAAGGCACTTACTGCCTTGAGCCTGTTGAGGCCCATTTTCTATAAGAATTCCACTCTCTCAACTAGTAACAAGCGTCTACTATACCAGTCCTACATACGCCCGGTCATGACATACGCAAGTCTGGTATGGATTAACACAAATCAAAACAATTATCTTAAACTACAAACTGTGCAAAATAGATCCCTTAAAACCATCTACCGGACCCACCCGCGTACAAATCTTAAACGACTTCATGTAAAGAAAAACATCCCAACACTAGAACAACACATACAAGAGGTATCTGATAGCTTCTACAGAGGGCTAGGCCGACTGAAGGACGGAATAAACCCCGTCCTCCGGTCGACTTGTAGTCGTAAGTCACTCACAGAGTACTGCCTCAGCATAAATCGTTATAAACATGCATTACCACATCACAACTGGTAAGAGCTCACAGAACACTAGCGTATACACACACACACTCACACACACAGAGTTCTAGCTAGGTCTGAATAAATGTAAAACCAACATATTGTAAATTGGTTTAGTTATAAGAATTAAATAACGGCGAAAACTGGCCTCCTATTCCCTCCACCCCACGCCCCTCTTATATTTATATATTATATATGTATATATTATATATGTATGTATACATATCTATGTATTTATTTACCTTAGTTTTTAAGTTAGTTTTAAGTTCTAGTCATTAGTCTTAGTTAGGTTAAGTGATAGGTTACGTTTAATATTACGTTATATCAATAGCAAATAGCCAGGTTTTCCCAGTTTCCTGGATTCCCCCCTCCCCACAAACCTCATGTATTAGTTTTTAAGCATAATAAAGTTTTATCCCTCAATACGTAGATAGGGTTGTAGAAATAAGTTTTCTGATACCTACATATATAAGGCTTTATTGTAAATTGCTTTAATAAGTAGATTTAAGTAATTTTGTATATATACTTTAAGATCAAATATAGAAATTTGGAATTTGAATTTGATTTTTTTTGAATAAATCATATATCTTCCACACAGTCAAGCAGTTGTTTTATTTAATCGCCAAACGCTAAGTCTCTAAAAGAGAAACGCCTTGTGGCATACAAGATCAAACATACTTCACTATATCCAGACTGACTGCCAGGCCTTCTCCCCTGCTTTCGATAGCCGCCGCCCATCTATGTGTTAGGTATACTGGAAGATCGCCTACCGACCATGGTGTAAGCCGTACTATCGGTGGTCTTCCTTATGATAGTTTATCACAGTATACATATGCCATTTTGTTTGATAACTTTTTGCCGTCTTGTAGATACAGATATCATCCCGTAGCTGTAGCAATTTTGAGACTTCTGATCAAGTGACAAGTAGTTTTTGCAGTCCTCTTTTAGTGTTAAGTGTAGCTGGAAGTCTGAAAGTCAGACACCTGCCAGATAAAATGGAGCTATTGACAGCCCGAACTTATTAAACAGAATAAGGTTAGCGGTTCCAAGACAAAACCCACGGTCACATATTAAAAATAAAATTACGCCAAAAATTACAAAGAGTAACCTAGGTAGGACCGCTCCTATTAACAGAATTGTAATGTCCTATAACAATGTATTTAAAATAGCAGAATTTGACATATTTTGGAACTCTGCATTGATTTTCAAGCGCAAAATTAAAAATCATTTAATTAAATAATATCATTCGTTTTTTCGTATTTAATAATAGTTGCTGTATTTTAAATTTAGTTCGTATAAAATTTAGTTTTTTTTTTGTTTATAGTTTATTGTTTATAGTTATAAGTTTTATTTATATTTTTGTGTAACTGTTAACTAATTAATTGCATGTCGAGTTAGCCCATAAATGGGGTATACGAGGTTAAAAAATATAAGTAATTAATGTGTAAATATACCTTGGCAACACATTGTACGTGGGCTTCTTATTAATCAAGCAATCGCAACCTCATGAGTTATTGGCAGTAGAGATCCAAATCGATAGTTTTTTAATCTAAACAATTTGTTATTTCAAGTGATCTCCCTCTTCTCTTACATTATAAATATTCAAATTTGTTTCAAAATTTTTGGACGTTGCCGAATTAAAACGTGCATCTCTCAGCTTGCTCTCATACCGTCTCATCCATGCGTGCGAGTGACGCATGTAAATCTTGATATTATGTTTGTTCAACTCTCGGGCTGTTGCGGCATCTACAGGATCTACTTTACAACTGATAACCTGCGCAACTGCAATAATTGCATATTAGGAAATTTACTTGAGTAGGTTCTCGTTCAAATCTAAACAGTTTATTGTACACATTTATTGTAATATTTAAAAATGTATATAATTGTATAACATATTTTTTTTATTTTTAAGTAAAAACTTTTTTAGTGGCGTTGAGCACTTTTATTGAGATGAGTATAAAATGTTAAATAAAAAGCGGCCAAGTGAGTCGCACTCTCCCATTGAATGCAAGGTTAATTGCGGTTTACGATTTATGACGTATTTAAAAAAAACTTCTTACTACGTCTCGTTCAAACCAATTTCCGCTAAAAGTTTGCATGGTAATGTACATCATATATTTTTTTAGTTTTTTCATTCTCCAATTTTACAAGTTACAGGGTGTGTCTCCCCCACATTTTCCCTTTAAATGTCTCTCACGCAAACTATTCAGTTTAGAAAAAAATTATATCGAAAAACCTCAATATGGTTTTTTGAAGACCTATATATTTGTATATCCCACACGTATAGGTTTGATGAAAAAAAAATTTGAGTTTCATTTCTAAGTATGTGGAACCCTCAAATTTTATTGATGTTTTTTTTGTATTTTTGTGTTGAAATCTTAATGCCGTTTACAGAATACATCTATTTACAATAGATGAAGATTTCTAACTCTAAAGTGTGTCAAAAAGAGTACAAAAAGTAGTAACGTACAAAAGCTCAAAAAAGCTAAATCTTAGCTGATTCATACACGGCTTAATGTAATCAAGAGACTGAAGTGTCCGCGCAATCTGTGACTGGTTTTGTTATATGAAGATTTAACAGTAACGCATTTGAATTATATGGAGTTTTATATCAAATGGTAGATTTTAACTAGAAATGCAATTTAATACACGACCTGTATAGCCGAGTGGTTAGCGATCCTACCTACTAAGCTAGAGGTCCCGGGTTCGAATCCCGGTAGGCGCAAGCATTTATATGATGAATATGGATGTTTGTTTCCGAGTCATGGATGTTTAAATGTATTTATTTATGTTCATATGAATTTATGTATGTTTAAGTAAGTATATTGTAATAAATATATTATTGTCTTCTAACCCATAACACAGGCTATATATGCTTAACTTGGGGCAAGATAATTTGTGTAAAAAGTGTGTCAATATTATTATATTATAATTATTATTATTTACCAAGTTTCATCAGTATAGTTCTTATAGTTTCGGAAAAAAGTGGCTGTGACATACGGACGGACAGACGGAGAGACAGACATGATGAATCCATAAGGGTTCGGTTTTTTGCCATTTCGCTACGGTACCCTAAAAAGTGATTATATTAATAAAGATGATATTATGATTGTTTAAAAATACGAAATTCAACCGAGCTAAGTCCCAATTAAGTTGTGCTAGTGCCAAGACTCGGCATTAGTAATTCAATTACCTGTCAAAGATCTCCTGCAATCAATTTAATTATTAAGCTGATCATGTCAAAGATAGGAGTTAAATGAAGATGTTAATCTCATATGCAGATTGTATGCCTACATGTAACATTGAACTAAATTAACTGATTTATTCATTAGTTACTATATGAAGGTAATGATGGCGTAGGCTTTGCCAAAAGATAAACTGACCTCAGAATTATCCTTTAATTAAGAATTCAGGATTGAGAAGAAAGTCATGTTGAATGTTAACACCAGGAACAGACATAAACTGATAAAAAGGCATAAGAGGCATTTATTTTCTCAAAATTGATTCCTTTAGAATTCTTATTGATGTCATTTCTAATAACTAATATATACTACTCCCGCTTCAGAAACAAATGGAGCTCTGAGAGAGAAGAAGCGGCGCAAGAAACTCTCCCAGCATTCTTTTTTGCGCTCTTTTCAATAAAAATATGCAATATTGTACAATCATTTCTATCGCTATAAAATAATCACAATCTAGTCCCAGGCTGTCCGATCATTTAAATATTCAGCAGTGGAGTAATAGGATTTACGACAGAGCCATTTTTTATAAAAAAAATATTTTTTTTTATAGATAGTGCCTGAACAGTGGCTGGTACTTTATTATAGAAGTGTATACATTTACCCTTAAAGCTATTATGTATCTTATGAAGCCTACTAGAATTAGTCACAAGTAATCCCTTATTTCTAGTGTTATAATAATGAAAATCACTATTAAGAGCAAAAAGGTGACGATTTTTGTGAGCGTATATGAAATTTTCATAAATGTAATGAGAATGAACAGTCATAATATTTATTTCTCTAAATTTTTCTTTGAGAGACTGTCTATAACCAAGCTGATATAAAGCACGAACAGCTCTCTTTTGCAGAGCAAACACTATATCAATGTCAGCAGCATGACCCCATATTAAAATAACGTCATGATGCTGTGAAAATAACTGAAGTACACTAATCTAGCGGTCGCAACATTCGTGTACTTCAGTTA
>CATIXQ010000015.1:7207127-7243624 GCA_949711755.1 Leptidea juvernica
ACGACAGAGCCATTTTTTTATAAAACATTTAAATTTATTTATAGATAGTGCCTGAACAGTGGCTGGCACTTTATTATAGAAGTGTATACATTTACCCTTAAAGCTATTATGTATCTTATGAAGCCTACTAGAATTAGTCACAAGCAATCCCTTATTTCTAGTGTTATTATAATGAAAATCACTATTAAGAGCAAAATGGTGACGATTTTTGTGAGCGTATATCAAATTTTCATAAATGTAATGAGAATGAACAGTCATAATATTTATTTCTCTAAATTTTTCTTTGAGAGACTGTCTATAACCAAGCTGATATAAAGCACGAACAGCTCTCTTTTGCAGAGCAAACACTATATCAATGTCAGCAGCATGACCCCATATTAAAATACCGTACGTCATGATGCTGTGAAAATAACTGAAGTACACTAATCTAGCGGTCGCAACATTCGTGTACTCTCTAATCTTTCTAACTGCATATGCCGCAGAGCTGAGTCTATCTGCTAGATGGGCAATATGTGCACCCCACTGAAGCTTTTTATCTAACTTGATACACAAGAAGACCGTAGTGTCCACAAGTTCCAATCTCTAGTCATTTATAAGTACGTTGGTTTGTACCTCCGCTGTGTTTGGTGTAACGAACCGTAAATACTTTGTTTTTTTACTGTTTAAGTGCAGATTATTTTGCAGATTTATCTCATACAAATGCACTATCTTTGAGAGTGCATTGTTTACCTCGTCATCAATATCTGCACGTCGCTTCACTTTAAAATAAGTGAAGTATCATCAGCAAAAAATACAATCTCATGGCTACCATTTACCACAAACGGTAGATCGTTAATATATATAAGAAACAAGAAAGGACCGAGAATAGAACCCTGTGGAACACCTATTCCCACAGGTTTACCCGAAGACCGTTTGCCATTTACATCGACTATCTGAACTCTTTCGCTTAAATATTATTTTAACAGATGTAGGGCTCTATTTTTCACTCCATAATGCTTTAGTTTTAGGAGTAAAGTTTCATGGTGGACGCAGCCAAATGCTTTGGACAAATCACAAAAAATGCCCAATGCATCCTGTGACTCTTCCCCGGCGACAAAGATGTGCTCAATGAGTCTAGTACCCGCATTAATTGTTGATAAGCCCCTAGTGAAACCAAATTGATTTTTGTTCATTAATTTACAAAAATGCTTTTGTAGCTGTTGAAGCAAAAGTTTTTCAAAAATTTTACTAAAAACAGGCAGCACAGAAATAGGTCTGAAATTAGCAGGGTCAAAAGAACTGCCCGATTTAAACAAAGGTATAACTTAGCTGTATTTCATCAGGTCAGGGAACACACCCTCATCTATGCATTCATTAAATATTATTGCTAATTCAGGTGATAATGCCTACTTCTCGGCTAAGTCGAGTTAGTAAGTCTTTTGTAGGGCGATGTTTATGCTTTAACAACAAGATGTTCAAAACGCAAGTATTAAGTTATTCAAAAGAATTGTTAAAAAACGTTTTTGTGGTATAGGTTACTATAACATAAATTACTTTCATACTGATACCACAGATTGGGAATAGAGTGACCGCCCTCAGGCTATTAAATAATAAGTTCAATTGTACAATAATACTTTGTAAACATATTTATTCGATGAAAAAAAAAACCCGCTGAGTTTGTTGCGCCCATTCTTCTCAGGTCTGAGGCATTCATTTTGGAATGGGTGGTAGTTTTTGACTTTCGATAAGTGATATCACATCCTATTTTGAATAAAAATATTTGTATTCAAATTTGAATTTGAATTCAAAATTCTATTTTGAATAAAAATATTTGAATTTGAATCAGAATAGAATGTATGGCTAGCTAATTGACCCCTTAATAACATTTCCATCCATATTAGCTCTAGTCATCCCAGACTTCTCCACCAGTTAACTATTTTCCAGTTTTTTGCACAAAATACTCCTCATTTAGAGCATCGTGTGACAAATTCTCATAATCCAGATTCTTGTGTTGCCAACTCTTGTTGTGTTGTGATGTTCATGACAACAATTATATTATTTTAATCAGTTTAGCTTATTCTTAGACAATTGCTAACAATTGCACAGTGTAATATTCAACGTCTTCCTCCAACTAGACACTCAATCAGAACGTCCCCACTTACTAAAAAGAGTCGACTACAATATACCTTTCGTTCTCCATAGACTACCAACATAATGGCATTTCGAATCGAACAACTTACTTATATCGATTAAAACAAATGAATCATTTCCAATCATCGTAAAAGAGTTTTATAAATTGAATATAAATATTTAAAATAAACTTGATTTTACTGACAAATTTGTAAGATTATAAATAATAATAAATTCATTACAATCGTATGTAATCATTCTTAAAATAAAAAAATATGAAGATTTAATAAGTTAATCGCATGAAACCAGATTAAAAAAAACCTTTTCACTTCTCATGCTCTGAAATTGCTTATTTGTGCACGATATAGGCTGCACAAAATCGATTTTTGTGCACAAGTGTACAAAAGAATCTACTCATAAATGTATCTATATTAAGGCAAAGAAAATGAGCCATACAGCCAAACGCAATAAAAATTTCAGAGATAGAATTTGTTATTTTTTAATATTTACTTTAATTTATTTGCCTCATGTGTTTTTTACGACATAAAAATATTAAAATACGGTAGGTTATTAAATTAATTAAAACAATATATATTACCAAATTAATTCAATAGTAGGCTGTATAGGTCTGGAGCCCAAGCCTAATATCAATGACGTAAGATTAAAAAAAAAGCGGCGGGAAACAGGTATTGTTTTTCGTGCGTTTATTTATTTCTTCAAATTTGCTAAAATTGTTAAAAATGTCCATGTTATACTACTGTTTTATTTCCTCGCAATCGAAATGAGGTAGCTTTTGTGAGGTTATAACTCGTCCACAAAACCTTTTTATCCTCGACATTACTATCAGCCTATCATAAAGTCTCGCATAAAAATGATTCGTTTTGTGCACTAGTTGTAAAATCTACTATTTACTCTACTCCTCACACTTTTTGATTTGAGGTAGTGTTATCAAGCTATAAATATTGTATTTAAACAACGCAAAATAAAAATAAAACTTACTGTTAAAGTCACCATTTATATCCATTAATTTCAGATTAATAGATTGTATTTTATTACACCTTTTTTGTCATGGAGTAGTATGTAAGCACTATCGATTTGATTACGTAAAATAATTCAAACACGGCATAGATACGTGTTTTGTTAAACAGTGTCTAGTCTAAAGATTGATCATAAACAACACAAAGGAACGGATTTCTAACAGAACATTTTTAAACAAGTCTTTAACACGTGTTTAAGTTATTTGTAATAACACCGTCTTTTGTTTTGCGGTTTGAAAGGCGCCGTAGGTAGTGTAATTATGGGGCTTATGAAAACTATAGGAGATTACACCAAAGTTCCCTTATTCAATATAATACAACTATTGCCTGTTTAAATAAAAAGACTCCTTAATGAACATTTACAACAATCCTAGTAAAAACATTTGGGGACGTCTAACCATTGGTATCTCCTTAACAGATATAAAGGACCTCCTTGCTTAGGCTGCGTTAGTGAAACCAGCCTTTAACAATTTATGTCTCACAGTAAGGATAGCAATTGCAGTGCCGCTGAGAATTTTAGGTTTATCAATAATGCTGAGCAGCACCTTACTAATCTTTTTCAGAATGTCACTATTGCTCATAAAAAAAAAACAAAAATTAAGCATGTATACTCAATTAAAGGTTGTAACTTAATACGCGTGGCCAGACAACCTTAATAATTACAGTAAGTAAGCTGTTTATAATATAAAGTTTTATTTTGTTTAGGGCTTGGCACCGACTTAAAACCTATCAATAGGTAGCACATATAAATAATAGCATTTTATTAATATTAAAGGTAAAGGTGTATTATATTAAATTTATAGTTATTTGATACTTTTCAGTTTTTGAAGTCGGTTTCTTTAAACGCAGTTTTTTATTATTATTTACTTTTTAGTGTCAGTTAATAATTATAATATACTAGCTGACCCGATAGACCTTATTCTGTATATAATAAATAAAATAATGTTTTCATCAAGTGCGGGTCTGTGGCACAGGTCACCTTCTTGCAATTTTAGCTTACTTCTGTAAATAAATTTCCTTACAGTGCAATCCCATGTAACTCAACATCCTAGATGCTTCCATCAACTCTCACCCTCCCAGTAAGTGCACCCCGATCATTCAAATCAAATCAAAATCACTCTATTTTGTACATCAAGGAAATGACAATTACGAATGTCAAAAGTTTTCTTTTCTTTTTATAATAATTACCATAATTACAATTAATAATTACAACAATAATTACTAATAAATAAAAGCTCGTTATAAAATAAAGCTTTTTAAAAAGCTTCCCCAAGACTCACATATAACAGCGCGTCACGTTCCGTTCGTTATCTTACGTATAACCCGGTCAACCTAACGGGACCTGGCTCGAATGACAGTTCTAGGAAGTACGGTCAGCAAGAAAAACTCAACAAAAGCGGTTTAAATCAAGTAGGCCACTAAAAATAGAATTTAACCTCGCAATAAATTTGATCAAATTTTTTTTTGCAGGGCTTAGGGTCAATTAGCATAAAATCTCAAAATGCTGCCAGATTAGGGTAGAGCTCGTGAAAAAAAGTTTTTGGCCGATATCTCGGAAACTATGCACTTTAAGGCAAAAGTTATGAAAAGCATTACTGTAAAAAAATATTTAACAAAAAAACAACCGACTTCAAAAACAATATTTCAAATTTCTAACAATAGATATAATATGCACTAAAAAGTATAAAAATATTTGCGTATTTTTATACAATCTAATTAATTAATTCAAATTCAAATTCAAAATAGGATTCAAAATCACTTATTGAACGTCAAAAACTACCATCCTTTCAAAAGAGAATGGGCGCAAGAAACTCAGCGGGCTTTTTTTTAAATATAAAAATATGGATTACAATGTGATATTGTACAATAAACATTTATAATTAAAGAGCCTGAGAGTGTTCGCTTTATTCCCAGTCCGTGGTGTCATTAAGAAAGTCGTTTATGCTATAGTAACCTACCCCACGCAAACGCTTATTAACAATTCTTTTAAATTTCGCAATACATTTGTTTTGTACATTTTCTGGGATCATATTGTAGAAGCATATACATCGCCCAACAAAAGACTTACTAACTCGACCCAACCGAGTAGTAGGCATAACAAGTTTATGTTTGTTCCTCGTGTTAACATTATGAATGTCACAGTTTCGAGAAAATTCCTCAATGTGCTCATGAACATACAGAACAATATCAAAAATTTATTGTTAAGCAACAGTCAAAATGTTTATTTCTTTAAATTTTTCCCTTAGTGATTATTTAGGCCCTAGGTTATAAATCGCTCGAATAGTCCTCTTCTGCAGCACAAAGATGGTATTAATATCGGCCGCACTGCCGATATTAATCGCAATCTAATTCTAGTTACGATAATTGTCATTTTTGGAATCGGTGTCCTCACAACTCAAGCACATCTCACCTATAACTATGTATGAAGTTACAAACCTATGTTGGATGACACCGACTCCAAAAATTACAATAATTGTAACTGGAATTAGATTAATTAATTAGATTATATAAAAATACGCAATTATTTTTATACTTTATACGTGGGTAACACTGAAAATGTTTAGAACGGGCCAGTTAGAAACATTGCTAATGAAAACTTTATTTTCAATTTTAGAACTCTTTGGTAACCTAATGTAGTATATTGCATTCATTTGTCATTTGTTTTTGTGAATTGGCGGCAAATCTAAAACTCTTGTTACACGTGAATATGAACCTAACGCGAGAAAATTTTCGGTCAATGATTTATTATGACTTTCGTTGTGGGCTTACTCAACAACAAAGCTATGATAGGCTGCAATTAGCATTTCTTAATGAAGCAACATCTCGTGCCACTATTTACAATTGGTTTAACGAGTTTAAGCGTGGACGTAGCAATCTCAATGATGATCCGCGTGAGGGACGTCCTTTAACAGCGACTACTGAAGATAACATCAGTGCTGTGCGACGCATGATAGAGGAAGATAAGAGAGTGTTCTGCTGATACGGGCAAGCCTAGGCACTGGTAGGAGTCAAGTCCAATAAATATTACACGAACATTTAGGCATCAGGAAGCTTTGTACCACACGGATTCCCCATACTTTAACCGACGACCAGAAACACCTTCGCATGGACTGGTGTCGCAAAATGTTAGATAAGTTAAACGGCGGTGACTCAAATGCTGTATTTGACATCGACACAAGTGATGAAAGCTGGATATATTGCTACGAACCCGAAACCAAAAGACGATCAGCTCAGTGGGTGTTTCCTTTCGAGGATCGGCCTATTACGGTAAAGAAAGGAAGAAGTCAAGAAAAAATATGATTGCCTCTTTCTTTGGTAGGAAAGGTCATTTCGCGACAGTTGTACTAGAAGATGGAAGGACAGTTACTGCAGACTGGTATGTCAATCGCTGTTTGCCTGTTGTCTTGGAAAAAATTCGACAGCAGCGCCCTCGAAGCAGGATCCTCCTTCACAACGACAATGCTGCAACGCACTCCGCAAAACGGACTGTTGAATATTTGACTATGCAGGAGGTCTACTCGCAAAATCGACAACGATACATTCGGAACGATACGATAATAACCTGAATATATCGCAACTACCTATACGTATATATATGATATGATACGTATATATATGATATGATGATATATATATCTAACAAATGTTCGAATTCCTTATCGTTTATCGTTACCATAGACTAATATTTTGATTTTTGTACGATGTTAGTGTGAATGAAATATGTTCAAACCTAAACATTATCTGTGCTACGTCGCTGTTAAGTGTCAAAAGTCAAAACATAGTTTAGGCGCTAAGGACCATGCCAGACTCTGCACCACCAATTTGGTATCATTAACACATAATGTAAATGTTAAAAAAATATGTAATGAATATAATATGACCATTTAAAATTGAATAAATAATACAAAACTCGCGGAAAATAAAATGTAAAAAAAGTAACTCAACCCTTCTCGCCGACTTCCTTTTCTCAGGCGGCCATTTGCATTATTTCTACGCATAAACAATGATCAACAAAATAACTTAAATGACTTAGTAGTAAAAAAATCCTGTTGAATAGTAAATCTCATATAATTATTTTAATAATATTTATTAAGTATGTATATTGTATGGCAAATATATCTATACAACTTGAAACGATATTAGCATCGACAGCCTAGAAGGTGTCGTTGAGATTATCGTAAAAGTGACGTTTGATTATTTGTGAAATTCGAATATTCGTGTCTGACATTTTCAACTAAGAGTAGGGTTAGGACCGATAATATCGAATAATGTTTCGTTCGTTCAATCATCGTTTCGACATTGAATACGGTGTAACTAAGAGTAGGATTCGACACGACTGATGCCACGATATATCGAATATCGATTTTAGGAATAGGCCCCCTGGTGTCAAGATAATGAGTCATCCGCAATACAATCCTGACCTGGTGCCCTGCGACTTTTATTTATTCCCAAGAACTAAAGATAAAATTCGAGGTATTCGCTTTACGAGCCCTTTGGTGCCTCGAAGGTTGCTTTAGACAGCTGATGGTTTTAGGAGAAATTCTCTTCATAAAAGTCCTATTCTTTTTGGTATGTATAGTTTTGGGTTTTAATTTAGAGTTTTGGATTTAGGATCAAATTAGTATTAGATAATTTTAATCCTTTAAAAAGTGTTTTATTTAAATGTGTAACTCGCGTTAGTCAAAGAAAATACTAAACGTTGTAATAATAAGGGTAAATAGCAAAAGTGTATAATACACAACACCTCAAGAATACTGCGATATGTTGGAGACTACAGGAACTCTAATTAGATTGTCACCAAACTTCAGCGGGAAATATGTACGTCTGCATAACTTCTGAAAGTTACCCATTGAATAATTAGTTTGAGTTTGCAAACGCATTCACTTGTTATGTGTCGGGTACAGTGTGAATTGTTATTGTTAAACTATAACGTAAACGCCTTAATTTTAATAATGTAACGTTCATCAATTGCAAAAGTAACATTACTTACTATTTCTACTATTTGCAACATTGGCAGAATTTTCATTAAATGTGTTTAACTAAAAAGGCTCAGAATACAAAAAAGGTTACATATTATTGGACCGTTGCATGTTAGTGGTCTGAAATACTCATGCATTATTGTGTTTTAGCCAACAAATGAAATTATGTGCATTTTTTGTGGAATACTATACTATACATTGTAAAAGACATCCATGCTTAAGAAATAAATAAAAAAAGAATCCAATCTGCGGCGGTTTCAATATTGGATATATTTATAAATTAAATAATAAAATCTAAAATTTTTACAATAAAAAAAATTTTCTTCATAAACTTTTGTGCATTTTTGTTGATTTTATTTTATATGATAATAAGGGACGAGACGAGCAGGAGTTTCATCTGATGGTAATTGATACGCCCTGCCCATTACAATGTAGTACCGCTCAAGATTCTTGAAAATCCTAAAGAAACATAAGATGTTAAGTATCGTTTGCCCAGTAATCTCATTAGCTACGGCACCCTTCAGGTCGAAACACAATAATGCAAATACATTACTTAGAACGTAGAACCTCGGTATATGCATGCTTTCTTGACCTAAGTAAAGCCTTTGACCTGGTCAATTATGACATTCTTTGGAAAAAGCTTTCTGCTACGAAAGCTCCTACTGAGATCATAAATTTATTAAAATTTTGGTACGGAAACCAAATAAACTGCGTTAAATGGGGTGACACCCTATCTAGTGGCTACAGACTAAATTGCGGTGTGAGACAAGGAGGGTTGACTTCTCCTGATCTGTTCAATATTTACATCAACGATTTGATCGTCGAACTCAGGAGGGCCAGAATAGGCTGTCATGTGGGAAATATATGCATCAATAATTTAAGTTACGCTGATGATATGGTCCTGCTGAGTCCGTCGATCAAAGGGTTACGTAAATTAATATCAATATGCGAAAATTATGCTAACAGTCATGGATTGAAGTATAATGTTAATAAACCGTTTTGATGGTATTTAAATCTGGAAAGGGTCCAGAAAATATTCCTGGGGTATATCTGAATGAGAATAGTGTAAAAATTGTAAATCAATTCAAATATTTAGGTCATATCTTAACGGAAGATCTGAAAGACGACTGCGATATTGAGAGGGAGCGAAGGGCGCTCTCGGTACGTAGCAACATGATAGCACGAAGGTTTGCAAAGTGCAGCAATGAGGTGAAAACAACACTATTTAAAACTTATTGCCTGTGTATGTACACCTGCCAAATGTGGTGTAATTATTCAAACAAGACCTTAAGTTCACTAAGAGTGCAATATAATGATTCCTATCGAGCTCTTATGAAACTTCCAAGGTATTGCAGTGCTGCAAGTATGTTTGCGAGAGCGAGAGTGCCCGACTTCTTCGCAATAATTCGCACAAGAATTGCTTCTTTTTGGGATCGAATGAGACGCTCCACCAACGGAATTCTGATGACTGTCTCTAACAATGTATATAATAACGATATTTTCAAAAGATGGATGGACATCCATCTTAATAAAAATAGAAAATAAGATATTTAATATAAGTAAGTAATTTGTAATTTATTTAATTTAATTTTTTTGCATGGTTAGTTAATTCGATTTAGTTGTAATTTAATTGTAATTTTGATTTTAATTTGTATTTTCTATGGGTTATGCCTGAAATAAATGATTATTATTATTATTATTATTATTATTATGACTGCCTCAAGTAGCGCCACTGTGGTATCCTGTGAAAAGGAGCCCCCTACTGGTAAATCGGTGTCATATTGGTGTCACATTTCTTAAAACGTCAATTAAATGACTTGAGTATTCACATACAATCTCTGTTAATAATTAATCTAATGCAGTAACGTAGTATTAATAATATAACTCAATTAAAGTACATCATCGCAATCACATTAATTACTAAGCTTATCATGTCAAAGATAACGGCTTGATGAAATTCCGTGTAAATCTGGTAGAAGCGTACATATTGTCGATATATATATACTGAGCGCCGATTTCATAAATGACACTTCAAACTGAGTTTAATAAAACTCAATTTTACTTTAACGAGTTCAAATGTCAGTCTCAATCTCGACTAATACAAAGCGATTTCACCAATACCTTTTGATTAAGTCAACATAAACTGTGTTGACATGTCATGACAATAGTATTTTGATACTGATTATGTCAAACCGTCATCGATAAGTATGATCAAATACAAAATTGTTTTTTTTAATGAAACTAAGGGACAAGAAATAATCTAGCCGGCATCCTGTGCAAAGGAGCAAGTTGGTGAAACAAGCAGTAGCAAATTTGCCAATGAAGCTAAAAACAAAAGCTACGGAGACCTGTTTAATGCCATGCCTCACTTACGCTTGTCAGACATGGCCTCTAACTTATAGAAACTTAGAAAAAACTAAAGTTTGTCAGAGAAGAATCGAGAGAAGTTATATGGGGCTAAGAATAAGAGACAAAATTAAAAATATTACAATAAGAAAGAAAACCAAAACAAAAGATGTAGCCTTATCTGTTCTACAATTAAAATGGAAATGGGCTGGACATATACAAAGAACAAAAGACGAAAGATGGTCCAACGTAGTAACGAACTGGTACCCTATAAATAGGAAACGAAATCGAGGCAGGCCTTATAAATCTCTTATAAGCAATGACATAGTAGAAACAGCAGGAAAGATGTGAAAAAGAATTGTAAGAGACAGGAACTAGTGGAAATCAATGGAGGAGGCTTATTGAAACTCAAAAAAACTACCACCCAATCCAAAATGAATGCCTCAGGCCTGAGAAGAATGGGCGCAACCAACTCAGCGGGCTTTTTTTTTCATCAAAAATATGTTTTACAATTAATTACTTGTTACTAACAAAGTAACATTGTACAATTAAACTTATTATTTAATAGTCTGAGGGCGGTCGCTCCATTCCCATTCTGTGGTATCATTAAGAAAGTCATTTATATTATAGTAACCTTTACCTTTACGTTTTTTAACAATTCTTTTGAATAACGTAATACTTTTGTTTTGAACATTTTCTGGGATCTTTTTGTAAAAGCATATACATCGCCCCACAAAAGACTTACTAACTCGACTTAGCCGAGTAGTAGGCATCATCAGTTTATGTCTGTTCCTGGTGTTAGCATTATGGTTATGACAGTTTCTGGCAAATTCACTTATGTGCCTATGAACATACATTACATTATCAAGAATATATTGAGAAGCAACAGTCAAGATGTTAATTTCTTTGAATTTTGCTCTCAATGATTCTCTAGGACCTAGGTTATAAATAGCGCGAATAGCCCTCTTCTGCAGCACAAATATTGTATTAATATCGGCAGCGTTGCCCCATAGCAATATACCATAGGACATAATACTATGGAAATAACCAAAGTATACTAGTTGCGCGGTATCTATGTCAGTTAATTGTCTAATCTTTTTAACCGAGTATGCTGCAAAATTAAGTCTGTTCGCTAATCCTTCAATATGGGGGCCCCATTGTAATTTGGAATCTAGAGTTATGCCAAGAAATATAGCAGATTCCACCGGTTCTATCACCTCTCCGTTTAACAAAACATTTGCATTTATATTTTTGACATTTGGTACGGTAAATTTAATGTATTTAGTTTTCTTGCTATTTAACAATAGGTTATTAGCGCTAAACCAGTACACGATGTCAGATAAATACATACATAGCTTGATCTCTTTTCACCTTGAAAATCAGTGAAGTGTCGTCCGCAAACAATACTACCTTATGTTTTTCTCTATAAGATTAGGAAGATTATTTATATAGATAAAGAAGAGGAACGGTCCAAGAATAGACCCTTGTGGTACCCCTATACTGAGAGGAGTCCCAGGACATCTCCTGCCATTCACGTCGACCCTCTGAATTCTATTGTTTAGATATGAAGTCAGAAGATCGAGCGCAGTTCCTTTTATGCCATAGTGGTATAGCTTCCTGACCAGCGTTGAATGTTGAACATAATCAAAAGCCTTAGATTAATCACAGAAGATGCCAAATGCATTCTGTGATTCCTCCCAGGCATCAAAAATATTCTTGATCAGCTCAACACCTGCATCCGTTGTTGAACGTCCCCTAGTAAAGCCAAATTGTTTCAAATGAAGTAACTTATGAGAGTTAAAGTAAGTAAGCATTTGGCTTAAAATTATTTTTTCAAAAATTTTACTTAGGGTCGGCAAAACCGACACAGGACGATAGTTGTTTGAGTCAGAAGAGCATCCCGACTTAAATATTGGTGTAATATTACTATGTTTCAGAAGGTCAGGAAACACGCCACGATTAATACAATTATTACATACTATTGCAAGATATGGTGCTATGACATCAATTATTGAACTTATTATTTTAACAGAAATGCCCCATATATCAGCAGTTTTTTTCATGTCAAGAGACTTAAAAGTTTTAATTATTTCTCCAGGGCTAACAAAACTAAAATTGAAAGTTTGTTGGCATTCTTTAACATTTTCCAGAAGAAGTGATCCAGCAACACTGGTGGAGGAGACAAGAGTGCTTGTGATAGAAACTGGAATGTCACAAAAAATATTCTTAAAAGCAGAAGCAACTTCCTGCTGAGATTGAATTATAGTATTGTTTATTGATAAATTGTATTAAATGTTGCGGTCTTTCACTCTTCCAGATTCCCAGTTAATCACATTCCAAGTCATCTTTTTATTATTCGGTGCATTTTTAATTATCTGTCTGATATGCATAGACTTTGCAATAGAACAAACACTTTTAAATAATTTAGAGCATATTTTAACATACTCGAGAAAAGATGCATCATGATTATATAATGATCTCTCACTATATAGTTCATATAGCCTTTGTCTGCTCCTATTAATGCCAGCTGTTGCCCAATCATTAAATGACAAGAGACCACCTGATTTGACTGTCTTTGAAGTAAATATAGAAGCAAACTCTGTTTTAGTTATTTTAAATAACATATAATACATTTCATTAGGATTAATATTATGTTTCAATAAATCCAAATTTGAGAGTTAAATGACACATTACCTCTATATTTCTCCATCCGCCGATTATTCACAGGAACAAACGTAAACTTTTTAATTTTAGAACATTTATTGACCTCAATATTAAAAGAGGCTAACTGGCCAAAGTGGTCTGAACTCAGTTGATTTATTATTGCCTGAGAAATGGGTTTATAATTTGAAAATATGTTATCAATACAGCTTTTGGTGGTGTCGGTTACTCGAGTAGGCTGTAAAAACATATTGGTTAAATCGTATGATTTGAACAAAGATCTGAATCTAATACTGGTGGTGGATTTTTCTAATAAATTAATATTAAAATCACCACATATCATGATATACTTCTTCGACTTCCATAATTTTAATAAAACCTCCTCCAATACACTTTCAAATAATTCATATACTGCATCTGGGGGTCTGTATATACTAACAACATTGGCGCGATCGAGCTCTGCACAGGCTATTTCAATGGTACGTTCAACAGAGAGGCCTACGATATCTTCACGTTCTTTGAATTTAAATAATTTACTTACAAGTATAAGAGAACCGCCACGTGTAGCCTTCTCTCTGCAAAACGCACTTGCCACCTGATGACCACAGAAGTTAAAAATGAGCTCATATTTTCGTAGCCAGGGCTCTGTTAAACATAAAATATGGATACCTTTATGATCCATATCAAGTTATATAATAATAATAATTCATTTATTTCAGAGCAAGTCCATATAACAAAATAAAATTACAAATAAGATATAAATATAAGTGAAGTTTAAAACATAAGATTTAAAATATAAAACAAAAGTGTACAATTAAAAATAATAAAATTACACACGGTCATTTTTGGTTCTCGCTGTGGTACACGGACAACCAATGCCTGAAGAAATAACTATCCAGGCAATCACCGATGGTTCGAAGGATAAGATTCTGAGCGCCGCGCAGACGACTCCAGAACGACTCGATGCGGAGACGCATTATTGCAAAAAAATCGGTAACTCCTGCCTCGGCGAACATGCCCGATGCGCTACAGTAGGGAGGTTTTTTCATTAATATTCGAAAAGCGTTATGGTACTGTATTCTGAGTGAGCTATATGATTTTCTGTTATATCCGACAGGGCTCGCCTTTCCCGCTCCATGTCCTTCGTCCTTCAAATCATCGGTAAGTATGTGCCCCAGGTATTTAAAGGACCCCACAACTCGCACTGGCGTGTCATCTAAATAAACTTCAGGTACCCTCTCCGGGTCTCTTTTCCATTTAAATATCACCATTTTTGTCTTAAACTTTGTTTTTTATTATTATTATTTATTATTTTGTCTTTAACACATACACCAAGAAGTTTTCGAAGACCCCTGATCGATGGACTGAGGAGGACCATATCGTCAGCGTAATTCAGGTTATTTAAACACAAATCCCCGATATGACATCCGACTCCGGTCATCCTCAGTTCAGACATCAGGTGATTTATTATTTATATACAAATTGAAAAGGTCGGGAGAGGTCAACCCCCCCTGCCGCACACCGCAAGCTAGCCTATAATCACTAGAGAGCGTCGGCCCATCTAACATTGTTAATTTGGTTCTCCTACCACAACAGTGTTGTTGCAAAAGTCCACAGCGAGTGTGGAGGATGGTGGTTTGAGCCTCCTGCTCTGTTTGCCCCGAGTCAGCACAGATTTGCCCCCTCCAGAATACGCGGGGCAGCCTGGGCAACCACTATTAGGTACAGGCCCTAATTGTGGACGCCCAGGGACGGATTCTCCAGGACTGCATAGCCTAGTACCGTCCTGGAGTAGTCTATTTTTTTTAGTCCGTGCTACCACTTGTATTTATAGCCGCTATTTCACGCCGGTTTCGAGTGGGGGAGTGGTATTTCTCCGGGCGTGCCGGCCCAGTTCTACCTTCTTCTTTTTACAATAAATCTACAATATAGTTTGCCATAACAAACAATTACAATAAAGAGAATAAAAAATTGCGTTGCAACAACTATTGTTATTCGTCTCAAAATCCCTTCATTTCTGTGATGGTTCAATATTGTAAGACAAGTACCAATCATAAAAAACCATTCAAAATAAATAACTAGTTTTTATTAATAGTTAAAATACATATTACAATGCAGTGCCGTT
Organism: Leptidea juvernica; assembly: GCA_949711755.1. Taxonomy (NCBI): domain Eukaryota; kingdom Metazoa; phylum Arthropoda; class Insecta; order Lepidoptera; family Pieridae; genus Leptidea; species Leptidea juvernica. The sequence continues at coordinate 7,222,385 of CATIXQ010000015.1, forward strand.
CACAATTCTTGATCCCTGGTCAATTATGATGGATTACCCAAAGTAATCGCAGAGGGGGCAACTAATAACGCCCAGGTGGGCGTACTCGAGCCAGTCTCGAACAATGTGTGACGTTGACGTGCCACATGTTCTGTTTTGTTAAAATATACTACAAGAAATAAGATAGACACTGGGTCAGATATCATCAGTAAGTATTATGATTACGCACACAAACATCTAATAGTTGCCGTAATAAAAAAGGTAGTGCGGTAGCTAGTTGGAGCGATGCCGAGACCAATCCTTAATCTAAGCCCCAAAAGAAATTTTTATTACATTTTTTTTATTTCTATTTTTACAAAGTTTGCCGGGCATAGCTCAGTAGGCAGGATCACTACCAACTGGGCTATTTAGATTGTAAAAAATAATGCTTTCACATTGCTGCTTATTGGCAGAAAATGGACGCTGTGCAATCCATCTAGCCGGTTATCCAGTGCAAAGAATTGGTTTAATTAACTTGTTAAATATGCAATTTCTACAGCAATAAAAAAAAAATATCTGCCTACTCTATAGTATGTATTAATTTATCACTCCATTAACTCTTTATATTTCTAACAAAAAAAATTGACAGTAAATTCTTAAGAACTTTATTCTTTATTTCATTTATAAAGCTTATTACACATTATCTTAGCGAACATAATACACATTCACATATACACTTACTCACACATCGTCACACAAACACCCAAACCTTATTAGTGTTAAGTAGGTACCTACTAAATGATTCTAGATATGGACGAGCGGGATCTTCTGACACAGGTTCTTTCATCTAAAAGAAGGTCCCAACCAATTATATCATGTAACATAACTTTTGGTACCATTACAGAAATTTGAATTTGAATACAGTGTCAACTGAGAAAATTATATTACTTAATAATATTTGATACATGTAAAAATTGTGTTAAGTCATACATTTCAATTTAAATCATAGTATGTCGCACTGCAGATCTCCCGTGCGATACTGCTTTCGGTATTATCCCCAACGAATTCAATATTAAATTTATGAACGTGACTCAGCAAAAAATAATCGATTTTGTGAATACAGGTGAAATTTATTGCACTAGAATCGTGAATTAATGCCAATGCTCATATCTATTTCACATTACAAGTAATTTATGATTAAGTGCATAGATTTTGATAGATATTACTATCCCAAATAAATATTAATATAATAAACTACTCGAACCCCAAGCTGACATAGAAAAAAAAATTGTATTATACATAATATGTAGAATGCACATTTATATTAGAATTTTGATTTTAATTATAATATGTCAATGAATATAGTGTAGTAACATTAACTTTCCAATTTTTGAAACTTTGTTAAATTTAAAAACCTATTTCTTCAGTGTAGAATTTTTAAAATCACGTATTGAATGTCAGAATGGTAGACCCATTCGAATAGAACTATGACTCAGATCCAAGAAATTTGTTAAGAACCTTAGTTGGCTTTTATTTTAAAAATAAAATTGCATTATATTCAGTTTAAATTTAGTTATAATTATTATTATGACTTTCTAAGAATTTAAATGAATGTAATTTAAGCTGATTGAATAATAAAAAAATAAATTAATTATAAATATAAAATGTAATGTCGTTTATAAAGTTTTTATGAAACATTTACCACACAAACGCTCTCTATACAGTTCTCCCAAAAAAAATATCGAACAACTGAAAAGGATAGATACATTCCATTCCATTTTCTTTTTTTCAAATATAATGCATGTTATCGACATTATTTCTTTTGGGTATGGTTTGATAGGATATATAAAACTGAAGGTTATAAGTGATCTGGCGCCGATCTCAAATCTGTTCAAAGTTTTAAGAGGGAATATAGTTAGAGAGACGATCATAAAGTATAGACGTACGTATAGATGACATTTGTATAGACGACGGAGGTATAGACGACGTACGTAGAGTCGACGATTGTATTGATGACGTCCGTAAAGATGACGCTTCATACGTCAGATGACTTGACAACTAGATAATGGGTGCCTAGTTTTGATTCATCAATGCGTTTGTTAGTTAGTGGTTATCTAGAATAATATTCATAATACTATGGAGGTTATTGTCAATGATGGCAATCAAAATCGCTTTAAGAAATACTATAATCGCTCACCTTTTTGACCTTCCTGTATATTCGATGCAGAAGTTCTTCTCTATACGCCAGTATAATGTAAGTGTTATAGTCTTATAGTCATATAGTCTTAATGAGCCTTGCCCTTAAGTAGTTATCAGCAGTAAGTAATTGATAAATTTGTTGTAACTATGTACATAGAACATCATTGAATATATCCGTTACTTATTGTAATAGGTTGTCAGAAACTTTCAATATTTTCAAATCATCATTTTTTTTTCTATTTATTTAATCATAAATATATGCAATGCACATTTGGTACTTAAATTTTACATCTCGCCAAACTGTTGCAACAGTTTGTTGGCGAGTTAGCGAGTTTTTTATCTATTTGAATAATAATTTTCTTTTGTTATTAAATAGTTTACTGGCTGTATTTTTAAGTCTTTAAATATATTTTTCGATTGATTAATATTTTTCCGACATATAGGTAAATATTTAAACTCACTATTCAAATGTTTTATGTAGATCATGATAATTTAAATAAACAACTATAAATTACAATATATTTACAGGGGATAATAATATGCTAGCTAGGTTGATGTATTTATTTTATGTTCTCGATTATTGTTACCTTTACACCCTTGCAAAGACAAAGGATTTATTCTGAGTATTAATGTGATGGTTACGCAATTTAAATTTAACGCAGATAAGGTTCAGGATCAAATTACCATCAGCCATCATCTGTTAGATGGCTTCAAAGGGATCATTGATTTGCATAAATTCTATCATATCGCTATATTGGGTGAACGTAAAACGCATGATTTGTATGTGTTTTGGATTGGAGCTTATAGCAATGAAAGGGAAAGAACTGGGTCATATATATCAAAGAATTTATAGGTTGCTGTTGCCGTTGAAAATTTTAACAAAAAAATATTTGAGATGTTTTTTCTACTGTATAATGTTGCACTTAAATAATGCTACATTTTTTACGTAACAGCTATAGAGGAAGAAATAGGCAACTTTAACAGCGATCTCTTCTAAGTAAATATCTTAGGTAAGTAAAGTTATTTTGACTTAAGTCAAGTCAATGATCTTATGATAATAAATAAACGCCCTATAGGATATAATATATTCACATACCCATTAACATACATACAAAGATATAAGAATTTGCCAGAAACTGTCATAACCATAATGTTAACACCGGGAACAGACATAAACTTATGATGCCTACTACTCGGCTAAGTCGATTTAGTAAGTCCGTTGTGGGGTGATGTATATGCTTTAACAACAAGATCCCAGAAAATGTTCAAAACAAAAGTATTACGTTATTCAAAAGAATTGTTAAAAAACGTTTGTGTGGTAAAGGTTACTATAACATGAATGACGTTCTTAATGATACCACAGATTGGGAATGGAGTGACCGCCCTCAGGCGATTAAATAATAAGTTTAATTATACAATATTACTTTGTAAACATATTTATGCGATGAAAAAAAAAGCCCGCTGAGTTTGTTGCGCCTATTCTTCTCAGGTCTGAGGCATTCATTTTGGAATGGGTGGTAGTTTTTTGACTTATAATTTAAGAATAATAAGTATGTACACAAATTAAATTTATATTGTTAGATATACGCGCAAAAGAAGAGGAAAACACATAAAATGCGGTAGCTTCAGACCACAGCAGCTACAGTTTGAGCTCAAGAAAATCACCCAAATAAACATATTTTACAAATTATCAAATTTTATCAAAACAAATTTATTACAGTTGGGAAATAGTTGATAACATAATGAGAATAATCTGGGTTGAAATATAATATTTGCAAAAATACGTTCCTTCGTTTGTAATGATTGAAATCTCTCCGATGACTAAAGCGTGACAAGAGTAACTGAAAATGCAATATTTTTATATCTATATTTAAATGAACATTTCGCGTTAATGACACGAACTTACCTGCAACATATGTATAATATTATTTTATCTATGAACCATCAACTAATAAACACTTAACGTACAACTACGGGATTATATTATATTATGTGTACGAAACTATATTATATAGTGTGAGAAAAACAATTCACTTAGTTGGAATGCGTATGCCGCCAGTAATCTTTATTTTATTTTTCGATAAAGTCTCCATTAAGCGTAAATACACTTCGAACTTATATTTTTTTTTAAAAGGATTCATCCTAGACACGTCACACATATCATCCATTATTAACAAAATGCTCCGAGAAAATGAAAGCAAAAGTCTATCAAATGATATAAAACCCATTGGTAATTATGTATTTTTTTCTTTTGTTTTATATTAGTTTATTGAAGATGTACCAGTCTCATTATTTATTGAACGCACCTCGTACAAAATTGCGTCATGCTGTGCATCTTTAGCAGCAGGGCACGGTCCACCAGCTCATGTGAACTCCTTTTACATCCGCGATATATAAAAACTTTACATATGTCGTACGACTAGAATAGAAATTTTAATTGACATGTGTATTAAGTATATGATAGCATTCCGGTACATTTATCTCTGCGTACAAAACGTAACAATATTTTTACGCAACTTATTTCTCTGCTTGTCATTGTATATTATCTTTCTCATTTCTCTCGATAGAATTTAACGTCCAATCTATACTAATATGACAAAAAATGAGTACGCATTTCAGGTTAAGAGGATCTTGATGTGCAAAATTGCTTTTGTTTACAAAATTATTTGTTATGTCTAATACAGGAATCGTTTTTTCCTATTACAGGAATTACTCTAAGAGCTACAATACAGCTAATCATATCTTTAATTTTTATGAAAAAGGAGTACAAAAGAGCGCACGGGTCGCCTGGTGTTAAGTGATCACCGATGCCCACATTCTCTTGCAACACCAGAGGACTCACAGGAGCATTGCCGGCCAGTTAAGGTATCGTCTCGGAACCACCGCACAGGGAAACTCATTCAACAGCTTTGTAGTACGTGGAAGAAAGCTCCTTGAAAACCGCACTGTGGAGGACTGCCACACATCCAGATGGGGGGATGATATCCTAATTTGTGGGGTTTCATGCGAAGGTGGAATTTGACGACAGGAATCAGGTGAAACAGCTCTTCGGAACACTCAATGAAGCGACGTCTCTACGCAACGCCAAGTGAGCGCAAGATATTGATACAAATAGTAATAAATGAAAACAGATCATTACATTGTTTTGTTTCATTCGGAAGAAGAGCACACAAAACTATTCTAAGTGAAACAAGGTAATACAAAACACAAATTGAAACACATCGCTTTCAGACTGAACCTTATTAGTGTAAATTATTTCTCGTTTAGCTAACTACTTCCTACGATCAAAGAAAATTACATTTATATTAGGAAAATGGATATGACACTGAGTCTGTTATGAAGTTGTTCTCAAGAAGTCTTGGTCACATAGAATCACTTAGATAATTGCTGTATTATTATTGTCATATACTCGAATAAAAAGTTTATATTATTGTAACAGTATATAACATAATACAAGTCTCCCTTTAGGCTTTCTTATCATTTGAATTATTTAACTGTAATTACATTTATCAATCTGAGACAGACATGTAATACCCCAGCAGCTCAGTCCCAAGGGTTATTTATATCCAGATATTCTGATTTTATAGTACCATTTTGTATACAATTTTTTATTCAGAACTGAATTATATTCCTTGAAAGGTAAGTTCTGTATGTCAACAGGGAAAAACGTTGTAAAAACGTATATAAAGAACTCTGAATGTATACACTTTTATAATAAAGTCCCAGCCACTGTTCAGGGATTATTTATAAATTAATTTAAATGTTTTATTAAAAAATGGCTCTGTCGTAAATCCTATTACTCCACAGCTGAATATCTAAGTGTTCGGACAGCCTGGGACTAGAATATGATAATTTTATAGTGATAGCAATGACAGTACAATATTGTATATTTTTATTAAAAAGAGCGTAAAAAAGAATGCTGAGAGAGTGTTTTTCGCCGATTCTTCTCTCTCAGAGCGCCATTTGTTTCCAAAGCGGTAGTTCTAGTAATATTAGAAATGACATCAAAAAGAAATCTAGAGGAATCAATTTTGAGAAAATAAATGCCTTTTATACGTTTTAATGAATTTGTAACTTTATGAATATGACCAGCAAGCTTATCCCTATTAAATTTATTAAACAAATACATATTTTTTTACATGAACAAGATTTTCAAATATGTATTGCGATGTCATAGTCAAAATATAAATTTACTTAAATTTATTTCTTAATGACATTGGTCCTAATCTATATTTATTTACTTTTATGACACGAATAGCTCTTTACTGCAGTGTGAAAATAGTGTTAACATCAGCAATATGTCCCCATAGCAAAATACCATATGTCATCAGACTATGTCGGTTCCGTATGTCTGTCTGTCAAGACCCTTTATCTCGGAAACCTGTGGAGGTATCGAGTTTAAATTAAAACGACACACTCAAGTCCTCAGTCTCTTGAAAATGTACATTGGAAAAAAAGATTTCGCTGTTTATATCGCAAAAAACGTATATACCGACCGTATGAAATGATGACAACCCTCAGAGTGAACCAGACAACAAAGTATCTGAACAAGACATATTAAGATTTATGAACTTATGTCACTCCAACGGTTACGCTCAGTGGAAGAGCGCTCACACGGAACGTGAGAGGTCGCGGATTCGAGCCTCGCATCGGTCATAAATTTTGTTTTCAATTTTAACTTCTGTAACTATTCACCTCACTTCAGGGATTAGTCCCTGAAGTGAGGGTTATCACTTTAAAAAAAATAACAAATTGTTTAGCTACTAAAGAGTTGAATCCTCTATTATTTGATCACCATAATATAAAACTCAGGTCAGTTGCCCGATTTTGTTCAGGCTGAATTTAACATTTTAAGATGTAAAAAAAATATAACGCCTTACTCCTTTTAACAGCAAACATTACTAGGTACGTTTATGCAATCCACTTAGATACATCTATTTTGTTTTAATAAAACGCAACCTTCCTTCATATATATTAGTAATTTGATAATATTTCACTTTCTGGTGAAAGAATATTTAAACTTGGTTTAAATAAACAATTTTAAGTATATTGTGTTCGAATCTATTCAAAATACCTTATTACCGGAGTATTGAAGATTCGGTTTATACTTAAACGGGAGCTGACCAAGCTGCTGATCAAACTATAATTCCTTCAAAGTATACAATAATTTAATTTGTTCAAAAATTTACCAACGATGCGGATCTCGAACCCGTGCCTCTCGGTTTCCATCCAACAAAGCCAGCTGTCGGAGTGACGCATCGACCATAAATCTTGGTATGTCTTGTTCAACTCTCAGGTTGTGACTGCAAAGTTGTCTTAAATATCATGTCCTAACGTTTCAATTCAAAATACGCCGCCTATTTCTGCCGTGAATCAGTAATGTGTAAACATTACTGTGCTTCGGTCTGAAGGGCGCCGTAGTTAGTGAAATTATAGGGCAAATGAGACTTAACATCTTATGTCTCAAAGTGACGAGCGCAGTTGTAGTACCGCTCAGAAAGTTTTGGGTTTTTCAAGAATCCTGAGCGGCACTGCATCGTAATGGGCAGGGCGTATCAATTACCATCAGCTGAACGCCCTGCTCGCCTTGTTCCTTATTGTAATAAAAAAATCTAAGGTCTTATCTTAAGGTCTTATAAAATTTCGAATGGGTTCCAATTTTGAATAAAACTTAAATATTTTTAAATTATTAAAATACTCTTAATTATTTAAAAACATTTTTAAGTAATTAAGAGCATTTTAACATAAGCGAGAAGGTATGGATCATGATAACATAATAATTATTATAAAACGATATTATGACCTCTTTCTAAGAAGAGCTTAATAACTTGATGCTTAATAGCACAACTCTACATACATATTTAAGTATCGAATAAAACAAAAATACTTCAGTGTTTACAGAGAAATTCTAAATTTTTTTATTCTACACAATGTGGTCTCTTAATAAATAACAAAGAACACTTAAAACAGAGTCGACAATTTAAAATGCCTCGCTAACTTTAACACGTTATTTATACCCCGAAGAAAATACAATTGTACTATTATTCAGTGTAAACAAGAATGTGTTCAAATACAATTGTCGAATAACTTTTATTGAATATTGTAATATAATCTTCTTTATTTGATTAAATCACCGCTTTATCAAGTTTTTTTTTATAAATACACAGTATGCAATTAAAGGTGTCGTTTAGATTTTCATGGTATCTGACATATACGCCCTACCCTACCTTGCATATATTTAACGTATAAAAAATATGAGGCATAAAAGGCATTTATTTTCGCAAAATTGATTCCTTTAGAATTCTTTTTGATGTCATTTCTAATACCACTCCTACTACCGCTTCGGAACAAATGGCGCTCTGAGAGAGAAGAAGCGGCGCAATAACTCTCCCTCTTTTTAATATAATATACAATATTGTAATGACATTCTTATTGCTAAAATATAATCACAATCTAGTCCCAGGCTGTCCAATCACTTAGATATTCAGCTGTGAAGTAGTAGGATTTACGACAAAATATTTTTTTAATTTATTTAAAACATGTAAAACATTTAAATTAATTTATAAATTATGTCTGCTTAGACATATCACTGCTTAGTGACTGTAACTTTATTATAAATGTGAATATCTTATGAAGCCTACTAGAATTAGTTTCAAGTAATCCCTTATTACTAGTGTTATAATAATATTTTAGAACTCTTTGGTAACCAAATGTAGTATATTGCATTCATTTATCATTTGTTTTTGTGAATTGGCGGCAAATCTCAAACTCTTGTTACCCTTGAAAATGAACCTAACTGGTGTCGTCATATGTTAGATAAGTTCAACGGCGGTGACTCAAATGCTGTATTTGACATCGTCACTGATGATGAAAGCTGGATATATTGCTAAGAACCCGAAACCAAAAGACAATCTTTTATTTATTCCCAAGAACTAAAGATGAAATTCGAGGTATTCGCATTACGAGCCCTGAAGATGCGGTGAAAGCGTACGAAAATACAATAGACCTCGAGGGAAAATGGGCCCACTGCTTTTCTCAGTGGTTACATCGAATACAACGATGTGTAGCGAGGAACGGAGATAAATTCGAAAAACAATAAAAGTATTGGCAACTTTTTACATTAAGCCGTTTTTCATTTTCTAAACATTTTCAGTGTTACCTAGGTATCGCTGACAACACAGTCAATACAATGATAATTCTGAAGTTTTCGATTGCAAGTAAACGCGAAAAACGTGCGTTGCAGTTATATGTCCGAATTATGGAGGGTATAGGTCAGGAGAATCATCTGTGTATATAAAAAAGTGTCCGTTAAAATGCATTAAATAAGGGTGGCGCCACAGTAGCATCAGAGTAAATCATAATAGAAAATTTTCAAATTTCAAATAATACAAATTACTCTATCTACACGTTTTTCTCATAAGAACTCTTGGAGGTTGTATTTACTACATTAGTTGGGATAAAAAACTTTTAAAGGATTAAAACGTGTGTAATTGTAACTGTGTTTTTACATAAGACTTTTGCGTAAAAGCTACATTTTTAGTTAGCCCAACGTTTCAAGATCTTCGTTCTCGACCTCCAGATTTCGTTTTCAGTGGGACAGTCCCCCTAAAAACACAGTTACAATAACACGCATTTTAATCCTTAAAAAGTTTTTTATTTAAATGTGAAAATACTAAGTTATTTTGACGTCGACAATAGTATTAATTTTTTTAACTCAGCATACTTCAAATCCTCTATAATCGCTACATTCACCATACTCCACACCCTAGGTTTTTGAACTCTTATTTACTACATAAGCTGGACACTTTTTCAACTTTTCTCCCTTAAGAGATTACGCCTTCCCTCTACCCTCCATAGTCTGAATAAAACAATCATAAGCAAAATGTCTATTTGTAAACTTTCATTCTTGGTTTATTCTCAGGTATAACTTAATACCAAGTTTATGTATAAGGCCGTAATTGTTTAAAGTATATTATTTCTGTAAAAAGAATATACATTTTCGTATATTAATATATATTTTTATATGTTTTTGTTAAATTTGAAACAAGCTATTAGCTAATTATATATAACTTTGCTTATGAATTAAATTCATAATAGGGTCAAATTACCGGAAATGTGCGAAATGTTTTAGTTCACGAATAGCAGGTCACACTCAAATCTATGCCTGTAATGGAAAGTGTTTCCACGCAAACAAATTTGAAATCATAGTTTAAATCTCTTCAAACATAAAGCGTATAATGCCAAATGTATAAAAAACACACCAAATCACAGTATAAAATACGTTAAATTCTTAATTCAATTTGAATACCGTCTGCGTCTCGTTAGCAGTTAAAAGCCAAAGCTTAGCCGATTCATACACGGCTTAATGTAATCAAGGAAATGAAGTGTCCACGCAATCTGTGACTGGTTTTCCTAAATGAAGAAATAACCGCAACGTATTTGAAAATTTAACTGCTGTGGTTTTAATTTTGACCGGACGTTTTTACGAGGTTTTTAATGTTAACAAGGCGGTGGAGATTTGAAGAGGTTTACATTTGAAACGCCCATCCACATATGATTTGGTGTAACATTTATGTTTATTTATTGAAATAAAGGAACTTGCGATACATATTAGAACGAGCGCACAGAACTCTACTAAAAACAATTTTCAATAAGCCGTTTAGGTACCCAACCAATCAATTACATGAAGAGAGTAAACTTCTTAGTGTCCGGCAACACTATATTTATGGAATAATTTCAAGATTTCATGTAAAAAGTAATATAAACTTTATTGATAATAACAGAATAACCACATTTCGTACCCCAATCACTGAAACAGGCTTTGCTCAGTCACAATATGAATTTAATTCGGCATACGCTTATAACTTCTTCAGTAAATATAATAAAAATATAAGTAAAATAAATAAATACTCTTTAACAAAATCTTTAAAATCATGGCTAGTAGTATTAAAATACGACGATACAGAAAACGTTCTTAAAATTAAAACTTAATATTCAATTACTAACATTTATTTAATCTTGTGCACAGTTTGACATACTAACAAAGACTTAATAAAAATAAAACAAAACAAACACACACACATGCAAACACACAAACACTTACACACACACGCACATACACATACCTCTTTTTAGTCAGTTTGCTAATTATGTTTAATAATGTATAGCCTTTCGGAAGGACCTAGCCTCTGCAACTCAGGGTATCTTATCGCAGAGGGTAGGGCACAAAACATTTTGTACCACATATTATTAGTTGAATAAATGATTATTATTATTATTATTATTATTATATTATAGCGGCTTATAGATGAAATTTATTCAATTTATAACCAATAATGTTTCGTTAGGAAGAAAAGCTAAGTCAACTTATATAGTTGACTCTTGCCATTTTGCGTTACATTAATATATTTAACTAGCCGACCCGACAGACGTTGTTCTGGGCATAATAAATAAAATACTGTTTTTTTATGAATTTGTCAATAATATTTCATATCACCAAGAAGATTTATTCAGTAAAATATGCTCTGTGTCAATGACGTTCTATATTATGTATAGAAAGTCATTGCTCCCTGTTGTTAACTAGTAATTGTTTCACAGCAGAACTGTCAAACCGTGCGTCAATAAAATCTCTCATAGACAATATGTCCATACAAAACAAAAATTGAAAATAAAAATGATTATGGGTCCCAAATCTAAATAAAAACTATCCTATTTCTCCAAACTGCACTCCATGAAGTAATCCCCATTAAAATCCGTTCATTAGTTTAGAAGTCCATCGAGGACAAACAACGTGTCACGTAATTTATATATATTAAGATATTGATGAATAAGAATTGTATATTTGTTTTTTTTTTTTTAGTTATTCATATCAGTACTTTTCCCGGGGCGTAAAAAGAATAGGGGAGTCCCAGGCCCATGGGTGTCGTAAGAGGCGATTAAGGGCTTTTTAGAAGTGGGAGAGTCACGCTGCCGTCTTTTGACGTCAGCACAATCGGGCCAGACTCGTCCTGGTTAATTACCACACTCGCACAGAATACTGGCGTGAAGTAGCGGCCTAGTGCCGCTATGTTTCGCATAGGTTAGTGTCGAGGACCGGTGGCCATTCCCCCACGAATATGACAGCGGATCTTAAAAAGATTTTACCCCAGGAGGGTACCGGCTCTACCAGAGTCGGAGAATCCCTCCCCGAGCACTCTAGCTCGGGCTGCCCTTCGTATTCTGGGGAGGGCACAGAACCGCGCATGACCAAGGAAAAACGAGGCAGTAACACCACGGCACCCCACTCCACACTCAACGTGGACAATTGAAATATCAGGGGAATTCACTTCAATTTAAACGCCGACCACCACCACCTTGAGACGGCGCAGCTGGCCTTGTGTTTACTTACGGAGACGCAGAGAGACAGATATCTCGACCTAGCGATACGTCATATTTAACGTACCCCGGGTACAAAATTAAGCACAATTTTTTGCCTCATGCCGGGGTATGTGTGTACGTTAGGGAGTATATCTGCTGTCGCCGTCTCGGCAATTTTGAGGGTAGGGACCTGTCCACTCTCTGGCTCCGCGTAGATTTAGAGGACCGCGTCCGCATCTATGCGTGTGTCTACAGGGGACCTGCAGGGCATAGATAGTGGTAACGCAGAAACCGATCATCTCATGGGCTGCGTTCAAGCGGCAATTGACGACGAGCTTGCACAGCTCCCCTCCGCTGAAATCGTAGTCTTGGGTGATTTCAACGGGCACAATGCCGAATGGCTTGGATCACGCATTGGTTGAGTCGCCAACGCGGCTCCCGGATGTGCATAGCCACATGCCGTCCTTATTGGATCTTCTGCTGACTACACATCCCGATGGTTACCAGGTCTTTGTCAACCCCTCTCGGAACGTCCGACCATTGCCTGGTCACGAGTGTAGTGCCTATTCGACGCCAACGTCGCAGACCACCAGCGACCCGCCGCGTTTGGCACTACAAGTCAGCAGATTGGGATAGGATGCGTTCCTTTTTTGCAACCTACCCTTAGGGCAGGGTTTGTTTCCCTTCGGATGATCCTAGTGCCTGCGCCGTTGCAGTAGCCGATGTGATACTACAGGGTATGGATATTTTTATACCAAACTCTGTAGTACCCATCGGTGGCAGATCACAGCACTGGTTCGATGCGTCAGTTAAAGCATCATCTGACTGCAAAAAACAGGCGTATCGAGCATAGGTTGCGGCGCTGGGTACAAAGGATTCGAACTGCATAGTTCTTAAGAGGAAATACAACCATGCCTCCAGATTTTTTAAGCGACAAATCGCCCGTGCAAAGTCAAAACACGTCGTCAAAATCGGCGAGCAGATTTCCAGTTACCCGACCGGAACACGCAAGTTCTGGTCGTTGTCGAAAGCTGCTCTTGGTAACTTCAGCCAGCCATCCATGCCGCCGTTGCACATAAGGAATGACACCCTGGCCCATACGGCAAAAGAGGAAGCCGATCTCTTGTGCACTCTTTTCGCCTCCAACTCGACTCTCGACGACAACGGAAAAACACCGCCGATCATCCCGCGGTGTCAGAGCTCTATGCCTGAAGTACAGTTCAGACAGAAAACTGCTAGGCGAGTTCTGTTTTCGTTGGACGTCAGGAAGTCGAGCGGGCCGGATGGCATTTCTCCAATCGTGCTTAGAACGTGTACCCCTGAGTTGACGCCGGTGCTAACGCGTTTATTCCGGCACTGTTATTCTAAAGGCATAGTCCCTGACTCATGGAAGTCAGCACTTGTCTATCCGATCCAAAAAAAAGGAGACAGTTCGGATCCGGCAAACTACAGGCCTATTGCTATTACCTCCCTGCTCTCCAAAATCATGGAGAGCATAATTAGCCGTCAGCTCTTGGTATACCTAGAGGGTCACCAGTTGATCAACGACCGACAATACGGGTTTCGCCATGGTCGGTCGGCAGGTGATCTTCTGGTATACCTAACACATAGATGGGCTGCGGCTATTGAAAACAAGGGGGAAGGCCTGGCAGTTAGCCTGGATATAGCGAAGGCCTTTGATCGTGTATGGCACAAGGCGCTCTTCTCCAAACTTCCATCATTTGGGCTTCCCGAGAGCTTGTGCAAGTGGACCTCCAGCTTCCTCACTGGGCGCAGCATACAGGTCGTTGTCAACGGATATTGCTCGAACCCGAAGCCCGTGAATGCTGGAGTACCCCAAGGCTGTGTGCTGTCTCCCACGCTGTTTCTTTTGCATATCAATGATATTTTGGACACCTCCAGCATTCATTGCTATGCAGTATGCACTGGTGATACCGTATACACGGGCCGAGCAGGTCTCTCTCGGGAAATCCTCGACCAGTGCCGGGAGAAACTTGTGTCTTCTATCGAGTCCTCTCTTGAGAAGGTCGCGGAATGGGGAAAATTGAACCTTGTCCAATTTAACCCCCAGAAGACTCAAGTTTGCGCGTTTACCACTAAAAAAACCCCATTTGTCGTAACACCGCTCTTCGACAACACTTCCCTCAAAGCCTCGCCTAGTATTGGAATACTGGGTCTCTAAATCTCGAGTCATTGCCAATTTCGGCCGAATTCCACCTTCGCACGACACGCCACAAGTTAGGATATCATCCTCACCATCTGGATGTGTGGCGGTCCTCCATAGTGCGGTTTTCAAGGAGCTTTCTTCCACGTACTACAAAGCTGCGGAATGAGCTTCCTTGTGCGGTGTTTCCGGGACGATACGACATGGGTACCTTCAAAAAAAGCGCGTACGTCCTTAAAGGCCTGAAACGCTCCTGTGATTCCTCTGGTGTTGCAAGAGATTGTGGGCGGCGGTGATCACTTAACAACAGGTGACCCGTACGCTCGTTTGTCCTCCTATTCCATAAAAAAAAAAGTTGACACTAAATTAATACTTTCGAGCGATTTTTAAGAATCGTAAATTGCTTCTTTGATCCACATTACAAGATTAACCTATACGAACAAATAATGTAAGTTCTCAAAAATTGGTGTTTGTCAAAAATAAAAAGTATTTATTATTTTAAGCTTGTTAGCTACTTATTGAAAAAAAGTCATATTTTAAAATAAAATACGTTAATTATCCAGACATTTTTTATGCTATTTAAACAGATACATATTTTAAAATAGATTCAACTCTGTCGTTTATTAGTAAACACTCATAACCACTCGAAAAACCAATGACAGACCGACAGATTAGATCAATATATTGTACAAACACTGCTCAAAACCATTCCAACTTTGTTTGCTTAATTGTTGGCTAAAATTTCGTCTACAAATACGCGGTATTCCTCGATTCTATGTTTAATGCATTTCATTTACTTATGTTGTATGTATGTAAATAACATTTATGATTTAGCTTTTAGCGAATAATACAAGGAGAATCGTAGAGACTGGGTTGTATAAGCGATTCTATTTTTTATGTTAAACTCTTTGAAAGGTTGGTTGTGCAATAGATATTGCCCGCGACTTACCAATAAGTTTTCGATTTTCAAATTACAAGGTAAGTTGACATTGACGACCCATATAGCCGAATGGTTAGTGACCCTAAGACCCTGACTACTAAGCTGGAGGTCCCGGGTTCGAATCCCGGTAAGTGCAATCATTTATATGATGAATATAGATGTATGTTTCCGAGTCATGGATGTTTAAATATGTATTTATATATGTTTATGTAAGTAAATTGTATTAAATATATCGTTGTATTGTACCCATAGTACAGGCTATGCCTAATTTGGAGCAAGATAATTTATGTAAAAGTGTGTCATTATTATACAATATTACCATTATTTTTATTAATTACCAGTAAGGGCCACGATGATCATATACCACCAGATGCCCCTTAATTAATCTCGGTTATACTCCTATTCCATAAAAAAAAATTCACCTTAAGATATTTATGAGTGGTAGTGCCATGTTGAGTCCTAAGGGACACAACCAAATCAGGCCGAAGAAATACCACTTTTCCACTTAAAACCGGCGTGATATAGTGGCTCTGCCGCTGTGTTTCGTTCGGTCTGCAGGTTATCCGGAGGTCTAACCCCTCAGATAGAAATGACAGCCCAGATTAAAAATAGAGTACTCCAGGATAGTACCAGGCTATGTAGTCCTGGAGAATCCATCCCTGGGCGTCCACAATTAGGACCTGTACCTAATAACGGATACCCGGGCTGCCCCGCGTATTCTGGAGGTGGCAAACCTCCGTTCTCTGATCCGGACCTTCTGGGGTCGTCGGACCACGGCAATCCCCTCGATTCAAGATAATCCTCTAAATGCCACAGCCTGTATCGGCATACTTGGCGTCGATATGTCGAGCAACGTTCAGTACCGTGGTCAATTGGAAGAGAAGGCCAAACTGGCCTCTTAAAAGCTTGGTGTACTTAGTAAGGCGAGACGGTACACCGACTGCAACTATATAAGGCGGAAATTCAGCCTAACCAGGACTACTGTTCTCCCCTGGGGGCGGGCGCTCTTCTATTTGACCGCATACAATGAAGAGCGGCTCAAGGCATCAACGATCAAGTCATCAAGTGCTCAGAAGACCAGTGTGGATAAATTCCAGCTGCTGAATTCCACCACCGGACATTACGTCAAAATACAAAAAAAACACCTGCGTCACGTTGACGTCTGTCATTCAATAACCGCGTGTTTTGCTAGAAATTTCTTGCCTTGCACATCCACTTTGTGGAATCAATTACCGTCTGCTGTTTTCCCGAACCGATACGACTTAGGGACCGTCAGGAAAAGTGCATACTCCCACCTTAAAGGCCGGCACTGCATATCTTGACACCTGTTGTTGCGGATGTCCATGGGCGGTTGCCTTTCCACTCCCCATCCTGTGAGCCTCTTGCTCGTTTGCCTCCTTTTCTATAAAAAAAAGATGCATACTGAACTCAAATTTGACCAGCTATTTTACCCTCTCAGGGGTAAAATTAAAATAAGGACCGTTGTATATGTACATTTGTTTCTAAACATCAGCAATTATATCGAATTTCGACAACATATATATACATATTATTATTACGTTGAAACTGACGGAATTCTATACAACAGTTGATTTTCTATTTTAGTGGACTATAGTGAATTTAGTGTGGCACTGCTAGATATATGATATAAAGGTATTAATACTATTATTATAAGTAATACTTGTATTACTTATAATATATGTATTATTACACTTTTGAGTTGTAATTTTTCATATTGAAAGGCCTTGTTCATATTTTGATTGCCAAAGTATTTAAAATTAAAAATTGGAAGTAAAACAATATTTTCTGTATTTGAAGTAATTTTAACTGAAAAAAATAATCAAATTCATCGACCATTCACTATATAAAATTTTACAGCAAGTATTGGAAGTGCAGATGAATATTCAGTTTATCACACTATACATTAAATCAAGCTCTTTCATATATTTTTATGGTTATTGACGATCCAATTATATTTTAATAACCGTTAAAAATTGCTCTATGTCAAAACATCATACTTAATCAAATTGTACCATTTCACAATTAAAACCGAGTTCAATATTATCATAAACAAACAGTTGCTTGCATCGGAACGTTTTGATTTGATAGTAAGAGAGATTAATTGCAGAAACTGTAGCTTGAACGAAGTGAAGTCTTATGATAGTGGATCAGGTTTCATCTGAAGTGTGTTAAGACTGATTTAAGTGACATTTCAATTCTCAAGGTTTCAATTTGAATAAATAAATTACATTTATAACTTTATGTATATAATGTACATCAGAGGGAAGCTTCTTTGCACAGGATGCCGGCTAGATTATGGATACCACAGCGGTGCCTATTTTAACCGTGAAGCAGTAATGTGTAAAAATTAATGTGTTTTGGTCTGAAGGGCGCCGTCGCTAGTGAAATTACTGGACAAATGAGACTTAATATCTTGTATCTAAAGGTGACGAGCGCAATTGTAGTGCCGCTCAGAATTTTGGGTTTTGAATCCTGAGCGGCACTGATTGTCATTACAATGCAGTTCCACTCAGGATGTATCAATTACCATCAGCTGAACGTCCTGCTCGTCTCGTCCCTTATTAACATAATAAAATGCTTAAGTTTAAAAATATTTTAATCATCTGTTTTGTGATCATCGTTATAATTTATATGGGCAACAACAAGTCTCCGTGACAGCTAGTAATAGTATGTATGTATGTATGTAGTATGGGTGGCGGTTATCACTTAACATCAGGTGACAAATACGCTCTTTTGTCGTCCTCTTCTATAAACCGTCGTTGCTCTTCGGATCACATGAACGTAATTGACCTGTACAAAAATGAACACACTGCCGTACCTCTAAGAGAAAAATACCAAAAATATATCTATCTTCAAGTAAGTTTTTATTAAGAATGTTTTTAATTAATTTATGAACTATGTATTTTGATGGTGAAATTACATCAGTAGAGGAAATTTCTACTAGAGAGAAACGCGAGGAATACCAGCCACTAAGTTAATTGAATAGGATGGTAAAAGTGAATTCACATCCAAGTACCAAGAAATTAACAAGCATTGTTTGATTTTAGAATACTCACAGTATTGACGCATTTGCATCAAATCCGTAAAATGAAAATGCTTACAAAATTGGTATACCATCCTTGAACTGATCTTAAGAGAGAGAAGCAGACATTGAGGTTTACAATACCATGTTGAACTGGCACATTGAAAGTGGATTATATATCAGAATTGAAAGTGAACAATGCAATGACTGACTCAAGGTCAAATGCCTCAATAATGTCCTAAAGCGAAATATACCCGTAGCATGTAACTTACCAAGCCTGCCAACTTACTAGCACTGTATTAGGTGCAGTCTTTAGTCTGGTGCTGAGATCTGTTTGAATAGGCGGGATCCAGTATTATATAAACAATTCAATCACTTTGTTTTCACGATGTCGCTATGCTGTATGTACTGCCTCATTTATTACAGGGATAGCTCCGAAGATCTGATCTCTGCCACCCAATTCCACCTTTGTACCAATCGCAAGAAACTTAATTATCCTTAACATCTGAATATGTGGCGTTACTCAGCAGTGCGGCAGTTCCACCTCATTTGCATTGCATATGTATACTTGGCGGGGTGTAATTAGATGGATGGTATTCTTTACGAATTACACCGCATATGACGTCACAATACGAAGTATCACGCGCATCGCACTGATATTAAGCTTTCTAGAACTGCGCAATTTGCAAATACTTCTTGTCTCATACACCCATTTCACAGAATGATCTGTCATGTGCAGTATTCTTTAAACCAATATCAGATAAGCATAATAACAATAAAGGTACGTGGTTTTATATCAGCTTACAAGATTTGACCCAAAGTAAGTTTTCAAAAAATTCCCTGAAATATTACTCGGCTTGCATCCTAGTAATTTTACTGGCATTTACAAGAGAACAACAGCGACGGTAATCACTTACAGGACCAGGACCACCTGAGCCATCCCAAGTTTATTATCCTTCTATTTCATGAAAGCGTTACTCGTTTGTTTTGAGTTTTTCAGGATGCTCTGATAAAACATGAATGAGAGTGATGGTGGCGTTATAAGAGTCACATCAAGTAAAGACTCGGACAAATTAAATAAATAATAATAATAGTAAAAAAAACCTTCTAAATGAAAGATCATTTTAATGGTTAATATATCACAAGAAATAATTTCTTAAATTCCACTGCAATTCACGCTTCCCAATAAGGCGATAAGAATGACTTATCGGGTATATTGGGACAGCATCAGATTATTGACAGCTAATTACTGACAGTAGAAGGTACTAATTTATCTCTATCTGAAGATAGTATATTGGGAACGGCCGTTAATAAATTTAAGAAGTACATAGTTTCAAGCTTGTATGACAATAATTATTGGGGTCTATCCATGGCTCTCCCGGTTTTGGTTTTAGTGAAAATAAAGTTGATTGTGATGGCTGCTGTGAAACTATCCTTATTTGTTCTTGAATTAAGTTTCATTTTTAATATAATCCAGTAATCTGTAGTATAGAATATTAGACTATTTATAAAATTAACATTTGTGTATAAAACCATGTTTCTTGGGTTTTTCTAAATATGTTTACTTACTGTTCTGAAGATCTTTCTCGATAACGTTGTAACAGCATTTTCTCTGTAGAATACTTTTCAGAAATCAAGACTTGATTTGACCGAACTTTGAACTTTGCAAGAATTACGTGTTTTATCTATATATATAAGAGATTTCCAAGTATATAGTCACTCATCACGATATCTCTAGAACCGTTAGAGCTAAAGACTTGAAATTTGGCTTGCATTCTTTTCACCGAGTAGAGGTGAGCTAAGATTTTCCAAAATTCCATCCGCAAGAGTATTTTTTATTATGAACAGAACAACGTCTGTCGGGTCAGCTAGTTATGAGATAAAACGAACAAGCTGTTCATTTTATGGATGGTGCATTGCAAAGCAGTGCCTATCAGGATTCTTGAAATTCTCAAAATTCTCAGCGGTATCACAATTGCGCTGGTTTCTTTGAGATATAACCTGTTAAGTCTATCTAGCCTAGTAATTTCACGGCAATCTTCAAACTGTAACACAAATAGTCACTGCTTTACGGCAGAAAATAGCGGTATCTGCGTTTCTTAATTCCGTGCGTGCGCTGAGTTTTTGATTGTTTTTGGATTTATACCCAATATTCGTTAAGTTGCTATTGTTATAAAACAATTTTATTATAAAAGACATCATAGTAGATAATTATAATAGTATGGATATAAAGTATTTGTTGATGTCAATTAGACTTGAAATATGGTCCACTCAAATCGAATAACGACTTTGAAGCATTTCCTTTGTCTGTTCATTTAGTTTGGAATATGCTGAAATATGTTCACTTTACTTGGAAAATTATCGTACAGTGTCGTTCCGTAGTTATTTTTTCCAATTTATATTGTATATCGTACACAAGCAATCTCGCACTTACACACTTCTTCACTCGCACGGTTTCTGTCGGCGCAAGTAGTTTTCAACAATTTTTTTTAATATCTTTTTATTCTATGATGTACATACATACATTATATAAATTTTCTTTCATTTCAGTTCAGTTCTATTTTATAGAAGGTTTTTTTT
>CATIXQ010000015.1:7243634-7268004 GCA_949711755.1 Leptidea juvernica
ATTAAGTTTGTTTTCAAGTTATTACTATCCTATATATCAAGATTTAAAGAAGCAAAGATTTATTTTTAGTTTATATTAGAGTTGTTGTTTTAGCCCTAATCTAAAAAAATAATAATTTTATGAATAATATATAATATCTTAGGTATACAAATTATTTAAGTTTTCTTTAGTGTTAATTCCGCCAATATTTGTCTTTAAAACAATTCGACACGTGTTTCGCCTCTACACGAGGCATCCTCAGGACGTGTTGTCTCGCCAAAATCTGGCACGAGACTGCAGACTGCAGCTGCACGTTTCAATGAAATACTTTTTGAAGTATTTACACGAGCGAACAATCGTGCCATCTGACGGTATGTGAGCAACCCGACCCATTCTCTTATGGTAACACCAGAGTAATGATAAGAGTTTTGCTGAACTTTTAAATAAACATACAGATACATCGAAAAACCGTACCAAGGTGATGCGGAGTCAAAATGCGATGCATTAAGGCAAGATGGTCTGGAAGTCGAGGTAAAGTGCGGTTGTGGGAAATCTGTTTTGGCCTGTTTACAATCAATTAACATAAACCGTCATGTGGCTGAAGTACTCACCTGATACTGGTCAGCCCTTTCCTCAGTCAAGCACTTCACTTGGCACTACGATGATGCGAAAAACAGTAGTATAAAATCACGTGTGACAATGACGAACGAATGCGTAGAGCGGCGCGTACGTGGTATCCACTCAATCAAGTTCAAACGGTTAGAGTAAGCGGCCAGAGAGTAGTGAAGCGCCTGATGCGAAGACCAGGGGGCCTACTCCTAAAATCGATATTCGATAGATCGTGGCATTAGTCGTGTCGAATCCTACTCTTAGTCCCTTCGTATTCAATGTCGAAACGATGATTGAACGAACGAAACATTTTTCGATATTATCGGTCCTAACCCTACTCTTTGTTGAAAATGTCAGAGACGAATTTGACAAATATTCAAACGTCACTTTTACGATAGTCTCAACGACACCTTCAAGGCTGTCGTTGCTATTATCGCTTCAAGTTGTATAGATATATTTGCCATACAATATACATACTTAATAAATATTATTAAAATAATTATATGAGATTTACTATTCAACAGGATTTTTTTTCTATCAAGTAATTTTAGTCATTTTGTTCATCGTTTATGCGTAGAAAGTAATGCAAATAAATGGAAAGTAATGGCCACCTGAGAAATAGGTAGTCGACGAGAAGGGTTGAGTTACTTTTAAAAAAAATCAAAATATTAGTCTCTGGTTACGATATTGTTACGATAAACGTTAAGGAATGCGAAAATTTGTTAGAGTAGGGTGGGTGCGATATTATCGAAGTATTATCGTATCAATCCGAATATATCGTTGTCGATTTTGTGAGTAGACCTCCTGGGTTATGCCAATGTTCTGATTCTACACCAGACCCCGAGGTGGCGTTATATTATGCTATTAAAGTGAACCTTACCTTACCTTGGATAATGAATGCGTCTAGATAGTCTCTTGCTGTTAGACAACTGATAAAAACAGGCCATGAATAATACTTTAGTGTGCGTGACCAGGTACGTCTTACACTCGCTATTTGTATGACACTTTGTGTTAGTGTGCGTGAATTGCTCAAAATAGAGGTTAGTTCTAAACTTTTTCACATCTGTCATTGTCTATCTAGATATATAAATGATCTAAGATTTACACGTGGCGGGCAAATTTCAACCATTACGCGTTTTACTAGTTTACCCTTTTTTTATATAAACGGGAAAAGATCAACTCGCTCAACAGATTTGGTCCGGCCACACATGGAGTATTGCTGTCATCTCTGGTCTGGCGCACCCCAGTATCAGCTCGATCCATTTGACCGCGTGCAACGCAGAGCAGCTCGAATTGTCGGGGATCCAGTGCTCTGTGAACGGCTGGATCACTTGGCGTTGCGTAGAGACGTCGCTTCATTGTGTGTCTTCTCCGCATTTATCACGGGGAGTGTTCCGAAGAGCTGTTTAATCTGATTCCTGCCGCCGAATTCCACCTTCGCACGACACGCCACACGTCAGGATATCATCCTCACCATCTGGATGTGTGGCGGTCCTCCACAGTGCGGTTTTCAAGGAGCTTTCTTCCACGTACTACAAAGCTGTGGAATGAGCTTCCTTGTGCGGTGTTTCCGGGACGATACAACATGGGTACCTTCAAAAAAAGCGCGTACACCTTCCTTAAAGGCCGGCAACGCTCCTGTGATTCCTCTGGTGTTGAAAGAGATTGTGGGCGGCGGTGATCACTTAACAACAGGTGCCCCGTACGCTCGTTTGTCCTCCTATTCCATTAAAAAAAAGGTTAGAAGTTAAAATTTCTTTCCATTTCAATCTGTATTCTGGCTCGGTAAAATTTGGCTAGCTTAGTATTGCAACAAAATACTGTACACTTTACGCAGTTATGTTGATTTAAAAAATCTGTTCAATTTTTTATGTTTATTACCTATAATATAATTTATAGTTGATCAAGTTCAAGTAAACTAAGTTATATACAACGTATAACTTAGTTCAGTGTTATACAATTTACATACAAAAACTTCATTCGGGTTCAAATTCGATAAGATTGAAATTCATAGTGAATGCTTTCTGGAAAACAACTAAATATACGTCGCGATAATAAGGTAAGGCTGGGTTGCACCATATTAGCTGTTTTAATTAAGGTTTAAGTCCAATTAAACGTGTACAGTAACGCTGACATTAATATAGACTGCAGAATGTGTTGCACCAACGTCTTTCTTTAATATTGAATATTTATTTGAAACTTTTGACAGGTCATTATTAAGTCCATTAAAATGTATATAACACTACTGGACCCGGCAGACGTTGTCCTGTATGCACATGTTAAATTTTAAAATCTATCCAGACGTTAGGAGAAGACCACTAACATACGTAGGAGAATTATATGTCGACTCGACTGTTTTGAGAATCTAAAGCAATCTCAAATTCACTGCAATACTCTAAAAATCATCAAAATCGGTCCAGCCATTTAGGAGGTAGTTCAATTGTGAAGCTAAACCATCCTTGAATTTACTTGAACATACACAGAAAATTTCATTCAAATCGGTGCAGCCGTTTAGGAGGAGTTTACTATCAACACACGTACAGAAGAATTATATATATAAAGATTAACAATAGCCTTAAACGGCGAAGATTGGACGGTCACGGTAAATAGTTAAGGTAATGACGTCATCTAAAAATTGTCAAATGGTGCAACACATTTTTTGCTCAACTATACGGTACTTTAACATGTTTGTTATTGCTAAAGTTAGTTGATGAAACCCACCCTCAGTCTGCACATAAACTGATGTACTAAGCAGCAATTGTTGTTAATGTTTTTCATCTTTGCTGTCAATTTAACAGCATGCAACACCAATGCTCGCCTTATAAACAAAAGCATAGACAGTCAGAATCAAAACTTTAAGCTCCTGTTTATTTATCGTCGTGTAAGTTTTTTTTATGACAATAAGAGACGAGACGAGCAGGACGTTCAGCTGATAGTAATTGGTACGACCTACCCATTACAACGCAGTGCCGCTTAGGATTCTTGAAAAACCCAAAAATTCTGAGAGGCACTACAACTGAGCTCGTCACCTTGAGACATAAAATGTTAAGTCTCATTTGCCCAGTAATTTCACTAGCTACGGCGCCCTACAGACCGAAACACAGTTAAGCTTACACATTTAATAATAATAATAATAATAAATTCTTTATTGCCATACGAATCATTACAAATATAAAATGAATAATTAGGATACGCGATGAAACAAAAGGCAAAAGGAAAAGGCTCAGCTTCACCTGACATGGAATCATGGATTTATGTTTCCATGCAGCGCTGTTTTTCAGCCATCCCCTCCTCCCTAAGGTGTTGAGCGGGAGTGGATGTATTGTGGCTCCCCGATTACCTACTCAAGCTATCTTTTTTTTTATAAAATGTAATATTAGAAAAAAAAAGTGTTCTGATTACCCTTGCAAGTGTATGTAAGTGCGTGTGTGTATATGTGTGTGTGTGTATGTATGTGTGTATGTGCGTAAGTGTGAGCGTATGTTTATGTCCGTACACAGAAAAAATTTTTAGAGAAAGATATTTCCAGTGGAAGTGGTTCAATTTCTCCGCAGCAAGTTGCTTTTTCAGTAGAACAAAAAGGTATTTTTTTTAAAGGACTCGATACTCATTTGTTTCTTTAGAGGAGGAGGTAAGTCATTCCATATTTTTGCTGCAGAGGATCTGAAAGATCCCCTAAACCATGCTGTTTTGTGCTTAGGGATTATCAGGCCGAGTTGTCTGTTAGCACGCAAGTTGTGTTGTACGTTGAAATCTTTAACCCAACGGAGCTTTTCAAATAAATATTCAGGCTTCTTGTTCCAAATAACCTTTTATGACATTTCTGCTTTGCGTCAGAAATAAGTGCCAGTACCACAAGATACACATACCAAAAGTGCCCATAAACTAGTAAGTAAAACAAAAACAGAAACTAACAGCAAAATAAATATATAATAATAAATTTGAATACGAAAATATTAATATTAATTAAAAATAGTTGTTTCTTATAACTTTAATGACTTTAAATTTAATGAAGATTTTGCAATATTTATTTAGATAAGGGTCAAGTGTCTAAGGAATAAAACTTATAAGTCTTAATTTAAATTTATTCAATAGTTTTTACACAAATTATCATGCCCCAAGTTAAGCATATATAGCCTGTGTTATGGGTTACA
Organism: Leptidea juvernica; assembly: GCA_949711755.1. Classification (NCBI taxonomy): domain Eukaryota; kingdom Metazoa; phylum Arthropoda; class Insecta; order Lepidoptera; family Pieridae; genus Leptidea; species Leptidea juvernica. The sequence goes on from CATIXQ010000015.1 coordinate 7,248,377, forward strand.
AGACAATTATATATTTAATACAAAATACTTACTTATACATACATAAATTCATATAAACATACATAAGTACATTTAAACATCCATGACTCGGAAACAAACATCCATATTCATCATATAAATGCTTGCGCCTACCGGGATTCGAACCCGGGACCTCTAGCTTAGTAGGTAGGATCGCTAACCACTTGGCTATACAGGTCGTATATTAAATTGCATTTCTAGTTAAAATCTACCATAAAACTGCAAAAAATTCAAATACGTTACGGTTAAATCTTCATTTAACAAAACCAGTCACAGATTGCGCGGACACTTCAGTCTCTTGATTACATTAAGCCGTGTATGAATCAGCTAAGATTTAGCTTTTTTGAGCTTTTGTACGTCTCTTTTTGACACACTTTAGAGTGAGAAATCTTCCAGAGCTTTTTGTCTATTTCTTGTACGTTGTTAAGACGTGTGATTACACTCAAATAACTATTATTATGAAAATAAATTTGGAAATATTGAATAATTTATCAAAGATAATATCATTTAATAAAAACTATTATTTATTAATACATGAACATCTAATTGAAAGTGACTTTATTATAAGAGTATTTATTCAAATTTGAAATATCATTCATTAGATGGAAGACTACCAAGAATACTGGCAGCATTACCGCGTTGGATAGCAAGACTGATCCGTTGATCGAAATAGCTGCCAGCGCTTGGGCTTCCAGTAGCCTTATTGAGGCGCGAGGATAGTACGTTTTACATTCTCGCGCCTGTGTGCCCTAATGGAAAGTAAATGTGTAATATTACATATTTTTTCATATCGTCTACTATATGAAAAAATAAGACTTCTAAGACATCTAAGTCCCCCATATTATTTTATAAAAAAATATTAACTATGTAGTTATTATATTATTTGTACTATCAAATTACAACATAATCGGTAAGTATGTTTAATCCGGCGCGGCGGTGACGCAATAGTTTGAGGTATTGGCCCTCAACAGGGGGTTCGATCCTCGCCCGCCACGTTCCAAAGTGAAGTGGGTTTTCGAATTCATAATGTACATCTATTCGACGCTTTATAAGGACAGCAATGCTCTTTGATGGCTCTTGCGATTCCTCAGGTGTTAGAAGAGATACCATATGGTCTGCGGTGATCACTTATCCTCAGGGGACCCGTGTTTGTCCTACAGATTAAATTTCGATTATTACTAATGAGTGTATTTTTACGGCTGACCGCAATTTGACGGCTTGTCGTATTTTACAGGAGAAAGCTTCATATTAAAATATTTTTACTTTTTTAATGTGGATGTTTTTTCCTTTCGTTTGGTATATTATATAGCTTGTCTTAATCAGTGTATTTTTAACGAAAATAATATATTCGCCGGCCCCACGTGAGCAGTCACAATATGTCTGATTGCCACTTAACGACACTTTTTTATACCGACATGATTATGTCTGCTAATGGTTGAAAAATTTGTAATATAACCCAAATGTCTGTAGTGTAAGAAAAATTAATGACGTTTGAGTTAATTATTACAATGTTCCGTTGATGTTATTACAAAATATAAAAAAAAACTTTCCTAGAAAACAAAATATTTTAGATAAGTACTCACATTGCAGTGTGGGACTCTGACAAGGTGGTAATAGATAAGTATAGGATACGCCAGTCACAATTGGAAACCACGATTTTCTGTAAAGAAGTAACTATTCTACAATTTGGCTCATGTATACCTCTTAAAAGCCTTTCATTCAAAGTTGCCCTTTTAAAGAATTTGAGTCATACAATTGGAACATTACTCTGAAAGTAAAAAACATGATGAAAAAGTTCTAGTAAAATAACCTTTGATCAAAGTCAAAATTGACACGTATACAATCAAAAAGATAATGCCTGACTGAAAATTAAACTAGTCGGTTAACATCATTATAATTAAAAGTATACCAACTCATTCATATAATCCAGAGTCCAATTAATATCGTAATTGACACATGGATTTATCTTTAATCTCGCTGTCCTCCAGAAGACAGATCAAATATAAAAGCTATCCGGATATAATTACGCACTGTATGTACTTAATACCGAGCATTCAATTCAGTCTCATTATAGAGTTCGATTGAACTGTATTCCTTGGGTCAATAGTACTGCTCTATATTGCAATGTATTGAGAACGACAAACATTTGATTCGATCATGTTTAATCAGATTTTTTTTTAGTTTTATTTTATTATTATGGTGAGATAGGTAAGTAAGTAAATACATAAGATACGTCATAGCTTTAAGGGTAAATGTATATGCTTTTATTATAAAGTCCCATACATACACTCCACTGCTGAATATCTAAATGATCGGACAGCCTGGGACTAGATTGTGATTATTTTATAGCGATTCAAATGATTGTACAATATTGTATATTTTTATTGAAAAGAGCGCAAAAAAATAATGCTGGGAGAGTTTCTTGCGCCGCTTCTTCTCTATCAGAGCGCCATTTGTTTCCGAAGCGGTAGTAGTATCTAGTAGTTATTAGAAATGACATCAAAAAGAATTCCAAAGAAATCAATTTTGAGAAAATAAATGCCTTTTATGCCTTTATAGGTGAAGTTAATAAAAATAGTGCAAAAATAGAATTTTGAGCGAGATTCTTGCGCCGTTTCTTACCTCTGAGAGCGCCATTTGTTTCCGAAGCGTATAGTATTAGGAATGACATCAAAAAGAATTCTAAAGGAATCAATTTATAGAAAATAAATGCCTTTTACAATAGCGTTGTGATTAAGATTGGCTTGCCCAAAATTTGTTCAAATCGTATTTAAAAAATATAATAAAAACACTTGCATAAATTTGATGCGGTAATATAATAGCCGTATTTCGTAAATTTTGTCTAACTTTCTACTAAAACTTACCTATTGTATTTTATTTTGTCTTCTTTTGGCTTTCATTTATAACATGTGACATATAGAACCCACATCTTAATATATATAAATGCAGTGTCTTGATGTTTGTTTCCAGTGAACTCATAAACGAATGAACGGATTTTAATGGGGATTACTTCATGGGGTGCAGTTTAGTAAAATTTGAGAGATAGGATACTTTTTATTTCGATTTGGGACCCACTATTTTTTTTTCCAATATTTGTTTTGTATGGACATAATATTTTCTATAGTCATTTATGTTATAGTAACCTTTACCACACAAACGTTTTTTAACAATTCTTTTGAATAACGTTATACCTTTGTTTTGAACATTTTCTGGGATCTTTTTGTAAAAGCATATACAGCGCCCCAGAAAAGACTTACTAACTCGACTTAGCCGAGTAGTAGGCATCATAAGTTTATGTCTGTTCCTGGTGTTAACATTATGGTTATGACAGTTTCTGGCAAATTCAATTATGTGCCTATGAACATACATTACATTATCAAGAATATATTGAGAAGCAACAGTCAAGATGTTAATTTCTTTAAATTTTGCTCTCAATGATTCTTTAGGACCTAGGTTATAAATAGCGCGAATAGCCCTCTTCTGCAGCACAAATATTGTATTAATATCGGCAGCGTTGCCCCATAGCAATATACCATAGGACATAATACTATGGAAATAACTAAAGTATACTAGTCGCGCCGTATCTATGTCAGTTAATTGTCTAATCTTTTTAATCGCGTATGCTGCAGAACTAAGTCTGTTCGCCAATCCTTCAATATGGGGGCTCTATTGTAATTTGGAATCTAGAGTTATGCCAAGAAATATAGCAGATTCCACCGGTTCTATCACCTCTCCGTTTAACAAAACATTTGCATTTACATTTTTGACATTTGGTACGGTAAATTTAATGTATTTAGTTTTCTTGCTATTTAACAATCATCCTATGATCTTTATAATATGAGCGTTGCCAGCCTTGAGAAAAGTGTACGCGCTTTTTTTGAAGTTACGCATGTCGTACAGTCCTCGAAACATCGTACAAGGAAGCTCATTGCACAGCTTTGTTGTACGTGGAAGAAAGTTCATTGAAAACTGCATTGGGGAGGAACGTCATAAATCGATATGGTGGGGACGATATCCTAATTTGTGGGGTGTTCTATTTATAAAAAATGTATTCGTTGTACTCATAAAGAAATACGTTTTGTGAAACATTTGTCGAAATATCATGAATATCAACAAAATAAATAAAATGAAAAGATGTATCTCCAAATTTATAGAGTACAGGAAATACACTTAATGTACAAGACTATTCACAAAAAATATCAGCTCATTTACCGTATGGGATATACGGTGCTTAGAAGGAATTGCTTCAACCTAAGTGAGCGTAAAACTTTTCAATGTTCCATTGCTGATTATCTTTTAAACATCCATGCAAACGTCAAATGAAAGCATTAGTGTACATCAAAACTGTAGCTGCAAAACCTTCTATTGTTTCAGGAAATCTTTGATACCTCGTATACCTTTCAGTACAGCTCGGGCCTTCGTACTGAGCGCACATATAGTATGGAGGCGATTTTGTCTCGGAAACTTTAAATACGAACACGTAAAGGTGAATTTTAATTACGGTTAATAATGTAGTCGGTTATTTTGAAACTCTGGTGTTTGCGTGTTACTCAGCATGTGATTATTTGAAGTAATTAGTGATGGCGAATGATTCATTAACTAGCTGTTAAATGAATATGAAATTATAGGTAAATGAATTTATCTTATTTTAATTTAATTTAGTGATTTAAATTTATTAATTTAAATTATATTAATGTTAATTATATATTTAGATTAAGGTATTTATTGATATTATATATCTAATTAAAGGAACAAAGTTTTAGCGACATTTTGAACTATGACAATTAATATTTAAAGGTAAAAAAAAGAGGTAACGGAAAACCGGAACCGAGCTAACGGTCTTGAGGAATCGAGCGGAGTTAGGTTACGGAATTAGAAGCAATTTTAATTTATTACAAACATAATACAATTTTCTTTACAAAAATAACAAAACTGTGTCATGTTAAATAGTATTCGTGAACAGTAAATAAATTTTTATACAATTTTTATCTGGTTTGAATGATTAGCCCACTGTTAAAGTTAGGGTCACTTTGGTGTTTTTTTCCCATTTTTTAAAAGATAGATATGTTAAAAAAAAACATTTTTCTTCTCATACTCTGTAGACATAATTATTTTAGTAAAAATAAAAACTTTATATAAACCGTTATGAAATAGTTTCAATTATGCGCTATGTTGGCGATATCTTGGGATAGCGACTGTAAGGACAGAACTCGTCGGTATATATAGATATTCCAGCGAGAACTTCAACTTAAAAAAAATATTTTATATTTTTTTTAAATATTAAAAAAGTATAAATATTGGTGTATGTGCATCACTACACAAAATGTCTGCTTTTCAAAACTCAAAGATTCATTATGTAGATATGTTTTCTTGCCCTCAGAAAACTATTACCTTCAGAATAAAATAAAGCTTAACTCTAAATGTAAGTCTGCAATAATTAAATCCTACTGAAATATTAAGTAGACTCAGTTATAAATCTATGAAAGCAAAAATAATCGAATTATGCTAGAAATTTTTGGCATTTGCTACAACATAATTTTTAGTTAAATATACTAATATACTTAAATAATACTTACTTAATAATTTATAAGCTATGTTTATGTAAAGCGAATTACCTGCAGTCAAACTGCGTAAGCAGTTTTGCGGGGCATGGTAAAAAATAAATTGTAACTTTCATGAATAAATATATTACATACATACATAAAATTTAAATGGGAGTGGACTGGCCATGTCGCCCGCAAGCATGGCTCGTGGTGCGAGGCAGTGATAGAATGGAGACCGTGGGGTGAGAAACGCCTGAGAGGAAGACCGCAGAGGCATTGGTACAACGATATCAAAAGACTTGCGGGAACAAAGTGGTTGGAAACTGCTCAAGACCATAAAGATGGCATAAACTGAAGGAGGCCTACACCTTAGAGGTTGAGAACGGCTAAAGAAGAAGAAGAAGAAGATACTGAAATAAAGGAGCAAGCAAGCTAGAATAAACATAATAAGTAACAATATATCGTTCATGAAAAACTAATTTCCAAGAAGAAAATATATAATTTTAGTGAGTTAAGTTATACATACTAATAAATAAATCAGTTGTAACAATTCGCGCACCCAAAGAAAATCTATCTTTGAGGAATAAGTATTATTGACATTTATTTAGAAGAATATTTTTACATTTTATTGAAACAAAACAATATTTAGCCCAAGAAATGAATAATCACGTTGTTTAAATTACTTTTAATTTATACTTTGGATAGTTAACTCCTATGGATGATTTGAAATATCCTGCATAAAAACGCCTGCAATAAACTCCGCTTTATACTAACAAATTAATAATATGGAAGAGATTATTAATTATTTAGCGATGTGTTTTACTAAGAGTTATGTTCAATAGGTTGTGCCGTTTTATGTTAAAACTAACCAACATAAATCAAAATAAATAAAATTATATTCTTTTATTGCAGACTAATTGGACCCATATCAAATACAGAATAAAAAAATATTAAAAACCTACACTACAAAATGTTAAATTTATGTAACTAAAATATTAATATTAATTTAATTACTAAAATACATTAAATTAATACTATTATAAATTATAATACATATTTAAAAAACGTATTTATATTTTGCATGGGAAACGCTGGCAAGTTTTACTATAGCATTCAATTTAAATTTTTAATTCAAATATTGCGGAAGTACTAAAAATAATCAAGAATTATGCGGTGTAGGAAATATTTGAGGGAGGCCTTTGTCCAGCAATGGACGTCTTCCGGCAGATGATGATGATGCTGTGGGTGATACCGCTATATGCGATTAACTTGCCGTTAATAAATATTGCTTTACGATCGATCAATTGGGTTCAGATTTTTTCGGTTTCTAGCATAATAAATAGCGTAAACACATGGTCGGATTTGGTACCGCCATCGGACGTGGTCTTGAAGCGGACCATATTCGATGGTATGTCGCTGTGTTCATCGCACAAAATTATTATATTTACCGCCAGGACCGCACCGAGTACGACGCCGGACCAATTAGTGCGAGGTGCCATCCCACGCCCACCGGACTGCCCGATGGTCCGGACGTACCAAATCCGATCATGTGTTAAGGCTTTTAGAAAGGATTTTACGATAAAAGGTAATATATTTTTCTGACAAAATTTACTCTGTATCTATTACCTGTATAGCCGAGTGGTTAGCGATCCTACCTACTAAGCTAAAGGTCCCGGGTTCGAATCCCGGTAGGTGCAAGCATTTATATGATGAATATGGATGTTTGTTTCCGAGTCATGGATGTTTAAATGTATTTTTGTATGTTTATATGTATTTATGTATGTTTAAGTAAGTATATTGTATTAAATATATCGTTGTCTGGCAACCCATAACACAGGCTATATATGCTTAATTTGGGGCAAGATAATTTGTGTAAAAAGTGTGTCAATATTGTCAATATTATTATTATTACGTATTTTATTTTAATATATTATTTCTTAACTTCTTAACATATTTAATACATCGTATTATACATGTGTATTAAAAATGTATTCACTTATTTCTTATGAGTAAATCTTAGCATCAAAATAACACGATATATAAATGTTTGACAGGAAAATTGAATTAATTCAAATTGATTTGACCTACTTATAGTGTATGCATATTGGTTGTAATTATGTGTTTACCAAATATGTAATTTTTGTAGAGTTTAGTTTGAAAAAATATTATACTGAGTTTCCTCCCCACGTTCTTATCAGGTTTGAGGCATAATTATCGAACGGGTGATAGTTAATGACGTTCAATAATAATTGATTTAAAATCCAATTTTAAATAATAAATTTAAATTTTAAATTAAATCAAGTATATTTCCTAGTAAGTGGTGCGGTATCATTCCTTTTTAAGTTGATTATATATTAATTTGTTGGCAAATTAAAATAAAGTTTATAATAAAGTTTCAAATAAATATAAAACATTCATAATAAATGATGAAATGCGTATTAGTAAAATATTTAGTTAAACTATTACTTGCATTAACGTAATATGAAGTCGTTGAAAGCACCTCGCTGAGATCGTTATGTAAATTGTTCCTGTAATGGTGCATTATCGTCTATGCATAATAAATATAATATCTGTACTATCTATACGAATAAAACAAAGAGAAAATATTTGTATATGTAGGTATGTATTTTTGTTTATAATGAATAAACTCAAAAAATATTTCACCTGTATATTACTAGTATGGTCTTTAAAGTAAGTTAGCATCTTAGCTACTGTTAGTTTTCAATTTTAACGTCTTATATGAAATATTATGATCATCAGATGATTATCATCATCAGCCGGAAGACGTCCACTGCTGGGCAAAGGCCTCCCCCAAAGATCTCCACGACGATCGGTCTTGCGCTGCCCCCATAAAACGTATTCCGGTGACCTTGACCAGATCGTCGTTCCATCTTGTGGGGGGCCTACCAACACTGCCTCTTTCGGTACGTGGTCGCCATTCGATGACTTTTCTGCCCCACCGGCAATCAGTCCATCGAACTATGTGCCCTGCCCACTGCCACTTCAGTTTCGCAATAATTTGGGCTATGTCCGGTGACCGTGGTATCATCATATATTATTTCTTTATAGGTGTGTGTGTAGGTACCTACTTATTCCTTGCTACTTATATTTAAAATCGTGTGTTCATTAAACAGTAAAATATTTTACGCATTCGAATATTTTTTCACAGCTTATTGTTTTTGCGAATGCTCACATAAAATTGACAAGTAAATGGGTTTTCCTTTGACGCTTTGCAATCAGCGATCTATACCGATACAAAACGCTCTAGTAATCAGCCAAATAATGATTAGATTGCTGACAAAAGCCTGGCAATGTATTCCAATAAAAATCTACCGAAACGAAATTATGTAACAAAAAATCTAAGTACATGATTGAAATACGTTGGTAACTCTATAACCTTTACTACTCTCATTCTGGGAACTCTTCAATACATCACTGATGTGATCAATGAATTTTAGGCTGAATTCGGAAGTTTTTTTATATAATATATATAATATTTTCTTTTATTAATGGTCCAAGTAATACACAATTTTTACTTTTAATATCTGTAAAGATGAAAGTCTGTATCTTGCATACTGAGTATCTGTATTCTATTCCATTCTAATACGTTGAAACATTATTAACACCAAATTCTCTACAAATAGTTAGGATTTTCTAAGGTTTTTCAAAGATTATCTTGGTGTTTTTACTATCCAGAGAATTTATGAATTTTATCAACTCTTCTAATATTTTAAAATAATATAAAAAAATATGTCGAAATATCATTACTGTCATCAAACCACAATATCGTTAGTGAATATCAAAACACTTCTTTTAAGATAGGTCCATAATTGTAATGGCTTACCAAATACTAGCTATAAAAACTTAAACTTACTTATTTGGGGCACATAGATTGGGCGCGGTGGATGACCAATAGTCTGTTTCTTGACTAAGTTTTAATTAGTAGAGTTTCTGCTTTCTACGAACCGTCAAGTCACTTAGTAAATTAATGTTTTTCTCTCATTTACTGACAAGGGCAAACAATGACATTAATTGTGGATGATCAATTCTAATAATGTCTTTTTTTTAATATTATCTAGAGAGTGCAAACGGGCAAGTGGCTCAGTGAATGGAATGTGCCGAGGCAACCACCCATGGACATACGCAACAACAAGAGATGCGTTACCGGCCTTTAAGTTGGGAGTAGGCTCTTTACTTGAAGGTCCCTAAGTCGTTTCGGTTTGGGAAAACAGCAGTCGGTAATTGATTCCACAAAATGGCTGTGCGAGGCAATTAATTTCTTGCAAAACACGCGGTTGTGGAATACCAGACGTCAACGTGATGCGGGTGGTACTTTGCACGTAATGTTCGGAGGTAGAATTCAGCCGCTGGAATTAACCCGAACAGCTCCTCTGAGCACACCCCGTTACTTTATCGCGGTAGACGATGCAGAGAGAACCCACATCTCTACGCAACACAAAAGAATCTAACCGATCGCAGATGATTAGATCGTCGATGATTTAAGCCGCTCTTCATTGTATGCGGTCAAATGGAAGAAGCTGGTACTTGAGAGCGCCCGCCCCCATGGGAGAACAGTACTCCATTTGAGGCCGAATTTGCGCCTTTATATAGTTGCAGACGGTGGCTTTCATGAAAGTACTGGCTAGCCTTACTGAGTACACCAAGCGTTTTAGGCCAGTTTGGCCTTGTCTTCCAAGTGACCACGGAACTGAACGTCGCACGACATTTCGACGCCAAATATGCCGATACAGGCTGTGGTAGTTAGAGGATCGATCTCGAGATCTCCCTTATCTCTACGCAACGCCAAATAATCAAGTTGGTCGGAGGTACCTTGATCATCGATGTTTCTAAGCCGCCCTTCGTTTTATGCAGTCAAACAAAAGAAGCTGGTCCCGCCCAGAAGTAAGAACTGTACAGTGAGGCCGAATTTTCTCTTATACAGTTGCAGGCGGTGGCTTTTAGTTAAGTTCTGTCTCGCCCTTCTGAGTAGACCACAAAAACGAAAGTCGCTCGATATATCGAGTATGCCGATCTGTACTACTACCCACTTTCACATACGTCTTATATAATGAATTATTCCATTCTGATTAACTGATTCTCGTCCTTTGTCAAACCATTTCATTTATTTTATGTGACGACACTTCGTTCTTTAAATACTTTTTTATTTTACATTCACAGTACTCTTCGCGAGCATCAATAAAATGCAAGATCGACGCATTAAGATTACCAACACACTTCCAATGCTAATGCGCTTGGAAAGATGGAGATAAAGACATTCCTATAGACGCAGAAACTTTATGATAATATTTATATTGAAGACTCGTATAGAGATAATATTATTGTAACTCAGTTTTGTTTGCTATTGTAATATAGGTCAAAGATACGAATTTTTTACCACACAGAGATTACTAATGTAAGTCCGTCGTTGAAAGCTCATAATAATTCAAGAATGTGTGTAAGAAAATTTACTGCGTAGTGCACATGTAAGATTTCAGAGAGAGAAATTTTAATTTTTCTTTCACTTTTTTATTCATAGTACAGATAGCAACGAAGACACTTGTTTTTATTATGAAATAAGGGACGAGACGAGTAGGACGTTCAGCTGATGGTTATTGATACGCGCTGCCCATTACAATGCAGTGCCGGGCAGGATTTTTGAAAAATCCAAAAATTTTGAGTGGCACTACAATTGGACGTAGTTCCTGAAAAACGCCACATTTTAAGGAATTTGTGTTTAAAGTTTAATAAATATTAGTGTATTCCATACATGTGGGTTGGGTTGACAGTAGGGCTGCCATTTTTTGTCAATGCATTAATATGAATCACGTGACCAGTTTTGTATTTTTAACTCAATTCCAACATAATTGTAGCTTGAAACGTTTTTCTGGAATAACGTCCAATTGCGCTCGTCTCCATAAGATGTTAAATCTCGTTTATCCAGTAATTTCACTAGCTACGGCGCCCTTCTGACTGAAACATAATAATGTTTACTCATTACTGCTTCACGGCAGAAATAGGCGCCGTTGTGGTACCCATAATCTAGCGGGCATCCTGTGAAAAGAGCCTCCCACTGGTCTGTCCTTCAATTTTTGATGCAATACTGCAAAATAAATGCAATTTTTCAGCATAATATTGAAAATAGAACCATTATGAAGTTATTATTAATAAATATTACATAAATTTAAAGGCCAGAAAATCTCGCATCGTGTTACAAAAGCGCATTGTTGACGCATATCTTTGGTTTTCCTTGTATTTCATAAAAAATATAATTTTCAAACTCAAATTCTGGCTGTACAAGCCGGCGAAGACTTGCTTGAATGTTAGTTATAAACAATAGCATAGTAAAATTAGTTTAATATTAATTTCAAAAATCACTTTATTAAATGAATTCCTTATTGTTCCTTAAAATCGTCATTCAACATTATAAATTAACACAAACATTATAGGTCAAGTAATACACTGCAAGTCCAAATAAATTTACTACCATTCTACCTGTCTAGTCTTAAATGATCTATTTCCGAGGAGTTGGCTTAGTCAAAGTCAAATAAACTTTATTCAAATAGGCTTAAATTGAGCACCTTTGAGTCATTATTGTAAATATTTTATTTCAATTATTGAATCTAGCGTATGTTCGCAAAAAGTAGGGCTCGTGATAAGAACTTAAAAGAAACTCAACTGCAACTCTTTAATATCAATGAGTATTTTACAATGGCTATACAATTTTTTTTATGGAATAGGAGGACCTGTAGGTCACCTGTTGTTTAGTGATCACCGCCGCCCACAATCTCTTGCAACACCAGAGAAATCACAGGAGCGTTGCCGGCCTTTAAGGAAGGTGTACGCGCTTTTTTTGAAGGTACCCATGTCGTATCGTCCCGAAAACACCGCACAATGAAGCTCATTCCACAGCTTTGTAGTACGAGGGAGAAAGCTCCTTGAAAACCGCACTGTGGAGGACCGCCACACATCCAGATGGTGGGGATTATATCCTAACTTGTGGCGTGTCGTGCGAAGGTGGAACGCTTGCTTTGTATGTACTGTATGTTTGCTCGCCAGTAATTTGGTTTGGGTAAGCCACTGAAGCTAGTTTTAGTCAACATTTACCAGGGACTCAATGTTAGGCTTTTTAGAGATATTTTAGAGCATGCCTTTCTTCCAGCTGAGTTGATGATGATCATAGAACATGCTAGACTCTCTCTTGAGATCCCAGCTAGGGGTGACGCAGAGTTAACTTACTTTTCTAGAGAATAAAAAAAGTGTGTCTACAAATGTACGCACTCAAAAAGTTACACTCTTTTGACGTAACGAAACATTCTCAAATTGTTTTTATTCCTCGTTTTATACGTTTGTATAAAGAATAATATTGTTATAAAGAAGGTATTAAATACAACCAATAAAAATATTATTTTCATCGTTAAATGATTTTTATACAAAAAGAAAGGAATGAATTTCTTTTATTTTACAACTAATACATATTGCGATTTATTATTTGTCAAACAAACATAAACGTGTTATGCCTACTACACGGTTAAGTCGAGTTAGTAAGTCTGTTATTTGGCGATGTATATATATGCTCCTACAATTTGTTCCCAGAAAATGTACTAATCAAATGTGTTACGAAATTTAAAAGAATTGTTAAAAAATGTTCGTGTGGGAAAGGTTACTATAGCATAAACGATTTTCTTAATGACACCACAGACTGGGAATGAAGCGAACAACCTCAGCCTCTTTAATTAGAAATGTTTATTGTACGATATTACATTGTAATCAATATTTTATATGGTCTCCTCAAGTCTGAGGCAGTCTATTTTGAATGAGTGGTAGATTTTGAAGTTCATTGAGTGATTTTGAATCCTATTTCAAAAAAAAATATTTGAATTTGATTTATTTAATTCTTGTACATTGGTTATGGTAGACATATATGACTTACAAAAGGCTTATGGTAGGTGAAGTGTTATACGTGTTTTAGTTGATCAACCAACGTCAGCGCATCGTAAAAATTCACTCTAATAATTATCCCCAACGCTCCAAATGAGGTAAAACTTCAATGAGAAGAAGCAATACAGAATAGCTTCCACAGAAAATTGAAGAACGTGTCATAATGTCTCTATTAACCACAGTTAGTAATTACAACCATCTCTCAGCTCATTACTCGTTGCCTTCAAAGTGTTATTTCGCTCGCGGCAATTTTAAGAAGCTTAGTTAACTGCAACTTTCATTTAAAGTTGGCTTAAGTGGTTCTTCTGTATGGACTTGTAGTCATTCAAACTGTACAATATGAATCATACAAATGATTTAATCAAGCATTTCCGCGTTGGATAGCTAGGCTGATTCATTGATTGACATAGCTGTCAGCTCTTGGAATTCGAGCAGCCCTATTGAGGTGCGTAGACAGTATTTTATACATTCCCCGCACCTCTAGGCGCCAAGGGCAAGTGTGTCGACACCAAACGGCACAAAGATGGAAGTAAGACTCACTGAAACCGACATATTTGCGACGGTTTACTGTACACACTGTCTTCGAAAATGGTGCCAGTATGCTCGGTTCACTTTCCCGAAGTGACAGTTTCATTTTCATGTTATCCTATTTACACGAGTGTGGGTCAGGGATTGGAAGTGATACTCCGCTTATAGGAACGAGTCTTTATTTGCGTTCACTTTTCAAACTTGCACTTCGCCGGCCTGCCGCTTTTCCTCTTGTCTATAGCGGTGCCTTCAGCAGATCACACCGCATCGAACACTAGTTCTCTTCTATCTTCTTCTTCTTATCCTGGATCACTTTCCACTTTTCACTACTTCTTCTTTTCTTCCTTCTTTTCCTTTACACTTTCGAGAACTAGAACTACCGTAGGCCACGCTTAAAATGGCTTATATACCCCCGGATCTAGATAGATAAAATAGAACTATTTTCAAAATAATTCTCCCATTCCATCTTTAAATTTGAATTGTCCTAGAAATTTTGTTTTAATTCTTTTTTGTCTCCGTTCGATTTAATCCTGAACTAACTAGAAATTTCCACTAACTTTACTACACCCAAAAAATTCCATACAATGGTAGGTGTATCGAACCCGGGTCTACAGCGTCTGAAGTAAACACTGTTTTAGTGAGCTACGAATATTGCTGACGGAGCTGTCGAAATTATCAATGCCTTGAAGTTAGACAACTCTCATCATGTACGTTGCTACACGACATGAAGTTTGACAACTCTCGTCGATGCGTTGCTACGCGACAATATTAAGTATTGTAAAGTATATAATGGGATGGAAACCAAATGCGTTAGTTATAAATTATAACAAATTAATTTATCTCTAAATAACACTCATAATAAAATGAAGAAATAGTCATGAAAACCAACAATTCGTTTTTTTCCATCTTGTATGTAGCTTGGCGTCATACGCCTGTCATCGGCATGACATGTACGCTCCCTAATAATAACATTTCAATTGTTTAAAAAACCATATAAATCGAATTTGACAGACAGACGGAATCATGATGGCCCTCTTTTATATTACATATACCCACGGACGAGTAAAAAAAGGAGGACTTCGCGCCGTGATATTAGTAAGTGAAGCACCTTTATGCTAGTGTGTGTGCTGTTACGGGATATACCAGATACACAATTTTTAACCCTTAAATAATAATATATCCATAAATACTTTTATATTATTGTTTTTACACTTTTTCGCAACGCACGACGGCATTTTAAAAATATTTTGTTGCGACGCAAACTGATCTGTCACAGACGATGTCAAATCTCATAATTGCTCACGGCTTGTATTAGTGTAAGTGTATGCGTGGGGCTATGTATTTACACGTTTACCGGCTTGTTTTGGTGCCTCATTGTTATGTAAGGTGACACGGAGTCCTGATTTTTTTATTCGTCCGTGCATATACCGAGAATAATGAATGTAAATCAGAAAATACTAATAGTTTCCCAGAAATTAATAATACGTTTTCGCTTGATAATTAAAATTAATATTAACTTCAGCTCTTTTGAGAGAATTTATTGCAGTCCCATTGTGTTGCAAAACGATATTCAAAATCAAGAAAATCTTATTAAAGCAGTTTCCATTAGTGAAAGCTCTGAGTCTTTCTGAAGTAGCTATTTTGTAGTAATTTCTTTTGTGGCAAAGAATCTGTATTTTTCTCAAGGGTAAAAAGAATTCGCTCAAGCATTACATTTTATAAGGCATTAGTCGAATAAGTAGATACTTGTTAAATATTAGGTTTTTAAGTATATTAAAATTATAACAATACTAAATCTTTATTATATTTGACACAATAAATTTCAAACACCAAATAATGATCGAATGACTAGGTACCCAACATTGATCATTTGGACTAGTTTAAAGGTCCTTACCTTTTCAATAAAATGATTTAGGGCCGATTTTTCAATCCTCAGATAAATCACCAGATAAGTATCGAGAGAATAAAATTAACTTGCTGTTTATCTAACGATTAAAAGTTTTGAATTTTTCAATCGCTTTTTAACCAAAGAATAGTTGTCTGTGGTATTGTCGAAGCAACTTCATACTTCATACGTGCAAGCGAGATGGACATATATATTATTTAATGCATAAGACAGAGAAAGGTCAAAGAATGCTTGTTTGACATAAGACATTTATCACAACAATAAATAACAACAAACCTCTAATTCACTCGTTTATTTGTTCAGTTTATTTCAATTTAAAATTGTTTTCGTTGTTGTTGAGGAAATGGATTTCTTCTTCAATCGCGAAGTCGTCAATTGTCTCAAAAATATCCATTATATTATAATTTCTACTATATTAGATAGTTATAACATAAATTACGTGTGTAGTCGTCTAAAGATGATAGTTACTAGATCTTTTGACATGAGCATAGATAATACACTTATAACTAGGGAATGACTTATCTACAAATATAGCCTAAAAAACTTAAAAACACGTCCAAATTATCCCACCGATAGCTCTTAACCGGCTCCCAAAGGGGCCGATAAATATAATCACCCGATATAGACTTAATTCGTTTGATAACTTCTATCTGCCTGTTGAAAAATTCGAAATTGCGCTATCCGCCGAATTTCTCTTATCTAGTTGTTTAACTGAGGATTGAAAAATCGGCCCTTAATATATTAATTGACTCTTGACTTGACAATAATTCCGTAGAATATTAGATTATGTAAATACGTAAACAGTTAGCTACCTACAAATTGATTACTTATTTCTTAGCGAACGTTTTCAATAACGTATCTCTAGATACGGATACATTGCTGTCACCGTTTAATGACAAGATCTTATATATCCATAGTTATGTCCAATATAGTTTAGTGCATTGCTTTATGTGGATAGGTTATTGAAATGTAAGTTTAACTAAGTATAGATAGGATATTGAAAGCGGCCGTGAAATCATTTATACGTCTAGATAGACTGTGCCAGCTGTGAAAACGTGAAAAAAAAAATTAGTTAAGATCTAACATCTTTTTTGAACAACTCACGCACACTAATACAACTAACTAAACTAATATTCATGGCCTGTTTTTATCGGCTGTCTAACAGCAAGAGACTATACGTATTTATACGTATGTCTAAGACTTATTTTATGAAGCCTAGTTTTCAGAACTCTGATATTTTCGTTACATCATAATATATTTAGATTGTGATGGTCACCATTTTTTTTTATGGAATAGGAGGACAAACGAGCGTACGGGTACCAGAGGAATCACAAGAGCGTTGCCGGCCTTTAAGGAAGGTGTACGCGCTTTTTTTGAAGGTACCCATGTCGTATCGTCCCGGAAACACCGCACAAGGAAGTTCATTCCACAGCTTTTTAGTACTAGGAAGAAAGCTCCTTGAAAACCGCACTTTGAAGGACCGCCACACATCCAGATGGTGGGGATGATATCTTAACTTGTGGCGTGTCGTGCGAAGGTGTAAAATAATACACAATTATACAATGGTCGGCAACGAAGAGTAATGCAATCTACCAACCTCAATCTTACTTACCCTATCAATCAAATCTTAAAAAAAGCATAAAAAAGGCATTACTTTCTCATAACTGATTCTTTTAGATGTCATTTCTAATAATATTAGATGCTTCTTCCGCTTCGGAAACAAATGGCGTTCTGAGAGAGAAGAAGCGGCGCAAGAAACTCTCCCAGCAATCTTTTTTGAGCTCTTTTAAATAAAATATACAATATTGTACTGAAATTGTTATTCCTATAATATAATCATAATCTAGTACCAAGCTGTCCGATCACTTAGATATTCAGCTGTAGAGTAGTAGGATTAACGACAGAGCCATTTTCTAATAAAACATTTAACTTTATTTATAAATACTGCCTGAACAGTGGCTGGGACTTTATTATAAAAGTGTATAAGTGTGTATGTATTTAGCCATAATATGTATCTTATGGAGCCTACTAGAATTAGATAAAAACAATACCTTTTTTCTAGTATTATTATAACATGGTTATGTAATAGATGATTGGTAACGTCCTTAGAAATGGCTAGGGTAATAGGGGAAACAGAAAATTTGTGTTTTAAACGGCTGAACTATAGCTACAATTCCGGGTCCACTAC
Organism: Leptidea juvernica; assembly: GCA_949711755.1. Classification (NCBI taxonomy): domain Eukaryota; kingdom Metazoa; phylum Arthropoda; class Insecta; order Lepidoptera; family Pieridae; genus Leptidea; species Leptidea juvernica. The sequence goes on from CATIXQ010000015.1 coordinate 7,266,498, forward strand.
GCCAATATTTTTACAAAACAAGTTAAAAAAAATCAACATGTTTCTAGCATAACAGTCCGTTCGCTGCACCTTTTTTGGTTTACTTCAAATATAAGTTTCGAGGTAGTGCATCCAGCTTTTTGTATTTATTTTTATGATCTACTTACTAATGTAACATCCCGAAGAACCGGTCTTCTTATAAGTTGCATAAAAATCATAGTATTTTCTATATTCCACTCCATCACAAACAAACCAAAATTGAAAATTTTGAATGTTGGCTAATACATTTTGTTCTGCAATAAACGTGGCTTAAAAATTAGCCAGTTAACTTACATAGATTTGTACTATTATTTACTAAGGTATATAAATATTTTTATTATTACACATACAGCCGATATTGATACCATCTTTGTGCTGCAGAAGAAAGTTATTTGCCCTATTTATAACCTATGAGTTTCTTGCGCCCATTCTTCTCAGGTCTGAGGCAGTCTCTTTTGAATGGGTGGTAGTTTTTGACGTTCAATAAGTGATTTTAAATCCTTTTTTGAATGAAAATATTTGAATTTGAATTTGTCCTAGGGACAATTAATGACAGTCAGGGGTATGTCAGACGTACCGGAAGTCGCAGTTTTGGTAGGCAAGATGAACCGATGAATTGGTCAAGATCACGTACGTTGGATGAGGGCAGCACAGGACCAAACTTCGTAGAGATCTTTGGTGGAGGCCTTTGTCCAGCAGTGGACGTCTTCCGGCTGATGATCATACTGATGGCACTTAATAACGGCTTCTGTGTTGATGCGAGTATAGTTATTTGCCATTTGATCATAATTTGAAGTGAATTCATTGCTTAAATAGCTGTAGAATCGTCGTCATTTTCGTCTTAGGTAAGAGAATTTATGATCCCAATTTTTGTATTAATCATTAATAAAGTAATTAAATCACTAAATTTTATACGACGAGATCAGCTGTATAACCAAATAATGTAAACCTTATTTTTTTTTTAATAATATCTGAAAATCATCATGTCAAATAACGCTAGTCATTTTCATTAAAAGCTCGTGTATGTAGGGTCAGATGTAAATTAATTTAAAAACTGCCAAACAAACTACAATTTCCTGTTTGTTGCGTGTCATTTTCTATTCATTTTGACGAGTCATTATTTCAATTACGTTTAATAATACTGAAGGGATAATTTTATGCAACAGAAGGAAATTATTTCATGACAAATGGTCTTTAAAAATATTAAGTCTTTTTAAAAAATTACATTGTTCAGAATGAAAATGAATCATTTGCATATGGTATTTTAATAAAATTAATAAAACCTGCTGCAATGGCTTTATTATAAAAATAATACTGAGATCGACATTGTTAGTATCTATTGAAGTTGCAGATAATATTTAAAAAATATATATGCGTAATTATATATCATTCGAAAAAAAAATTGAAACACAAAATTTTATGAACGATGCGGGATTCGAACCCACGACCCCCGGCGTTCCGTGCCGGTGCTCTAACCAACTGAGCTAAA
>CATIXQ010000015.1:7277354-7314383 GCA_949711755.1 Leptidea juvernica
TCCTCTAGAACCACGCTATCCATTGGTGGTTTTGATTTGATTGAGCATACAATGCGGTGCAGTAGTTTAGGTGTTTTATCGCGAACAAACAGACAGACAAACGCGGCGGACGACTTGGTTTTATAATATGTTTAAATGATAATCTGAATTCTGACAGGAGTGCAGAAAGAATTAAATAAAAATTAAACGGGAAGAACAATGTAGACAGCCGTGTTAAATATATTATGTAGAAGGTATTCCTTATTGAAATTGCAATATTTTCTACTTAAGATGGATATGTCTATTCTTGGGATATCCTGATCTTTTTGCTAAAATTTATGATTATTTATTGTAGATGCTTGTGTTTGAAATCCGTAATATGTTTTTGGTTTGATCAATGTAAGACAGTCATAAAATACCAGTGGGAGACTCTTGCGCTTATTTCTGCAACGAAGCAGTAATGTATACGCATTACTGGTACTAAGTAAGGTAACGAGGGCATTTGTAGTGCCGCTCAGAATTTTTTGGTCGTTGTAATGGGCGGGGCGTATCAATTACCATCAGCTGAACGTCCTGCATGTCTGGTTGCATATTTCAAATAAAACAAAAGTCATGCATGTGTACGTTCACAATGGACTTCCTTAAGATTAGATACCTATCTCATATTTGTATCCATTTTGGTAAAATAAAATAATTTTTGTTTGGTATGCTTGCATACCTAAAATACAGAACTGGCACGGTATTTCACCAGTGTGAGGCTCCTTTGCACAGGATGCCGGCTCTATTATGGGTACCATAACGAAGCAGTTATGTGTATCTAAGCATTACTATATTTTAGTCTGAAGGGCGTTGTAGTTGGTGAAATTACTGGGCAAATGAGACTTAACAACTTATGTCTCAGGGTGACGAGCGCAGATGTACTGCCGCTCAGAATTTTTGGGTCTTTCAAGAATCCTGAGTGGTACTGTATTGTAATGGGCAGGACGTATCAATTACCATTAGCTGAACGTCCGGCTCGTCTCATATGTTATTTTCATTAAAAAAATGTATATTATACGGTATATAATAATATACTTAAAACTCTACTTTAACAATAACAATTTCACAGGCAAAGTCAGAGGTACAAGCTAACACATACAATATTAAATTGCTTCAGATATTGGCAATTGATTTAATCGGTAATTTAATTTCTCATTTCGTTTGCTTAAGCTTCAAGTTTTTGCGCTTTTCATCCCTCAGAGTAATGACAAGTTAATTAGGATTGACGATAATTTAACAGAGCATAATAAAGTAACAATTTGAATATGATTAGTTTACATTTTAATATTAATATATAATAACTAGCTGACCCAGCAAACGTTGTATTGCCGATGTTAAAATCGCGATACAAAAGTAACTGTTGATCGTAGATGGGTGAAATATTGAAGTTGTATGTATTTTTTAATGCTGACTCATAATCAAACAAATTTAAAAAAAAAATCGTGTGGATCACCCTTAACATTTAGGGGGATGAAAAATAGATGTTATCCGATTCTCAGACCTACCTAATATGCACTCAAAATTTCATGAGAATCGGTCAAGCCGTTTCGGAGGAGTTCAAAGTTTAACACCATGACATGAGAATTTTATATATTAGATAAAGCAGCTACTTTACTTTGATTCATTTAAAAATAATTACTTAATTTAATATTTAGATAATTTATTATTTTTAAAGTAATAACCCTCACTTCTGAGAGTAATTATACAAATTAAATTTGAAAACAAAATTTATGAACGATGTGATAACCTATTCAAGCCCAATAATTGCATTTTGCAATACGTCACACGAACGGTTGGTTCAGTAGAAGAGCGCTCGCATAACGCTAGAGGTCGCGCATTCGAGTACCGCATCGTTCATAATTTTGTTTTCAAATTTTCCTCTCGGGTTCCGTCCGAACTCTCTTTCCTACTGAGCAACCATTCCAGTTCGCACGGGTCATATGTTTAGGTAAATGTTATTCAACTCTCAGGTTGTGGCTCCATCTACAGAACCTACTTCACAGTTGATAGCCTGCCCAACCCCAATATTTGCAGATTAGGAAATTGACTTGAGATGTCGTTATTTCAAATCTAAACAATTTGTTATTTATTAAAAGTGATAACCCTCACTTCTGGGATTAATCCCCAAATTATGCAAATTAAATTAAATAGGGTTATCACTTTTAAGAAATAACAACTTTTGTTATAATCACCAAGTATAATTTATGACTAGTTAGATCGCTGCTTGAATTCTATATAATATATACATGTGTGAGACTGCGTTCCGGGTGCGATCGCCACTGAGAATCTCGGATATGTTACTACATAAAGCCGTTGTTATTCGAGCATATTCTGAACAATAGAAAGACCAAACTAATTAATTCATATAAGACAATAACAGAAATAGTACCGTAAAGCGTGAATGAGACCTTTAATCCTTACAATGTGAATGTTTCAAATATTATCAAAACAATTTGTTATGTTTTAAAGTGATAACCCTCACTTCTGGGATTAATTACACAAATGGAACTGAAAACAAATTTGGGAAGTTATTTGTGTTGTGTTTTATTTGTGTTAAGATTTGCAAGAGCGGTATCTCAGGTCAACTTCCTTATATGAAATTATTGGGGTTGAACGGGTAATCAACTGTAAAGTAGATCCTGTAGATGAAGCCACAACCTAAGAGTTGAACAAATCATACAAGATTTTATCAACGATACGTCACTCGAACGATATTATTACTTATATTATTATTACGATGGGAAAAGGTTGAGAAGAAGTTCCATCAATTTACAAGTAGCACTCATTGACGAACATGATGCATGGACGAGCCGTCTTCTCCCTCGACTATATTTTAGGGTGTATCGCCACAAGCAATGACATTTAAACGAGTGTGACATTCGAAGTAATGTTTAAGCCCAATGGGGTATTATTTTAAGACATGGACCTACCATCAAAATTGCCCTATGCTCTTTTGTTAATAGAAATAGTAAAAGTAGCACCAGACTCTAGAAATTGTTATAAGTATAGTATGATACACACACACACATACTCACGCCTTTTTCTCGTCGGTGTAGGCAGAAACAACAGAACACTACTTGCTTCTATCCTTACAAACCTCACGCGCTTTCATTCCTCTACATTCATACATACAACGGCGCCTATTTCTGCCGTGAAGCAGTTATGTGCATACATTTCTGTTTTTCGGTCTGAAGGGCGCCGTAGCTAGTGAAATTACTGGGCAAATAAGACTTAACATCTTTTTGGATTTTTCAAGAATCCTAAACGGCGCTGCATTGTAATGGGCCGGGCGTATCAATTACCATCAGCTGAACGTCCAGCTCGGCTCGTCCCTTATTTTGATAAAATAAATATGCTCGCCGGTTTTTTTTAATTTTTTATATGGAATAGGAGGACAAACGAGCGTACGGGTCACCTGGTGTTAAGTGATCACCGCCGCCCACACTCTCCTGCAACACCAGAGGAATCACAAGAGTGTTGCCAGCCTTTAATGAAGGTGTACGCGCTTTTCTTGAAGGTACCCATGTCGTATCGTCCCGGACACACCGCACAAGGAAGCTCATTCCACAGCTTCGTAGTGCGAGGAAGAAAGCTCCTTGAAAACCGCACTGTGGAGGACCGCCACACATCCAGATGGTGGGGATGATATCGTAACTTGTGGCGTGTCGTGCGAAGATGAAATTCGGCGGCAGGAATCAGGTTGAACAGCTCTTCATAACACTCCCCGTGATAAATGCGGTAGAAGACACACAATGAAGCGACGTCTCTACGCAACGCCAAGTGATCCAGCCGTTCACAGAGCGCTAGGTCCCCGACAATTCGAGCTGCTCTGCGTTGCACGCGGTCAAATGGATCGAGCTGATACTGGGGTGCGCCAGACCAGAGATGACAGCAATACTCCATGTGAGGCCGGACCTGCGCTTTGTAGAGCGCTAGAATGTGGGCCGGCATGAAGTATTGCCGTGCTCTATTTATGACGCCCAGTTTCTTCGAAGCCAATTTGGCTTTGCCCTCCAGATGGCCACGGAATTGGCAATCGCTCGAGATTTCGAGACCCAGTATTCCGATACTAGGCGAGGCTTTAAGGAAAGTGTTCTCGAAGAGCGGTGATACGGCAAATGGGGTTTTTTAGTGGTAAACGCGCAAACTTGAGTCTTCTGGGGGTTAAATTGGACAAGGTTCAACTTACCCCATTCCGCGACCTTCTCGAGAGAGGACTCGATAGAAAACACAAGTTTCTCCCGGCACTGCTCGACGTTTTCCCAAGAGAGACCTGCATGGCCCGTGTATACGGCATCACCAGTGCTGTCGTCTGCATAGCAATGCATGTTGGCGGTGTTCAACATATCATTGATATGCAGAAGAAACAGCGTGGGAGATAGCACACAGCCTTGGGGCACACCAGCGCTCACGGGCTTGGGATTCGAGCAATAACCGTCGACAACGACCTGTATGCTGCGCCCAGTGAGGAAGCTGGAGGTCCACTTGCATAAGCTCTCGGGAAGCCCAAATGATGGAAGTTTTGCGAGGAGCGCCTTATGCCATACACGATCAAAGGCCTTCGCTATATCCAGACCAACTGCCAGGCCTTCCCCCTTGCTTTCAATAGCCGCCGCCCATCTATGTGTTAGGTATACCAGAAGATCGCCAGTCGACCGACCATGGCGAAAGCCGTACTGCCGGTCGTTGATCAACTGGTGACCCTCAAGGTATACCAAGAGCAGGCAGTTAATTATGCTCTCCATGATTTTGGAGAGTAGGGAGGTAATAGCAATAGGCCTGTAGTTTGCCGGATCCAAGCTAAGCACGATTGGAGAAATGCCATCCGGCCCGCTCGACTTCCTGACGTCCAATGAAAACAGAGCTCGCCTAACAGTTTTCTGTCGGAACTGTACTTCAGGCATGGAGCTCTGACACCGTGGGATGGTCGGCGGTGTTTTTCCGTTGTCGTCAAGAGTTGAGTTGGAGGCAAAAAGAGTGCACAGGAGATCGGCTTTCTCTTTTGCCGTATGGGCCAGGGTGTCATTCCTCATGTGCAACGGCGGCATGGACGGCTGGTTGAAGTTACCAAGAGCAGCTTTCGACAACGACCAGAACTTGCGTGTTCCGGTCGGGTAGGTGGAAAGCTGCTCGCCAATTTTGACGACGTGCTTCGATTTCGCACGGGCAATTTGCCGCTTATAAAATCTGGAGGCATGGTTATATTTCCTCTTCAGAACTTTGCAGTTCGGATCCTTTGAGCCAAGCGCCGCAACCCAAGTTCGATACGCCTGTTTTTTGCAGTCAGATGCTGCTTTAACTGACGCATCGAACCAGGGCTGTGATCTGCCACCGATCGGTACTACAGAGCTTGGTATAAAAATATCCATGCCCTGCAGTATCACATCGACTACTGCAACGGCGCAGGCACTAGGATCATCCGAAGGGAAACAAACCCTGCCCCAAGGGTAGGATGCAAAAAAGGAACGCATCTTATCGCAATCTGCTGACTTGTAGTGCCAAACGCGGCGGGTTGCTGGTGGTCTGCGAAGTTGGCGTCGGATAGGCACTACACTCCTGACCAGGCAATGGTCGGACGTTCCGAGAGGGGCGTCGACAGAGACCTGGTAACCATCGGGATGTGTACTCAGCAGAAGATCTAATAAGGACGGCATGTGGCTATCCACATCCGGGAGCCGCGTTGGCGACTCAACCAATTGGGACAGACCATACGCCAATGCAAAATTATGCACAGATCGCCCTGCTTAGTCTGTAGTACGTGATCCAAGCTATTCGGCATTGTGCCCGTTGAAATCACCCAAGACTACGATTTCAGCGAAGGGGATCTGAGCAAGCACGTCATCAAATGCCGCTTGAACGCAGCCCATGAGGTGATCCGTTTCTGCGTTAGCACTATGGGACCTGTAGACACACGCATAGATGCGGACGCGGTCCTCTAAATCTACGCGGAGCCAGCGAGTAGACATGTCCCTACCCTCAAAATTGCCGAGACGGCGACAGCAGATATCCTCCCTAACGTACACACATACCCCGGCATGAGGCATGAAATTATGCTCAATTTAGTACCCGGGGTACGTTAAATATGACGTATCGCTAGGTCGAGATATCTGCGTCTCCGTAAGGAAACACAAGGCCGGCTGCGCCGTCTCAAGGTGGTGGTGGACGGCGTTTAAGTTGGAGCGAATTCCCCGGATGTTACAAAAGTCCACATTAAGCGTGGAGCGGGGTGCTGTGGTGTTGCTGCCCTGTTTGTCCTGTGACATACGCGGTACTGTGCCCTCCCCAGAATACGAGGGGCAGCCCGAGTGCGAATGCTCGGGGAGGGATTCTCCGGCTCTACAAGATCCGGTACCCTCCCTGTTTCTCTTTCAATACCGCTCTCATATTTTGTTGGGGGGGGGGAATGGCCTCCGGTCCTCGACACTAACGTATGCGATACATAGCGGCACTAGGCCGCTACTTCACGCCGGTATTCTGTGCGAGTGTGGTAAGTAACCCGGACGAGTCTGGCCCGATTGTGCTGACGTCATAAGACGGCAGCGTGACTCTCCCACTTTCAAAAAGCCCGAAGTCGCCTCTTACGACACCCTTCGACCTGGGGCTACCCTATTCTTTTTACGCCCCGGGGCAGCACAGGGCCAGGTTCCGGGTGCTTCAGACCTTTTTCAATACGTCCCCAATTTGGTCGACGAATGTTCTACGGGGTCTTCGCGACATCCCATACACACTATTTCCTTATATATTTTGACGACCTGTATAGCCGAGTGGTTAGCGATCCTACCTACTAAGCTAGAGGTCCCAGGTTGGAATCCCGGTAGGTGCAAGCATTTACACTGGCCTGCAAAAGTAAGTATCACACTTTTCAAATTTTTTTTTTTCTTAACTATAGAAGGTAGAGATTTAAGATTAAAAACGTTTTGTTGCAAATTTTATAGGCTTTAATTCTTAGAAACTAAAATTATACATTAGTATCATTTTTAACTTAAAAAAGATAAAACAATGAAAATAGACATTTTTAGTTTAGTGTAACAAAATTCAACTAAAATATATTACATGTTATTTTATTTTTAATAACTTGTATTGCCTCCTCGAGCTCTGATTACAGCTACGAGCCGGTTTGGCATACTGAACACTAGGTTTCGGAGCCGATGTTGGGGAATATTCTCCCATTCTTCTACCAGGGCCTGCTTTAGTGCCCTGAGGGTAGTAGGTGGTGGTCTGCGATTTCTGACTAGCCTCCCAAGCTCATCCCAGGCGTGTTCAATCGGGTTAAAATCAGGACTTCTTGATGGCCAAGCCATCACGCTGATACCGACCTCCTGAATATACTCTTATACGATATGAGCCGTGTGTGGCCGGGCATTATCATGCATCAGCATCGATATTTGCTAAATACGGCCCTGCATACTCATTGAGAATCTCTTGAGCATATCTTTGCCCAGTGAGGGTGCCATTTTCTATGGCTACTAGCTCAGTGCGACCTTCTGAAGATATGCCAGCCCATACATGTACACTGCCTCCACCGTATTTGGACTCTTTCTGAGATGCAGGCTTAAAAGTACACCACTCACTCACCAGGTCGCCTGTAAACACTTCGCCTTCCATCAGAAGTGTAAAGGAAGAATCGAGACTCATCTGCAAACAAAATTCTTGACCATTCTTCTTCATCCCACTGCATGTATTCACGGGCGTATCGCAGTCTCGCTACTCGATGCTGTCTCTCGAGTTTTGGGCCACTCGCTGGTCTTTGGGGTTTCAAATTTGCTTCAGCAAGTCTTCTTCTCACTGTACTGTCGCTAATGTAGTCCCTCCGGGTCTGAATTAGCTGACTTCAACTGCATTTTGGTGGCGATTTCTTAACACAGTGGAAATAATATAACGATCTTCTCGGCACTGGTACACCTGGGTCTGCCATTACAAGGTCTCCTCAGTCTCTTCGTACCTTCGCTTTACCTTCTGGACCGTTCGTACCGTCACACCCACCATTCTTGCAGTGCGACGCATACTGATGCCTAGTTCCAGAAAAGCCATGATCCTAGCACATTCTTCAACTGAAAGAGGCATAATAAATAAATGTTATGTGCTTTTTAGCATAAATTTTTAAAACAAGACCCATCGATCTTGAAAAAAATTTAAAACAGAAAGAAAAATGTGAATGGTAAAATTGTAATTCGGAAACGTCCACTTTGAAAAAGAAATGGTTTTGTTTTGAAGTTTTTTTTCAGTCAATTCTTAAAAGTAGGTTACCGACTATAAAGTTTTTATGTACATAATTAAATTTTCTTTGGAGTCCTTTTTATTTCGAAAGTATATCTTGTGAACTTAAAACGTTATCCCAATTTTAAAAGTGTGATACTTACTTTTGAAGGCCAGTGTATACGATGAATATGGATGTTTGTTTCCGAGTCATGGATGTTTATATATATTAATGAATGTTTATATGTATATTTATATGTATTTATGTATGTTTAAGTAAGTATATTGTATTAAATATATCGTTGTCTTGCAACCCATAACACAGGCTATATGCCTAATTTGTATTTTAAGTGTATATTATAAAAAAAAAAGAGGAATTCCTTCTTCACTCATTCGCTCCATGTGGAATAATATAATGCAGTTATAATGGTAACTAAGATATTTATTGCTTTCTGACTTTATTGTACTTAAAAATATCTAGAAAACATTTCACCTACGTGCTACCGTTTCTTTATTTGAAACATTGCAAATGTTTCGCACTGAACTTAAAATAGCTTCGAAAGTTGCCTTGTAAGTTCTCAGTACCTAATTCCTTTGGAATAGTTTCCGTTCCTGGTTCGTATTTTCATACATAAAGTGGCAAAGCACACTCAAATGATACAAGCTGTCAAAGGAACATGCCGTTATATCCGATCATGTCGGAAACGTTTAGGTTTTAATTTTTCTTTCAGCGTGCATCAGAAATTACTGACTCAATTCAAATAGAACATTTTAAAAGTAAAATAAAAAAATTCTATAAATTTTGAAAGGTTAATTTGACATTAAATATAGGCCAAAAATATATCAAATTCAGGTTATAACGATGTTCATTTGACCCTTTAGGCGCTATAATATAAAAAAAGTATTCAGAACTTCACGTTTAAACTAACAGTGTCTGAATAAACGCATTTAAAGCTGAGTCAACTCTTTCCACTCGTTTTAAGCACGATGTTTAAATACTACCCAGCCTGCTAAACTTCTTAAGGTGCAATAAAAAACAGCGACCGCTGGATAGTTATCTGACTGACCTATATTTCAAGTATAAAGCTGTGTCAGCTTTCACCTTTACAGAATGGGCCTGGGGGTTACTAAGAGCAGCTACCGATAACGCCCCTTGCAAGATTCGGACGTTTGTCTTGAAATCTTTTGCTTGATTTTGCTAACGTGTATAGACTTCGGTTGAGCGATTTGCTTCTCCTAGTATCTGATGGCAAGTTAATAATATTTCCTCTTCAGACCTTTGCAGCCGGGCGTTCTATGAAGACGAAGAGTCACTGCTGAGAGTATTGCAGTTAGATATACTTCCCAAACAACGAGTTGCTAAATTGTTTTCATTAATTGACTGCACCGCTTTAAACGTTTTGTCAGGAACTAAATAAAAGTAACGCAGTGTTAATAAATAGTTCAATTCCAATTAATGCTGCCCTTCATATTGAATTCTTTTTGATGTGAAACTTCTTTAGAATCGTTGTAATTTTAAACTCGATGAAACGAAAAAGCGAGACGATGGACACCCAAACAGGAAAATGTATAAGATTAACACTTTCGTTAGGATTCACACATCATATATTCTCTAAAAATGATCTAAAAGCGACAGTAAAAAGAGACAGACAGATAAATTCGTAAGATTAAACGTGGGAGAAAATGAGATAGGTAGCAGTAATAGTATATCTGCTGTGTTTTAATACCAAGCGATCATCGTTGAAGAAGAGATTGTCTTATGTATGACACGAGTATATCTTGATATATTCTGACGTCATGCGCACGACGTCATAGACACCAGGAGAACATAAATATGGTAGTAGTAGGTTCAAACTTTTATCACTCTGATCATTACCTACAATTATCATTTTCCCGAGATTTTACATTCTTCTCATTATTTCGAAGCCAAAATTTTTGAAGGTTTCACTTCTATCACGTGTCAATTATGTTTTACTGAGGTTTGATTAAACTAAGTTCATAAACAACAATCCCAGTCAATTACTAAAACATTATGGCAAATTTGAGTCAGAAGTGGAACACTGTACATGTTGTATTTGTAATTTTCCTGTAATAAATACCAAGGTACACATTATCCTAAGGTAATACGAAAAGCAAATCATTAAACTTTAGTCGACAAAGAAATTTCAGCCGTTTAGAATATTATGGATTCGATGATCAGATGGCACTGACATTTGATCACACTACTATTTAACATGGAATTAGTTTTAACACTTGCCGCGTATTTTTATAAATATAGTGCATATTTTTAAATATATATATATATATATATATATATATATATATATTATTCGTTTCAATATTGGATTTTGAAATTGCTATATTGAAATGTAGATTCAGAATCGATTTAGGACAGATTCAAACCGAACAGCGCGTTTTTCTTTAGACACAGACATTTATTGATAAACACATTACCCAACGAAAAATCTGGTAAAACTCATGTGATTTCTCCGGTGTTGTAAGAGAGGTGATCTTATTTAATACATCAGGGTGTTCTCGCGAAAGGAGGTGGTACGGCAACCGCTAATGGACATCCCCAACACCAGGTGTCAAGAGATGTGTTTTTGTGTTACGTGCCTTTTGCATCGTTCATCAAAAAACATCACTTATTGAAAGTCAAAAACGACACCCATTCCAAAACGGATGCATGAATGTGGTATTAAAATTAAAATTCAAATTCAAATATTTTTATTCAAAATAGGATGTGAAATCACTTATTGAAAGTCAATAAAACTACCACCCATTCTAAAATGAATGCCTCAGGCCTGAGAAGAATGGGCGCAACAAACTCAGCGGGCTTTTTTTTTCATCAAAAATATGTTTTACAATTAAAGTAACATTTACAAAGTAACAAAGTAACATTGTACAATTAAACTTATTATTTAATAGCCTGAGCTGGAGGCGGTCGCTCCATTCCCAATCTGTGGTATAATTAAGAAAGTCATTTATGTTATAGTAACCTTTACCACACAAACGTTTTTTAACAATTCTATTGATTATTAAGAAAGTCATTTATGTTATAGTAACCTTTACAACACAAACGTTTTTTAATAATTCTTTTGAATAACATTTTCTGGGATCTTGTTGTAAAAGCTTTACTATGGGAATACGCTCTTTTCTTTCATCGCGAGAAGTGCTGCCGGTAATTGATTCCATAAAGTGGATGTGCAATCTGAAGGTTTTTTCGAAAATTGTGCTAGCAAAAATTAGAGTATCACGTCATACATGAATATGATGATTACCTGATTAATCCAATCTTTACCTTTACTCTTTTCGAGGATTTTACTTATCCAGCGACTCTTAAACATTCTCGCACTACCGTCATAGTAAATTACTTGTGATTTGAATGTAAACAACCAAATTAACTAGTTGTATGATGGTGTTACACGCTTATATAAAATTAAGCACATATTCATTAGCATAATTCTACAAATTACTGTATTAATTGTACACTGTGAATAAGGCTGTGAGCGTGCACATAATTGCAACAGAGTGTTTTAAATTAGTACATTTAATTAGTCAAAGAATATAAAAACGTATTTATTTGACAAACCTTTTTCATGTAAATTTAATTATGTTTTTTTTGCATTAACATTACAGCTATTAACCAAATGCATGATATGAACTTTTCACTCAAGTAAATGTCTTATCTTAAGTTTTCAAGGAATAAAAACTTAGAGCACTTTTTTGGAAAATAGAATAACGTTCTACATGAATAAAAATCCATTAAAATGGGACCATAAATATATATAATTAAAAACCATTTTGCGTCTTCTACCCTTCGATATATCACTACATATTATTAAAAAAACAACGTTTAAGCAAACCGACTTCAAAAACTGAAAAGTATGAAATAACTATAGGTTTTAAGTCGGTGCCAAGCCCTAAACAAAAAAAACTTAATATTATAAACAGCTTACTTACTGTAATTATTAAGGATGTCTGCTCTAGACGAAGCTATCCCGCTCAAAGTCACGCGTGGCGAGTGTAGGTACCTAGTTATCAATATGTAGCATAGGATCTCAGAGTAATCGATTTACATACATAAAAAATACCGACCGAATTGAGAACCTCCTCCTTTTTGAAGTCAGTAAAAACAAAGTCCTCCGCCGCGTCAGTCTGTCTGTCTGTTCGCGACAAACTCAAAACTACAGCACCGATTTTCATTCTAGCTAGGATAGCGTGGTTCTCGAGGAAGGTATTAGTGTACAACTTGTTAAGTTTTTATATATATATTTTTGAATATAATATGAACGGTATTTATTGGAGACAAGAATACTCTATTGCGAAAATTTATTAATTTTTTATTTATTTATTAATATTTTTTCGCAATATAGTTGCATTTCTATTTCATCAGTTTTTTTACTTGAAAACTTATTTTTATCGGAAATATTCTTCTGAAATCATTTTCATGGTTTTCGTCTTTTTTATGACATTTTCGTTTACATTACATTAACAAGACGAGCAGGACGTTCAGCTGTTGGTAATTGATACGCCTTGCTCATTAGAATGCTATGTCGCTCAGGATTCTTAAAATACCCAAAAATTTTGAGTGGCACTACCATTTTGCTCGTCCGCTTGAGACATAAGATGTTAAGTCTCCTTAGTCCTTTCCCAGTAATTTCACTAGGTACGTGTGTTGCTATAGCTGCTTACACATTACTGCTTCACGGCAGAAATAGGCACAAATTATCTAGCAGGCATCCAGTGCAAAAGTTCCTCCCACTGGTGAAATGTTTTATTAAAAGTTAATGTATTGTTAAACTATAAAAAAATATCAAAATTTGATGATCATTTTAAAAAATAATGAATACAAGATGCGATATATTTGATATAACAGCCATACTGCGATATAATTGAAAGCAAACGTAAAATTTCTATTAAAAACGATGTAACTGAGAAAAACAGTAATTGAAAAATCGTGATATTCAAGCTACTCAGCGTAATATAAATTTCATTTTATCTGGAACTAAATAATTGGATCACTGATCGGATACTGCTGGTTAAATTGGCTTTATTCGACTAATTATTGATTTGGTTTAGGTTGCCTTGATCGTCGTCAGGTAATCTCATAATTAAACTTGAGTTAGTTAGACTTAATTATGGGCCCGTAATTAAATGCGTAGAAGATTACTGGATGCCGGCTAGATTATGGGTACCACAACGGTGCCTATTTCTGCTGTGAAGCAGTAATTTGTAAACTTTACGGGGTTTCGGTCTGAAGAGCGCCATAGCTAGTGAAATTGCTGGGCAAATGAGTCAACATCTTATGTCTCAAGGTGACAATCTCAATTTTTGGGTTTTTTAAGAATCCACCTTCGCACGACACGCCACAAGTTAGGATATCATCCCCACCATCTGGATGTGTGGCGGTCCTCCACAGTGCGGTTTTCAAGGAGCTTTCTTCCACGTACTACAAAGCTGTGACATGAACTTCCTTGTGCGGTGTTTCCGGGACGATACGACATGGGTACCTTCAAAAAAAGCGCGTACTCCTTTCTTAAGGCTTGCCTTTAAGCGTGCCGGCCGGCAACGCTCCTGTGATTCCTCTGGTGTTGCAAGAGATTGTGGGCGGCGGTGATCACTTAACAACAGGTGACCCGTACGCTCGTTTATCCTCCTATTCAATAATAAAAAATATAAAAAAGAATCCGGAGCGGTAACCACTGTATTGTAATGGGCAGAGCGTCTCAATTACCATCAGCTGAACGTCCTGCTCGTCTCGTCCCGTATTTTCATAAAAAAAAGATTCAATATAATAATAATATAATAATTATGTACTAGATTAAAGGTATTTTTATTATTTGGTGAGGGTGGCTATTTCTCTAGTCGTAATGAGTCCTAGTAGCACCGCGTACATAATTAAACTATTGTGTTAGCCACTCATACTTATAGCTCGTCGTCCAACCCTGCCACATTTACAAACCGCAGTGTCTTCTTGACGCGAGTATTACAAACAGTACCTGAGAGCAAGGTATAGTCACCAAGGATGGTGTTACAATTATGCATTAGTAGACCGCAATCGCAGAGGAAGTGAAGAGGCGTTTCATCGGCCTCTAGGCAAAATCTGCTAGTTCTTTCGATTTTTATTCCGACCACACTGAGGTGCCTGTTTAGGCGACAGTGCCCAGTTAGCATCCTGCTGAGTATGTATAGGTTTTCCTGTTCAATGATAGGGTTTTATTCGGGTTTCTATTAATGAATGTCTTGACAATGTTTAGAGAAATAGGGGCACAAATTATCGTGTGGCCAACGTGCATATGCACTGGCACCGCTTATTTTAAATATTATAATGTAATTTGCATTTTAGGAACAAAAATATTTTTTTTTTCGTTAAATATAATTCGGTATACATAATAATATTACAATAAAATATAACTTACATTAATTATTGAATCTAATTCTTGCTGAAGCTTTAATGAATATGTTCATGGAATTTTCATTAAGAATATATGAAATACCCATTACTATGTGTTTGGTATACAGCATATGGATGGCTCGGAAATATATTTCAAATTTGTATTCAAACTTTAAAATCATTTATTCAAACAAATCAAATCTTGTAATTATATTTACAATACTATGATGACATTGCATGAAAACTTTCATTACGGGGAAGTGTACCAAGAATACTGGCAGCATTTCCACGTTGGATAGCTAGGCTGATCCGTTAACTGCCAATGATTAGTTATCCAGTAGTAGCCCTATTGTCTCGACCCAAAATGGTACAAACATTTTTGACTTACTGAGACCGACTCTGAGTCTTGAGCTGTCAAATCAGATGCCCCAGCACCAACTGAAGTAATTTGGACATGAGATGGAGTCAGAGTGTCGTCGCGTCCCACACCAGCGCGCTTCCGGATGCCCAAGCCACCAGCGTCCTTCTATCAGGACGATGGCCATCGCGGCGGGTAATACCATTTGGCTCTAAAGTAGCTGTTATATTAAGAGCGGCAAATGCCCTGCGGATGACTGCATTAATATTTTTTTTTATTTCTGTGTAGATTCTTAAATTTTAAACTCGTCGTAGGTCAAACGTAGAACAAGGAAAACATGTTAGGAGTTTCTTTATTTTTCGTTTAACGGCTACAAATCAACCAATTGTCATGATATTTTGTAAAGATAACATTGACATGGGTTCGAAGAAGGACACGCGATAAAATTTACTTAAGAATTTTGAGGGTTCCCGAGGGAGCAAAACCCAAAAAGTGGACGAATTCTCGGGCAGATGGTAGTTTCTTATATATTAATTTATAAAATAATACGAAGGAGATATAATTCGACTATTAAAGTTATTTTATATACATATATAAAATTACTAAAATTTAAACAAAATGGAGCAGTTTCCGATGACAGGATCACCAAACCAGCACAAGATGCATCCCAGAAGACCAGCCATCGTCTAATCGACCATATTATATTTGCTAAAAAAACATTGCTGAGGATTGAAATTCCATCACGATGTGTTCAATCCTTTTTGTGCTATTCAAAAGAAAGTCTCTTGTTTTTTTTTTTCATAAAATATAATATGATACATAGATTAAATGTCTCGTTGTAAAGTATGAAAACATAAATGAAGTATCATAATATAACGAGGCGAGGACAACCAAAAGCATTTTTATTAAGTTAGGTGACCCAGCTGAATTGCGCGTCGGGTACTCACGAGAATTGAGAAATATTTAGCAATGGCGCAGTCACGTATCCCACGTATCGGAAATGGTTTGGTCTTTGCAATATTGAATTATTGATGCTCTTACGAAACACGTTGCAGTTCGTTCGTAAATTTTCTTTTAGCACTATTTTAGAGGTGAGTGTACTACAGTAGGCAGCCAGTGTAATGGCTAGGGAATTTCGGTTCACTCACATAACGACGAAATCACATTACAATGGGACATTTTCTGATTTTTAGCTGCATTTTTAATAATAACATTAAATAAGTCACGTGATATCATATAAAAACACGCTAGTTTCTTTGAATAACTCTAAACTCAACATATTGTTACGTCGGACATATGATAAATTTCTTTTAGTGAGTCTTAATTATTAAGTCATTAAGCGCCTGTCACTTCACAAAACTACTTTGTAACTCCATATTTCCAATTTGCCTTAAAAGCGTCGGCTAAATTATATAATATTTTAAAATAATGTCGAATAAGAAATTTCTGATGGATTTGACTCTTTAACGTTGCGTCAATATTTAGAGGTACCCCTCCATTACCTACTGCTTCTTTGCGAAATCATTCGCTGGCGTCAGTATTGAGGGACCTTCAAATCTTAGAGTAAACTCTCATTTCACCGGCAGATTATGCCTGTTTTAAGCTCTGGTGTTGTAGATCTTCACGGGCGGTTGTTCTCCACTTTCCACCTGATTAGCTTACCAGCCACTAGTGTGTTAATTATAAGCCTGTTGACGACAAGTGTCTGATGAACTATGCGTTATGGGTTTTAGATCATATCAAAATAAATCATTTTATTTATTTAGTTCAATAAACGACATTTATGAATATCAAAAATTATACTTTTGACAACCACTTCGGAAAAGATTAAGCTTTAATGAGAAGAAATGGCAAAAAACTCATTGTCACTTTTAAATCAACACTTAAGGATTCATCGTTTTTATATTATCTTTACTACATACAATCTATGTGATGTGTTGCAACAAAAATACTGAAACGTCAAACACTGAATTACTTAAACGATAAGTGAAGAGACTTTTGCAAAATCCAGCAATGTACTCGCGAATATCTTAGTACATCAAGAAGCGGACGGTGATTATCATCATACCAACTACAACAAATTCAAGCGCAAATGTATTTGGCCCGAGTGTTGCGTATCGATAAAATATAAGTAGATTTAACGATACAGTAAACTTAACCCAATATGTAAGTATTATTAAGGGCACAAAGGAGCTTCGTCCAATGATCTTACAATATGTTAATTATAAGGACAAGTGCCAATTTTCGTCTATCTGTGGTTTACGATTTTGAAGATCGGAAAATACTGGTACATACAATAATAAATAATAATGTTACAATAACCGAAATGTAAAGATAAGCGTCTATCGTCGTATTACCTAGCAAGGATCAAATTAACTCAAATCTATTGGATAATAAAATGCTAATAGAAACGAGTCCGATAAAGCCAACTTAATCAGCAGTATTCGATCAGTGATCCAATTATCTAGTTCGACATAAAATGAAATTTATATTACATTTTTGATAGCATGGTTACAACGGTTTTTCAATTACTGCTGTCCTCAGTTCAATCTAGTACAACATTTTGAAAGGAAGTGATTTTTAATGCAGATTCTACTTATATTAATATTTAGTTTTATAAATAGACTTTTAATTATTATATAGACTTAATAAGTGTGGTAAGTTAGACTATAGCTTAACGTGGAAGTTATGTTATTTAACAACCTCTTCAGTAATCAGATCAAACCTGGTGCTGCTTTTTTTTCTTTTAGGTGCTTAATCTTAATGTTTTCGTTTAACGAGTTTTATTTCAAACTCATCAAAATCGGTGATAGCTTAACCCGGGTATTACGGGATATGGAAAATGTGCGCGATCTTTTTCATTTTCTCTAAAGTGTATAATTGTTCTAAAAACCCTATAAAAATATTGAAAAAACTCCTACTCTCCCATGAAAAGGGGGGTGTGGTGTTCTTTTGATGTAACAGTAGTAAAATAGATTACTGTTGTTACTATATGACTATTGTTATGGATGATTCATTAAAAGAATAAGAATAAGAGCATTTATTTAGTACTTGTATAATACAATATATTTTTAATAACAAAAACATATTAAATTTTTTAACTATAGGTTTAGTCCACTGTATCAGAGGACAAAAAACAATCTTTAGCATGTAATGTGACCTTACACTTTAGGCAGAAATATTTAGCATTTTTATGGAAAACAATGCATCTTGTCTGTTTCTCCTTATATAACATGATATATCAAATGACTCTTATTGTCGTAACGAGATTATTTTTTTTTTAATTTGCCACGCGTTTTGTAAGATCATACATATGACATATCCAACGCATGGCATATCAATGAGGAATACCACTTCTTGTCTCAAACATATGTTCAGATAGAGGCCAATATTCTGATCTAAGCAATCAACATCGCCCATATTTTATTCCTGGGAAAATCTTTTGATTTGGTGTGCTGGATCTACTTTACACACATTAGAGACAGTTGTAACAATATTCTTATAATACCATTTACACATAATGATCTCTTCAGTTCTCGTCGGTCTAAAATGAAACGTACCACTTTTCGTCTTCTTCATACCTTTGTAAGAAGTTAGTGGACAATTTTGCACAAAAGGTGCATGAACTTTGAATTAAGTGATCTTACAAGAGGTTCTTATCTTGGCAATTTTATCACCTATCTGATGGTTGGTGTTATCACAGCAATGCAGATTTTACATAATAAAAGAAAATCTGTCCCTATATAATATAGCCTGATAAACAATTTTAAAATTGCAGTCAGTAGCTGTCTTCACAACACATAAAAAGTCTATAGACTACAATATAACCACCCTAAAGTAGCGCACTGAACAAAAACACATCATTTCATCCAATGTTATATTACCTTATTTGTTACTTTGATATGCATATAGGTTTGTGTACATCAAAAACATATAAAAACCTCATCATCAAAAAACAAATTAAAGCAATGAACCGAGGTATTTTTGTGAACATGATGATGACACAGTTTTATCATTCCAACCAAATTGTTCAGGGTGTATATCTCTTTGGACCCACAAGAATTCTTGGCTTTTGGAACGGATATCTAGTCGTAGTAATGGTGGTGGAAAAGCAGACATGGGTAGCTGTGACCCAGGTAAATTCAACAATGTGACATGATTTTCATCACCAGAATCTTCATCGGTTACCTCAGTATTATAGTTTTCAGGCAGAAAAATATTGATCTCAGAAGGTATCAGAAATTCTTTCCAACTCATCGACAATTTCATACAAACTTAATGGTCGTGAGCGTGGTGTGAAAGAATAATACAAAATATTTTGTCTAAACAGTAGTTTGTTTAAAAGAACACTATTTTAAAGTGATAAAAAACATATGAAAAATAAAGCTTTTGATACCAAATATTGTTTTAAAGTGTTGTTGAATATACTAAAGTCACAATTTATTGAAATTTCATTTAAACAAATTCATAGTAATTATTTTTCATAAAACCTTTCAATAACACACACAACAAGCACTTTTTGAATACACTGAAATCAGACACCACCTAATCAGCAGATCAGTAACCAAAAATAAATCCTAAACCACCTTCAATCCACGTAAGTATTTTTTTCGTGAGGTGTTCCATTAAAAGGGATCTAGTAACAAGTGGGTTAATAATACTATAATATATGATACTTAATACTTATGACCATTTTCTTCATCGTTAAGATTAGGTTGAAATATTTGGTGTACGAGTAGGTGTTCTGAGAATTTAGTAGCTAATTGGCTATGGCCCAGTAATTTTCTTTTATAGGAGGAATGTGTACAATAAAGTTTATTAAGATTTATTAGTAGCGTTCCACAGTGAATAATTTGTTGAAAGATCGTTTGTTAGCTGGAATAAGTAAGGGTTCATAGTTTCGTTATGAAATATTTGAATAGCTATCTTTAATTTCTTTTACAATTGCTTCAGCAGTGTTTTGTCTTGTGGAATCTCGTTCGTTGCCTCATCCGTCTCTGCTTTCTTTTCTCTGAAATCATATTTGTAATAAGCACAGGATAACATGGCCCACCGGTCTTCTTTTTATTGTCTTGTGTATTTTCCAGGCACATTGTGGAATATATGTAATAAATTTTCTTACCTCTAGGTCCAGGTTGTCCGGGCTTTTATGTGGATCTTGAAGACCGATAATGGCATTTATTCATCGTAAGGCACTCCAAGTCAGTATATCTATATGTCGACTGTTATAATTCTCTAGTATGGTGAAACGAAGTGCTAGTACTATTGGCGACACTAGATAAAGTAACACGATTAGTAAATCTAACTACGAAATTTTAAGATCGTAAAAATATCCAAGATAGTCTTCCATAAGTTCTAATTAATTAATTGTTAGGTAGCTTCAAGCTGAACACATATTTCCATGATCGGTTGCTTCACCACTTTCTTTCACGTGAGTCTCTTACTGGTTTTCCATTTTTCATATAAAAAATATATAAATTGACCCTGCTGAATAGCGTACTGAGTACTCGCGATAGTTAAGAAAAATATAGCAATGGCGCATTTGCGTATCGAATGCATCGGAAATGTTTGGTTTTTGCAGTATTCAAATATTGATGCTCTTACGAAACACGTTGCAGTTCGTTCGTAAATTATCTTTTAGCACAATTATAATAGCCTGTCTAAAGAATTTCGATAAACTGGGTCTCAAATAAAAACGAAATCAATTTAAAAGTAGATGTTTTCACATACCTCATCTATTTCATGTATAACACCCACGTTACTTTCCTACAGTAAGTCTAGACTCAATAGACTTTGTATGTCAGAAATACGACATATTGTATTCGATTTCAAGAGTCTTACGTATTAAATCTTTAAGCGCCTCTCACTTCAATAAGATTGTATAAACTACTTTGTAACTCTGTATTTTCGATTCGCTTTGAAAGCTTCGTATAAAGTGCGAAGTGGTATTAACATTGTTATAAAAGTAGGAATGCCTACATTGCTTTTAAAGAAAAACTTTGTAGATTCTTAATTATTGTTTAACAATTAAAGGCATAAAAGGCATTTATTTTCTCACAATTGATTCCTTTAGAATTATTTTTGATGTCATTTCTAATAACTACTAGATACTACTTCCGCTTCGGAAACAAATAAATGTCGCTCTGAGAGAGAAGCTCTCCCAGCTCTTTTTTTGCGCTCTTTTCAATAAAAATATACAATATTGTACAGTTATTTCTATCGCTATAAAATAATAACAATCTAGTCCCAGGCTGTCCGATCATTTAGATATTCAGCAGTCGAGTAATAGCATTCACGACAGAGCCATTTTTTATAAAACATTTAAATTTATTTATAGATAATGCCTGAACAGTGGCTGAGTGGTGGACTTTATTATAGAAGTGTATACATTTACCCTTAAAGCTATTATGTATCTTATGAAGCCTACTAGAATTAATTACAAGCAATCCCTTATTTCTAGTGTTATAATAATGAAAATCACTATTAAGAGCAAAAAGGATTTTTGTGAACGTATATTAAATTTTCATAAATGTACTGAGAATGAACAGTCATAATATTTATTTCTTTAAATTTTTCTTTGAGAGATTATGCATTTGATTCTATTTGAATTTATTTAATCGTTCCTGCGGGACAACTGTCTTCTATATACATTCATCATCATTCTACATATATATATAGGTACATATACGTGACGGGGCAAAGCTGGTCACATGGTTAGAAACTCCGTAGATTTCCATTATTGTGGGCGTTGATCACGACAGCAAGCAAAACACAGTCTTACAAACACACGGTATCATTATAAGCAACAAACTTTAGCGTGTAGGTTAATATGAGGCCATTGTATATTTTTTTAGCAAATAGAAATACCAATATTATTGCAGTTGTTTATAAACGGAATATCATTAACATATACCAGTTCAAACAATATTATACAGAGTTAAGGGATTTACATATTGAGTGTATGTTGGAAGCTTAGTGATTACATAACAACATATTCTAGTTCTAGTAAAATATTTATTTCTTTTTTAGGGTAAATTTGTAAGTGTGCCTATACTGTGCTACACCAGAGCATAAACAAAATAGGGAGCCCCAGGCCCAAGGGTGTCGTAAGAGGCACCTAAGGGCATATATGAGAGAGGCTAGGCCGACAACGGCGCCTTTTTGAATTTCCGTCGTGAATCAAAAATGTAAAGAAATTATTTTGTTTCGGTCTAAAGAGCGCCGTATCAAGTGTTATTATGGGGCAAATGAGAATTAACATTTTATGTCTCAAGGTGACGAGCGCAATTTTTTATGTATTTATTTATTTATCATATTACATATACCGATATAAAACTAGGTCAACTCAACAACAAAAAATTAAACAAGTAATACTAATAACACTTAATAATACGTCACAACTCACAACTTATGCTATAAATTAAATGAACAACAGTGAAAATATTTTAAAAGACATAAAAACGAATAAATATAACTTATAAACATGACTTGGCAGGTTTGTATTGTAGTCAAGATCAGAATTTTTTGGTTTTTCAAGAATCCTGTTCGGCACTGCAATTTAATGGGCTGGGCATATTAATTGAGGGCTGGAAATAACAATGGGGCTAAGTGATTTAGACATAAAACAAAGTAAATTACAAGAAACTGTTTATTCAGAAAAAAATACTCCAAAGCTATAAAGTATTTATATTAATTCTATTCAGTGTTCATATTTCTATATTTATATCTTAACAAAAACAGTATGTCACTTATAATATTCTATTTATAGCACTTTAAATACAAAATAATAAGAAAATTGTTAAAAGAGTTAGCCTATTTCAATAGAAAGGTGCTAACTGTCATACTTTTTAAGCTTGAAATGGTGTGATTTGTATGCATATATATATTTGTATCTATAGTTATATTAACTTACACAAATTCTTATAGTACTCTTTGTGTTCTTCCTTTTCTAAATAGTCTATCATAGCTAATAAGTCAGACTTTTTCTCTTTTTGTATAATATTTACCTTATTAGAAACTTCCAAGTTTAAATTTAACAAATCATTTACTCCTTTTCCTTTTTTCCATATTATAACAGCATTATTACCATCAGCTGAACGTCCTGACCGTCTTGTTATTGTTATAAAAAGGCGTTTTTAGTGCAAAGCGAATACGAGGAAAAATTTACCTGCAGTTAAATGGATAAATATAAATATAAAAATAGGTATAAATTACCGGCGCCAATGTTGCGTGGAATTACAAAAGCGTTCACATCCTTGAAAGGTCGAAAGAGCTTAAAGAGCAAATTTAATGAAATATCAGCTTATAAGCAGGAATACATTTCATTCTGCTCGGGCAGACAGGTATAAAATGTATAGGAAAATGACAGGTAGCCCTCGGGGGCTACGTGGAGATTACGGCCCTACATTTGTCACAGCGCTAACATACAACAGCTTGGATTAAAATATTAATTACAATTTCATGCAATTTTAATATCCATGGTCTGGCATTTTTGTTCTTTCGTAGCAATAATGACAAGATAGTGTAAAATTCCGCATTGTCACCTTCGCTCGATGAGCTTACAAGACTATCCAGTATCATCCAGTATCCAGTAAATCCACGTCTCACTCATCAAAGATCACGGTAAACTGAGCTTGCCATACTTCTACTACTAAATACTTGCAAGAATATCGCATAATGTGAACACCATGTTATATACAATGGCATTAGGTCCTTATTTGCTTTACTATATATCACAATAGTATAGTGTAGTCTGAAAAGAGCTATAATATCTAAATATTTTTTTATGGAATAGCAGGATGGGTCACCTGGTGTTAAGTGATGACTGCCGCCTACATTCTCTTGCAACACCAGAGGAATCACAAGAGCGTTGCCGGCCTTTAAGGAAGGTGTACGCGCTTTTTTTGAAGGTACCCATGTCGTATCGTCCCGGAAACACCGGACAAGGAAGCTCATTCCACAGCTTTGTAGTACGAGGAAGAAAGCTCCTTGAAAACCGCACTGTGGAGGACCGCAACACATCCAGATGGTGGGGATGATATCCTAACTTATGGCGTGTCGTGCGAAGGTGGAATTCTAAATAAAACACTTTTAAAGGATTAAAACGCGTGTAATTATAACTGTGTTTTTATATGAGATTTTTGCGTAAAAGTTACATTTTTATTAGTAGTTTAGTTAACCCGACGTTTCAAGACCTATCCAGATTTCGTTTTTAGGGGCACTGAATGCTATATCTATCTATATCTCTCAACCTCTGAATTAGAGACACAGAGTGAATGAAAGAGCAACAAAAAGTTATATTATAAGTAGATGTAATTTAGTTTCATATTTATTCAAAAAGACGCATGTCTGAAAAGTAAGACTTTAATAAAAGTAAATCTTTCATTACTTTAATACAACAACAGTTTGATTATGTAAACGAAATAGTATTAACTTTCAATGCTGTGGTCACATTGTAGCGAAAAGGTGAATGTCCCTATCCCTACTAATATTATAAATGTGAATGTAAGTTTGTTTGTTACGCTTTTACGCCGGAGCTATATAACCGATTTTGATGAAATTTGGTACAGCGATACACTAGAGCAAGGGAAGGACAAAGGCTACATTTTATCCCGGAAAAATCCTTGTTTCGTGCGGGTTTTGTGTTAAACTGAAATTCACGCCGATGAGTTATAACTATAACAACAGTAGGTTTAGTTTGCCATAGCAATCTTCCTCGAAATAAGATACATATGTTGGGAACGGGAGCGAATACGGGAACCGGAACTGGAAAAGGATATGAGATAATCCTAAATTCCAAACTTGCTTATTTTAAAAAACCCTTTATACGCGGACAAAGTCGCGGGCACCAGTTAGTACATATTATGATATGTAAGTACACGTGCACTATTTTATTTTATTAGTTATTTTTAGAATTACAAAACAAACTATAAAAATATTAACAAATATGTATAATAATTTATAACTACCACAATCGATCCATCAAAGTTCCTATTTCGTACCGTAGTTCCAAAACTAAAATGTTTAGTTACAGCAACATCTGTCTATGGTCCCATATTAATTGTCACGTCGCTTTGTGTAGAAATGTTACAAATAGAGCAATAACGTTGAGCTCTCGTTGATTACATACATACGTAAATGTTTTCATTTTGCTCGAACGGATTTTCAGAGGAAACAAAATGCTTAACTTCCAACTCTTTGGATTATTCAATCTCTTAATTTTTACTACACATTTACAATATAAGCTTATATAATTATACTAGCTTTTACTCCCGTCTTCGTTTGCGTGCAATAGTTAGTTACTTTGAACAGCATTTTTATTTTTTAGGATACTTTGCAAATAATAGACATACAAACTGCTCTTTCCGCTGCTCTTTTATGATACAGCGGATATCCCTTGGTCATTGTGGACAGTCTCTTTAATGTTATTTCCATAAGAACTTTAATATCGTTTTTCATTCCCATGTATTACCATCATTCAAAATTACGATTTATGCAAAGAGACGCATCAAAAATACTCAAATGTCAAAAACTGAAAGGCTTACACGAGTAAGTCAAAAAAAGTAAATTAATACTTATAAACACAAGAGTTATCGAGTATAGTCAATGCATCGAGCATGTGAGCATTTCATAAAATTAAATATATAATAACTTTAACTTTAAAGGAAATAATAATAATAATAAAAAACACATCAAGCAGACCTCTCGGTTGCAAGATCATCCAGCCACCTATATAAAAGTGAGTTTTATAAAAAACATAGTTTTCTACCAACTAGAGTGATAAATCTAGACATTCATTATTAGTTTATTTCATGTATCGTTTCTTAAAATTCAATTCAATCCTATCGACAAGTGCCACGTGCATTTTAATCAATGTTTAAGGTTCCCAAAATAATTATATAAGAGTGTTAGATTAAAATTCAATGGGATGAGGTATTAACAGATTAGAGCAACAGTCTTTATACCTTGAATTGTTGTAATACCTTAATAAGTATGCATAATTTTAAACGTGTTCAGTTACGTGAGTTTTTGTTACGCAGTAACCATAAAAAGGCATAGGGATAAAGAGTATTTTCATGGTAAATTGCTTTTCGTGCTCTTTTACATTGCGTTAACCATTTCTATGCAAATATTGCTGGAAATTTCAATTCTATTTTGATATACTGATATTGTGTTATTTGCAATTTTATAGACCTGTACACTTGTATACTCATTCATAGCTAATTATCGGATTGAGTCTACAACAGTGTTGCCCACAGTGGAACCCACGCCCCACAGGGGGGCAATTTGATATTTAAGAGGGGCAATTTAAAAATGGATTCGATACGACTTCAATCCTTTCGCTTTGAGTGCAATGCTGGATATCGGTGACAAATTTAACAAAAAAGGCAAATTCCAAGAATGTGCAAAATAACTTTGACTACCGTTGCCATCTTCATATTTAGCTGAATGGGGATTTAGTGCTGTAAATGATTTACTTAAAAAAAATCGACTTGATATAACATTATGCGCAAACTTGAGATTAAAGCTAAGTAGATTGAAACCTTATATAAAATCTCTGTGCATCTTGATGCACAGAGACAATTAATAAAGAAAAATCAATATTAAAAATATTTTGAATTTCAGTTTTTCATTATGTGTTTTGATTTTACTTACGATATGTTATGTTTTTAAAGTAATAACCCTCACTTCTAGGATTAATACACAAAGAAATTTTGAAAAACAAAATTTTATGAACGATGCGGGACTCGAACCCACGACCTCCGGCGTTCCGTGCCGGTGCTCTAACCAACTGAGCTAATCGTTCGAGTACCGCCACGCTATAAAATTCTGTTTGCTTTGTTCAACTCTGAGGTTGTGGCTTCAACTACAGGATCCACTTTACAGTTGATAGCCTGCTCAATCCCAATATTTGCATATTAGGAAATTGACTTGAGATGTCGCTCTTGTAAATCTAAACAATATGTTATGTTTTGAAAGTGATAACCCTCACTTCTAGGATTAATATACAAATAAAATATGAAAAACAAAATTTTATGAACGATGCGGGACTCGAACCCACGACCTCCGGCGTTCCGTGCTGGTGCTCTAACCAACTGAGCTAACC
Source organism: Leptidea juvernica (assembly GCA_949711755.1). Classification (NCBI taxonomy): domain Eukaryota; kingdom Metazoa; phylum Arthropoda; class Insecta; order Lepidoptera; family Pieridae; genus Leptidea; species Leptidea juvernica. The sequence continues at coordinate 7,304,430 of CATIXQ010000015.1, forward strand.
GTTCGAGTACCGCCTCGCTATAATATTCTGTTTGCTTTGTTCAACTCTCAGGTTGTGGCTTCATCTACTCAGCTTCAGTTTCATCATCTCAAAATTTATTCCTTTAGAATTCTTCTTGACGTCATTTCTAATATTACACTAGATACTACTGCCGCTTCGGAAAAAAAATTCCACTCTGAGAGAGAAGAAGTGGCGCAAGAAACACTATAATTAATCATAATCTAGTCCCAAGCTGTCGAATCACTTAGATATTCAGCGTTGGAGTAATAGGATTAACGACAGATATATTTTTTAATAAAACATTTAAACTCATTTATAGATAACGCCTGAGCAGTGGGACTTTATTATAAAAGTGTATGAATTTACCCTTAAAGCTATTAAGTATCTTATCAAGCCTACTAGAATTAGTTACAAGCAATCCCTTATTTCTAGTGTTATATTTTATGCAAATTATTTTTCCAAAAACGAGCTAAAGTCGAAAATAAAATGTCAGAAAACGCAAAACAAATTCAGTAAAAGGTACAAGTCAGAACAGATATTCCGAGAACATTTCAAGTGGGGAATTGAAGTTTTCCGATAAATGAACTGTCTCTCAGTGGGACATTCTTTTTGTGTTGTCAAACCTCCTCACTCCACACTCACGATCTTATTTGGTGATACGAATACACGTCGGCCAATTAAAATACATATTTTTCAATGAAACTTTTCATACATATTGGTTGTGGTTTTTAAACTTAGAATAAACTTTATGTATTTGGTTTAAAATGTTGGATATTAGAGTAGTTTATCACAGAGATGTTTTGTCTCTTGGTTTGGCGTAAGTTATTTCAAGGTTTGGTTTGATTACATCGAATCGTATATTATAAAAGCCAAATATGTTAAATAAAAAATTGAGACAAATTATTATGAAAAACAATTGCCTGATTTTGCCACACTGCAAAGTACAAAGGCGGCTTATGAGTTTAACTTATGTGGCCTTAAAAGACTTTTTAAGAAGAAACTTAAACACTGGTTAAGTGATTGATTATTTTATACGACTAATGAATTTTTGAATGCGAGTTATGTGATGACATGTAATGTGAAACTTTTTATTAATGATTAATCAAACAATATTTATTAATTATTTTATTATTATGTTAATTAATATTTTATTACTACTAACATGCAAACACATTTTATCATCTAATTTTGTTATGTGTTTAATTACCATTAATTGTATTAAATTAATTTGCATGCCTAGTTAAATCTGGTGAAATATGTGAAACTGTAAGATTGTACCATCGTAACATACCATGTTTATACGCAAATAAAGAATTTGATTGATTCATTGATTGATTAAAGAAATGAAACGAGGGGGCCTATTCTGATGATTCTTAGTTTCTTGTAGTATAAGGTGTGTTAATACGTAATTCATGACCAATTGCATCTTTGTCATGTCTTCATAATCGTTAAGTACGTACATATTGAGACTTGTTCTGATATACAGCCTTCATCTTGTAAATAATCGTAAGTCCCTCACTTAAGTCCAGTTTTTTAAAATTCCATATTTACATTAGGTATTACTAAAGTTATTACTTAGGCATTTCTTTTACTCACGCGAGTGTGACACAATAAATAGAACACTTTAAAAAGATAAAAGAACATATTGCGTATATCAAACACAGACGTCACTCTTAATCAGCTGTATGTGAACACATAACTGACCGTCCAACCACTACATTCGGTTTGACCAACCAAAAGTGTTGGTAAAAGAGAATAGATTATTCCCAAGACTGGTACGCGAAGCCATTAAAATTAAAGAACACCCAAATTTCAATAGAGAAGACGGTCTTAAATTATCTAACAACTGGGATCCAATTATCTCTGAATTAATACCCAAAACTGCACATACCAAATATAAGGAGGACACAGTAAATTTTGCTAAAAACCGCCTGTCTACAGAAAATACAACTAAAACAACGTTAAACTTCATAATGTAAACTATGACCAATACTATTTTGACTCACTTTATCTGCAGTCCCCCTGAAAACAAGATCTGGAAAGGTCTTGAATCGTCGTTAGTTAAAATAATCATTTAAATGTAAATTTTTCGCAATAGCCTAATGTAAAAACACAGTGACAATACATACATACATACATAAAATCATGCCTCTTTCCCGTAGGGGTAGGCAGAGACCACTTCTTTCCACTTGCTACGATCCTTACATACTTCTTTCGCTTCGTCCACTTTCATTATTCCTTTCATACATACTCTCCGGTTTAGGGTACTCTTGACCTGGCCTTTTTTCAAGACGTCCCTGATTTGATCTTGAAACGTCCGCCTAGGTCTACCCCTTCCAACACTTTCATTCACACTGGCCTTATACACTTTCTTCGTCAATCGTTCTTCATTCATTCTCTCGACATGTCCAAACCATCTCAGCATACCTTTCTCAATTTTTGTCACAGCATCTTCTTTCAGACCACAACGTTTTCTTATCTCACTATTTCTTATCCTGTCACTCAGTGTAACTCCTATCATACTTCTCAACGCTCTCATCTCAACTGCATTTATTCTGCTTTCATGTTTCTTCTGCCATACCCAACTTTCACTTCCGTACATGAGTGTTGGAACCAACACCCCCTCATGCACAGCCAAGCGAGCCTTATTAGACACCTTCTGACTGTTCATAAAGGAGTGCAAAGCTCCATTCACCATGTTTCCTGCATTCACTCTTCTTTCAATATCACTCTCATACTTTCCATCTCTTGTAAATTTAGAACCCAGATACACAAACTCTTTCACCTGTTCAATTTTTTCATCTCCAATCACGATATTGCAGTCTGTCACTACCTCATCTCTTTCAAGCACCATCACTTTCGTCTTCTTTACATTCATCTTCATTCCCTTTCTACGAAAAGCTCCATTCATAGCAGTTACCATCTCTTGCAACTCCTCGGCTGAAGATGCAAGTAATACTTGGTCATCAGCATAGAGAAAACATTTGACGAGTAACTCATTCATTCTCAAACCACTGTCATTCTCTTTTAAACCTGTCAAGCAATTGTTCATGAACAGATTAAACAGCCACGGTGACGCTACACATCCCTGTCTAACACCTTTTTCGATATTAAACCATTCAGTGTATGCCCCGTTTATCCTTACACAAGCACTAGAATCTCTATAAAGAGATTGCAATGCTCGTATGAGGACACTGCTCACACCGCTCGTGGACAATGCTGACCACAATTCGCCACTCTATCATAGGCCTTTTCTAGATCCACGAACGCGCAATAGACCTTTTTGTTTTTAGCCAAAAACTTTTCGGCTATGCACCGCAAGGAAAAGACCTGATCCGTACATCCCATTCCCTTTCTAAATCCCGCTTGTGCATCCCATACTTTTTCGTCTGTTTCATTCACAACTCTTTCAATCAACACTTTTGCATACAATTTACCGACGACGCTGAGAAGGCTTATACCGCGGTAATTTCTGCAGTCTTGTCGTGACCCATTTCCCTTATACAATGGCACGATTACAGCTTTGCACCAGTCTCCTGGTACTTGCCCATTTCGCCAGCACAAATTGAAGAGGCGGTACAGCTGGCTAGCCACTATGCCCTGACCAGCCCTCAGCATCTCGACGGTAATCCTGTCATACCCTGCAGCTTTACCTAATCTCATACTTTTCAATGCTTTCACTATTTCATCCATGCTTATCTCTCTTTCATCAACATTTATATTAGTTTCAATAGAAGCTGCCGGATGTTGTTCATGCACTTCCTCTCTTTCAAACAAACTTTCAAAATACTCTTTCCATCTCTTTAGCACACATTCTTCTCCTCTTATAATGTTCCCATCTTGACTCCTGATTATACTGAGCTCCGAGGTAGACGTTTTTCCTCTGGCTGTTTTGATGGATTTCCAGAAGAACTTAATGTTTGACTGGAAATCTTCAGTGAGCCTCCTATCAAAATCATCCTTTCGTTCTTCTTTCTTTCTAGACACAACTGCTTTCGCTACTGATTTCAATCTTTTATACTTCGTTCTTGCTTCCTTTATCTCGTCATCCGTTGCCTTTTGTACTTTTTGGTTAGCTTTTGTTGCTAACCAATCCAACCAAGCTTTCTTCTTTTCTTGCACCGCCATTTTTACCTCTTTATCCATCCACAAATTATAGTCCTTTCTTCCTTTCCTTCTTTTAGCTACCCCGCATACCTCAACAGCAACATTCACGATCCCTTTCTTAAATGTCTCCCACAAATCTTCAATCACACCTATCTCTTCTATGCCTTTAAAACTTTCTTTCAGTTTCTCTACATACTCGTCTTTCCTTTCTTTTTCTTGTAGATTTTCCACTTTTACTCTGTCCAAAACACTCGTAGGCTCAGCTCGTCGGTGTCGCCAACGTTTAAAAAGGCCGCGCATTCGGGCTATGACCAGGAAGTGGTCTGTGTCGAGGCCTACACCGCGGTATGCACGAGCATCTAGTACTTTCTTTCTCAGTCTTTCATCTACAATTACAAAATCAATCATACTTCTAGACTCACCCTCATCTCTTGTATACAAATGGATCTTTTTGTGGTCAAACATTGTGTTGGCCACGCAAAGATTCCATTCCAAGCATACTTAAAGCAGGCTTTTCCCATTTTCATTCACTCTCTCGTCCCCAAACGTACCCAGAACTCCTTCATACCCATCACGCTTTACTCCAACCCACCCATTAAAATCCCCTAACATCACGATCCGTTCATTTTCTCCGCATTTATTCAAGACCTCTCTCATACTGTCCCAAAATTCCTCTCTCTCTTTTTTGGCTTTTAATGACCCACCTCTGCACAGATCCGTCGGTGCATAGACCCCAAGGATAAACAAGCGAGTGAGTCCGACTTTTAACCTAATCCAGAGGAGTCTTGGGCTAACACATTCATGCTCTATCACACATTCTACTATTCGAGCGGAAAGAATCACACCAACTCCCTGACAGCCTCGACTGGTTTGGGGGACTCCGGACCAGTATGCCGTGTAGGGACCATGAACCGTGGTATCACATCCTTTCCTCTTCGTTTCATTCACGCACAGAATATCTATGGATCGTTCATCCATCATCTGACATGCTTCATCGACCTTATCATCCACTCCTCCTCTTACATTCAACGTAGCAAAGCGGCTCTCCATGGGCCGCTTTTCGCCCCCGCGAGAAACGAGACGTGATGGGTGGCGAACCACATCGCCGCCATTTTGGTGAAATAACCTATTTTTATTAGTCTCCATTGCGTTCCCACGAATAGCGAGGGAAAGGTTTGTCCACCCCAGCAGAGCCCCGCATGCCAGGGTAAGGCTAGCCTGATTCTGGGTCACCCGGTCCCAGGGCAGTGTGGCACGCTAACGACTAGGCTTGCCCCTAGCCATGCATCCATCCGCGCGGCAGACGTTGGATTGGCGGAGAGGGTAGGAATAGGGAAAGATAGGTGGTGTGAAAGGAAGATTGGTAAGTTAAAGTGGGAAATAGGAAATGTAGGATATTACCGCCCAGGACGACAAGGATAAGGACAGTAATAGCTAGGGGAGCCGGGGTCGCATACCCGTATACTATACCACAACTTCCGGACAGGTAAGTTGGGATGAGTATCCCATGACAGTGACAATAACACTCGTTTTAATCCTTTAAAAGTGTTTTATTTAAACTACTAATCGTTCAATAATTTTTTGATGCACTATTATTATATTATTATTATTAAAAAATTTAGTAAAAGCTTAATAATCTATCACACTCAGATTTGCTTATGAAATACATTTGGCTCCAGTTGGAATTCAACTTGCGATAGTTTTTCAATAAACAGCGTCGCGCTACATTGGTGACATTAAAAGGAACACACTAATAGAACTACTTAACCTTAATAACATAAAAATAAATTCACAAATAAAAATACACAATTCACTTAAATAAATAAATTTTCTTTAAAATCATTTTGGAACATCCTGTAAGTAATCTAGAAGCCGCGAGCTATCGTAGGCGCTGACACCTAGTTCTTCCACGCCGTGCCGTAGCCTTGTAGGTGAATAGCGCCTACGTAAGGGTGATTAAAATTTTGTTTTCTAAATGTATAATTTCTTTGTTCAATCATTTCAAAATATCTCTTTTTATTTTATTTTTCAGCGCCACGTATATACATATAAAGGATATGTTACTTTTAATAGCCTAAACGCCAGTAGAAGACATTATTAGTATTTTAAAGAAAATAAACTATTATTAATTGCTGCAGCAAAGTCATCTGGCGTTGCGGTTGTTATACGGGAAAGCTTACTTCACAAAACCTCAGTGACTTAGGGGTAAGTGCTCGTTCCGGTTTGAATGCACTGTGGAGACAGCTAAATTATTAGACCAATTAAACTAATGCCACATACGTTGACGAATAACATCAATTAGTTTCGTGTATAGAATAAATGTTACACATTTCTATCATTTATAAAACTTGATTTATTTAAAAACTGAAGAGTCATAGATAGTCTACTATATACTCAAGTCATAGATAGACTAGAGATATTTAAGAAATAACCAATAACTCATATTTACTAATTTAAGATTTTATTAAGATAACTCATAATGAACATTTTCTTTATCTGTGTCATTTATTAGATGTGTTTTAAATCTTTAATTTGGGGTTTCTACCTGTTCGTCATTCATTCACTGATATTGAAGTTTTATTTGAGTAATAAAATATAAAATTTTGTTATTTCTGTTGGTCTTAAAAATATTTCTGTACAGAAACACAATAATTTTTAAATAATCCCGATTTTCACAAAGTTACAATTATTGGCTTTTGCCTGTTACTTATATCCAAGTAAACTTTGAACGTTTTCATCTGCATGATATCAAATTGGTACATTGCAATAAACATCTACAAATTGTTTTCGAGGGTCATTACGAATCGACCCGCGCGCAGTTGATGACTACCAGTTAGCCCAAAGAGAAAGATTTATTATCATGAACTATTAACACATATTGTGCTTTAAATATATAGAAGTCTAATGAGTATGATCATGTACTATGAGAAAGCCTTCAATTCTATCGAAATCACACTAATGATGTATAGGAAATTGAAATGCTGAAGTTTTTGTTGAGAAACGCCACAAACGTTGCCCGAGTACTACACCAGTGCAATCCATCTACAGCTAAAAAGGTTTGAGACAGGGAGATGTTATTTCTCCGGAACTACTCTCAGCAACTCTGAAGGATTCATTCAAACAGTTGGAAAGGAAAGGTCATGGCATTAGTATCAACGCCGAGTCCATCACTCACGTGCACGCAGACGATATCTTAATCCAGGAAAATTCACTCTAGAGACATGCTCGGTGATTTCAATGCAGTTTTATAGCAAGTCTTAAATTCAAATTCAAATATTTTTATTCAAAATAGGATGTGACATCATATTGAAAGTCAAAATACTACCACCCATTCCAAAATGAATGCCTCAGACCTGAGAAGAATGGGCGCAACAAACTCAGCGGTTTTTTTTTCATCGAATAAATATTATGTTTACAAAGTAATATTGTACAATTAAACTTATTATTTAATAGCCTGAGGGCGGTCACTCCATTCCCAATCTGTGGTATCATTAAGAAAGTAATTTATGTTATAGTAACCTTTACCACACAAACGTTTTTTAACAATTCTTTTGAATAACGTAATACTTTTGTTTTCAACATTTTCTGGGATCTTGTTGTAAAAGCATATACATAAAAATGAACATTGATATAACGGAGATCCGCGTAGACAATACATGCATGTATGACCGATGGCGATAATAGTTGACAGTACTATCGAAGGTACGAGTACCATGGAATCCAGATAGGTAAGTCCAATATCGACAAAGAGGTCAATCGAAGGATTAAACTCGGCTGGGCAGTATTCTAAAAAAATGCGTAGTAGGAAGTATCTTTACTTCCATATTCCTTTACGCCTGAAGACTTCTTCTTCAATGCTGTATGTAGTGATGACATAATTATGGCAACATTTTGTAGAACTTCACTGTTGGTCTCCTTAAGGAAGCTGAAACTTGCTCAATGAGCTCTATGCTCGGATATCCTGTGCGCAACAGAACCCATGATGAGGATATTCGCAGTAACTGTGCTACCGCAAATAAGAAGTAAATTAAAAAGGCTATCGACGGTATGTCCCACCAGAAGATCGACTGATTAATTGATGTTAGTTGGGAAATTTTGAAAATCTTTGACATCATTGGGTTGATTATCATCATCATGATGAATACACGTAAAATAGTTAAAATATTAAATACACCCGAATTTTATGTTATAATTTATTGTAGGTATTATAATATTCAGTTAATTTTGCAATTTACAGTTAATTTGGCAATCCATATAACACAATAGTGAAGCAATAAAGTTATTAGACGTATATACGACCAACGTACTACCTGGTAAGTAAACGTATGACTAAATGTGACTCCAACGTTTCCAATTTCTAAAAAATTACTTTCAAAGTCTACACACATAAATAATCATCTTAGTCGAGCTAAAAGCTTCTTAATAATACAATCTCGCAGAGCTTAAAGCTTTAATCTTTAATCAAACGTGATACATTATATAGGGGAAGGCTTTTTATACTGTTTCCATTATGCTCAATCCATCACGTGGCTTCTTTGGCTAGAGAAGCCTTTGAAATTGATTTTGTAATTAATTTCTTTTGTAAATAACTTTACCGTCTTTTGTGCCAGTCAGAAATGTTAAATTATGATGTGCGCAAAAATTATGAAAGGGAACTGATATTAATAGAATATAATCTTTTGTTTCGTTGCTTATGTATGCATTACAGATGTACAAAAGCCAATATTGCGTATGATCAATTGCTTGAAAAATACAATATTCTAGGTTTAAAAGCCAGACGTGAACAACTTGAAGTAATGCTTCTATATGTCATATGCCATAATAAATATGATTGCATTGATCTAACACGCAAGCTGTATTACCGAGTTCCTGTACGTCATCTCTCTAGGGCTACACGCGCTCGTCAACTTTTTGCCTTAAAAAGTGTCGTACAAATGCTGCCATGCGCTCTCTAATTCATAGGATGGTCTCATCTTATAACCAAAACTTCCTTGACATTGTCATACTAGAAACAAGAGTACCTTTAAGAAACTGATATTTAACAAGTTGCATAAAATAATTTCGTAATGTTTGACTTATATTGTTATAATATAATGTGGATAAGTTTTAATATGTATATTTGTATGATTCTATGTATGTGTATATGTATGTATTTTAAAACCTTTGTGATAAGGTGATTTTATTGAATTTGTTTCTCCAACACAAATAAGTAATCTATGGATAACGTAGTTGATTATACATGTATTTATATTATAAGAATTGTAATAATTAAGTAAGAAGTCATGTATAGTTGTTTGTTGTTCCCAATAAACAATATAAAATAAAATAAAAAATAAATATCTATGTAGTTCCAAGAAGAGTTATCAGTTGCTGGTAATATTTTTTTTTATTTATAGTATACAATCGTTTTGACGATGATCAACGAACCTTGATCATTGAGTAATTATTTAATGAGTCCTTAAATTTTGCCATTGAAAGAGTTATCTGTTTTATATATTCGAACAAGAAGAGTTAAATGTTACCAACTAAATATTACATTTGTAAATTATTAATGTAACAAAATTTAATCGAGAATATTTAAGCACTTGATGGTTTAAAATGAAAAAATACGGATTTTTCAACATGACAAGATTAGTTCGACATGTTAACTTTTGCAATGTATATATTTTTTTATAATCTTAACCGCAAAATACCTTTAGTAATTTATTTACGGCGTGTGTGGATGATGCAGGTACTGTACTTAATAACTTTTGTTTTGCATTAATTAACATTTACTTTTTTGAATTACTCGTGTAAGACATTGACTATTTGACGTTTGAGTATTTTCGTTGCATCACTTTACATAAT
>CATIXQ010000015.1:7314393-7439535 GCA_949711755.1 Leptidea juvernica
ATTTAATTAATTCTAAACAATAAACTGTTTATAATATTTCTTTATTATGAAGTTAAGTGGAGTATGAGTTAATGATATTACTATCTCCAACATTTAATTATTGTCTGGTATGAAACTCAGGTACTACTAAGGGTCGGTTTTACCTTCGTAAAGTTCGCATATCAATTAAAGTTTCCAAAGATAATTAAGGTTAAGCTTGGTAATCTGTTTGATACTGTCAATTCACTTTAAAACGGTGTTTATCCCAAAATATATCTTATCGGACTGGCTCTAAGTGATTAAGTTTAAATTTTCGGCGGTTCTTATAATTTTCTTTAATATTTTCAGCTAGGGAATACTTCATGATGATTATATATTTATGAACTAGTAGCAGAATTACATATGATATGTTAACATAATACAAGTTTTGGTGAAGGGTATGTATCAATACATTTATAGGCAGTTAACGCATGTGCATAGAGATACAAGTCGTACAAATGGTTAAAATTTATATAATACTAGCAATGCCCCGTGGTTTCACTCGCTTAGATACCGTTTTCGTGGTAGTGGAAAGTTAACAAGTTTTATTTATATAATATATTTTATGCATGTTGTTAAATTCAATACATCTTTTATATTAAATTTATTTATTTACTTTGTTAGGACCAATAAACAGTAACGCAATAATAATATGTAACTATAACTAATACATACAAACCTTAATTAATTGTGAAACCAACTACATTAGCCACATATAAATTATATGAGAGAGAGGTTTAAACACGTAGGTACATTATTTTGTTTATGTGCTTAGTAACAATTAAAATAGAAAAGAGAAAAAAAAAGATCATCATAATAAACATTATTGTTTATAACATAGGTATCGGTTAGTAGCTTTCATTTACTATATCTATTTAAATTAAATTATACTCTAACATAAGGTTGTACCAATAACCATCAGCTGAACGTCCTGCTCGTCTCGAAACTTGTTTTCATAAAAAAATGCGACTTAAGTAGAATGAACGTGCATAAATCGACACGTAATGAAAAAGTATTACGCTCCCACTCGAGACGTTCTGCTACATTCAGCATCTTTCAGATATTACCGTTAAGCCCTGCTCTCACTTATTTGCATATTTCATCGAATTTGTAAGTGACTGAGTAACCCAATATGTAAGACAATGGAATAATAATATTCAAACATGCTTCCTGTCAACAGATATGTGGTGGTTTTTATGAACATCATATTTCCTCTTTTTCATATAATATATTGACACACTTATACCTTAGATTAAGGATTATTAGTTCAATAGCTTTTTTATTACGGCAACTATTAGATGCTTGTGTGCGTGGCATCTTGACACTCAATGGCATCTTTAAAATTTTGTAACAGACGCTTCGTTTTATTTTACATTGAAAATAATAAAATACAAAATACTTACTGATGATATGTGATTCCAGTGGCTTCTTATTTCTTCTATTATTATTCTTACAAAGTTTTACTACAATTTCAATGATTAGCTAAGTTTAACAGAACATGTGGCACGTCAATTTTCACATTGTTCGAGACTTAGCACGCCCACTTGGGTTTAGTAATAGTTGCCGCACTTTGCACTTACGCCTGCGGAATCTAGTTAGAGCGCAGCGGCGACCAATCCTTAATCTAAGACCTGTACTATGTTTTAGTTACTCATGTGCTCTGGGTACAAGACACCGATATATTTAATACTTACTTAAACGTACATAAATACAATACATATAATCAAAACCTTAAATTTATTTTTAAAGATATTCTCCACACATAGGTTATGATTTTATATAATGGGAATTCCTTATCTATACTATAATATTATAAAGCTGCAGTGTTTGTTTGTTTGTTTGAACGCGCTAATCTCTGGTACTACTGGTCCGATTTGAATGATTCTTTCAGTGTTGGGTAGTCCGTTTATCGAGGAAGGCTATAGGCTATGTTTTTTTTTTCAAAATTAGGGATCCGTAATAAAATTGCTATTTTGTAACACAAGGTGTAAAATCGAAAACCTATTTTTGCGTGCGCTGCAAAAACTATTGACAATAGAACAAAATGATGTACAGGCTATAATATAGGCAATATTTTATTACTTATAAAACTATCGCGTGAATTATACTTTATATGGCAAAACTACGTTTGCCGGGTCAGCTAGTTTATAATATACATAGTGTTGTTACATTAAAAATCGCTATCAAGAATAAAAAATGATAATATCAATATAGACGACCGAGTAATTGATCACAAAGCAATTGATTATTATATAAGCTACTAGCCGTTCCCGCCTGCTTAGCTGGGCGAATTTTAAAAGGAAGGAACGTTGTAAATCAAAAAAATAGTAGCCATATACTATCTAGGATTAATTTCGCATCGAACTGTGGTACTTTCATGTCGATACGATCAAAGATGAAAGAGCCTCAAATAAAGACCACTTTCATTATATATAAATATAGAAAAAATAATTAAACCATGTCACTTCTGGATATAAAACTTGGATCAGTAATCTCTAGATGTTTTGCTTAGTAACTGGGAGTATGTATAATTCCAAAACGTGAATTGGGATTTGATTGATAGAGTTATGATGCTTATCAACGGCTGTTCACAACTCGTTCACCACTATTAGAGATCATCAGTTCGTTTTTGAATAACTTTAATTCAATTTACGTAACCGCGTTGCACAATAAACAAATCTATAAAAAAGTCTTAAAAAATAGGTCATCTAAAATAACTAATGCAAAATTTGATTCAACACATCAGTGAAGTTCTCGAGATATGATAAATGATAGCTCGTTGAATATATTATTTTAAAGGTTATTGCGTTCATTGAAGATGCAACTGCATAAAAAAACTACGTTTAAAAAAACCGACTTAAAAATCTCAAAAGTATAAAATAACTTAATAGAGATTTAATTTAATACACCTCTTATGCAAATCTTATACCCTAAATATTAATAAAATACTAATATTTCTATGTCTCTCTGTACACCATTTTTAATCACGGAAATCGAATAATAATTCTCCGCGTAATCGGTGTACATACATAAAAAAAACCAATCGAATTGAGAATCTCCTCCTTTTCGAAGTCGGTTAGAAATGAAGGACACTTGCTTTTTAAGATATATCTTTAAACCACGACAAGATAATTATTTAGGTAGCCAGAAAGCATAAAAAACGCCATCATTTAAATTTATTGAGTTAATTGAAGTGTTTGTATTCATCGGTGGCAAAGTTTCGTTCCTTGAAAAAAATTCAAAATGAAACAATACACCAGTGAAAACCAGTTTGTGCGAAACAAAACCACTTAATGTTTCGAAGTACCTCCCTTTAAAGAAAGTAGGGAACATGCTATGTATAATAAATGAGAAACCGCAGTTAAATTGCTTTTGTTTCAGTAGCCTTAGTGCCTAACGGCTCTGTGGAATTTATTCGCTGTACGCCAATTTTTATGTAAACTATGTTATTATAAGCGAACAATCTAGAACCAACAAGAAATATTTTATAACTCTGCTTACTAGTTACATAACGATATTGTTTAGATTCATTCTAATTACTTTGACTTAATGCTTTGCAATTAGATTAGAATAGAATATAAAACTTTATTAGCAACAAAAAACACACAACACGTTAATTAATAATATTAATTAAAATCTAGAAGGCATACTATATATTTTTGCTGCTTCACGCGGATGAAATCACGGACATCAGCTAGTTTTTCTAAATTCCTTTAACTATTCAGTCGATACAATAAGTTGACAGTGACACAAAGTTTTCATTATTTACTCAGTTTATTTAACGAGTTCCTGTGCAAAGGTTTGAAAAGGATCATTAATGATTATACAAGTACGTTTGATTGAAAGGGTCTAGCGAAGTGGTTCTATTTCGTTCCTAACGTTTAATTGCTTCCAAATATTTACCTAACCTCTGCCAATATAACAGTAACTAACTTCATTTCCGTGTACGCTCAACTAAGAGCCAACAGAAACTAACTTAGTTAACCAAAATTTCATTAGTTACAAAGCATTAAAATGCATTCAAATAGTGGCAAATGTTAAAGTGAAAGTGGGACCGAAACTTGACGTTTATTGGACTTTCAAATAATGCATTAACATTTGTATTGCAGATGTGGATAAATGAAATTCAATATTTACTCTTACACATGTTTAAAAAGATTTTAAAAATGCAAGGCATCGTTGAGCAAATTATTGGGTACAAACAAAATGTGTCTGTAATACTGATTTTGGACCTGGTGGATATAATGTTATTTTGGGATAGGTATGACTCGAGTATATTATTTCCGACGATCTGGTTGAGATCGCAAGAGTAGGTTGGATGAGGGCAGTGCAGGTCATGGCGATCTATGGGGAAGGCCTTTGTCTAGAAGTGGACGTCATCCTGCTGAAATGATGATGATAATGATGATGACTCGATTATGTATAAATGTTTTTTTTTTTATGGAAGAAGAAGATAAAAACGATCATCTGATGGTAAATGATAAAAAAAACTTTAAAGTTATGAAGCATCATTATGTCTAGTATACTCAAGCTGTGATTTAATTAACCGAAAACATCTTGAGATCAAAACCAACGTCTTATCGACACAATAGAGTCTACGCTCCCGTTTATTAATTAACGAAGCCTTCGAGAAAATTGAATATTTATCTTTTTACACCACAGCTATAAAATTGGAGTAAATTGTTATAGAAAATTCTATTCTTAACATATTGTTGATACCTACTACGATAATCCATTTTATGATACTTATGAATTTTTTTTATGAAAATCAGGGACGCGACGAGCAGGACGTTCAGCTGATGGTAATTGATACCCCCTCCCCATTACAATGCAGTGCTGCTCAGGATTCTTGAAAAACCCTAAAATTCTGAGCGGCACTACAATTGCGCTTGTCACCTTGAGACGTAAGATGTCAAGTCTCATTGCCCTAGTAATATCACAAGCTACGGCGCCCTTCAGACTGAAACACAGTAATGCTTACTCATTACCGCTTCACGGCAGAAAAAGGCGCCGTTGTGGTACCCATAATCTAGCCGGCATCCTGTGCGAAGGGGCCTCCCATTGTTGATACTTACAATCCACCTTAGGATAACTATGAAATTATAGAGGTTGTGTATTTATGACATAAAAGTATGAGTGCCATTGTTATATGGTTATTTGAAATTCCAATTAGTACCAACATTCAGTTATAATAATAATAATAATAATAATAATAATAATAATAATAATAATAATAATAATAATATTGACACACTTTTTACACAAATTATCTTGCACCAAATTAGGCATATATAGCCTGTGTTATGGGTTGCAAGACAACGATATATTTAATACAATATACTTACTTAAACATACATAAATACATAACATAAACAAACATCAATATCCATCATATAAATGCTTGCACCTACCGGGATTCGAACCCGGAACCTCTAGCTTAGTAGGTAGGATCGCTAACCACTCGGCTATACATGTCGTCAGTTATGATAATATTAATAGAATAAATTATAACCTGTTATCGTGTATATAAAATTCTCGTGTCACAATGTTCGTTCCCGTACTCCGCCGAAACGGCTTGACCGATTCTCATGAAATTTTGTGAGCGTATTGAGTAGGTCTGAGAATCGGCCAACATCTATTTTTCATACCCCTAAATGTTAAGGGTGGTCCACACGATTTTTTTTTTAATTTTTTTTAAATTTGATTGATTATGAGTCAGCATTATAAAATACATACAACTTCAAATATTCACCCATTTACGATCAACAGTTACTTTTGTATCACGATTTTAATATCGGCAATACAACGTTTGCTGGGTCAGCTAGTCTTATATATAAAATTCTCGTGTCACAATGTTCGTTCCCGTTCTCCTCCGAAACGGCTTGACCGATCCTCATGAAATTTTGTGAGCATATTGAGTAGGTCTGAGAATCGGCCAACATCTATTTTTCATACCCCTAAGTAATAAGGGTTGTTCACCCTTAAAATTTTTATTTTTTATTTTTGGACGAAATTTTTTGTTATTATTTTTTTATAATGTGGTTATGAGTCAGCATTAAAAAATACATACAACTTCAAATTTTCACCCATTTACGATCAACAGTTACTTTTGTATCGCGATTTTAATATCGGCAATACAACGTTTGCTGGGTCAGCTAGTATATATATAGTTTTATTTTTTATATTTAGTATAGTATTAGTAATTGTAATATTTTAATAATCATATGCAAAATCTTAGTGATGTCACTTTATTATAAAGTTGGTAGTTTCGTATTATTAAGATGTGTAGTAGGGTAACTGTTCCGAATTGCTCTCAGCTATTTGGGCACTTCTTGTTGGGACAGTCGAAAGTATCGGACGTGCTGGCTGCTGGTCACCCGACTGCCCTATTGTTATGAATCATTTAGTGATTTTTGTATATAGTTGTGATTATAGTGAAATAATTGAATATACTCTATTCAAGTGGTGTCGAGACACTTGGCCCGTGGGGCCCAGAGGCGCGGAGAATGTTCAAAATATTATCTTAGCGCCTCAATAAGGCTACTGGAAACCCAAGCGCTGGCAGCTATCTCGGTCAACGGATCAGCCTAGCTATCCAACGCGGAAATGCTGCCAGTATCCTTGGTACCCTTCCACGTTATGATAGTTTTATATTTTTTATTAAATTATTTTATAAATATAGAATTCAAGTGGTTCATAAAAGTATTTTTATTATAATTGTTAGACAAGTACTCCATAACCTGGTAACTAAAAAAATAGAGACGTCTTGAGCTCATGGATGACGCAAGAAGATATAATCCAGTAAATGTTTTTTTTTTAATATGAACTTTGCGTATTCTTTTAGAAGTTGTTTTGATTTCACAATCCGATCATCTTAAAATAGCCTAACTAAATAATCAAACGGTGCGTCTTTGCTAAGCTTTTTTTTATGAATATAAGGCACGAGACAAGCAGGACGTACAGCTGATGGTAATTAATACGCCCTGCCTATTACAATGCAGTGCCATTCAGGATTCTTGAAAACCCCAATAATTCTGAGCGGCATTACAATTGCGCTCGTCACCTTGAGACATAAGATTTTAAGTCTCATTTGAACAGTAATTCCACTAGCTACTAGATTATAAGCCAAGTCAAAAGAAAATAAATAAAACCTTCTTATCAAATACTTACTTTAAGGACGTCCTGTATAGCCGAGTGGTTAGCGATCCTACCTACTAAGCTAGAGGTCCCGGGTTCGAATCCCGGTAGGTGCAAGCATTTATATGATAAATATGGATGTTTGTTTCCGAGTCATGGATGTTTATATGTATTAATGTATGTTTATATGAATTTATGTATACTTAAGTAAGTATATTGTATTAAATATATCATTGTCTTGTAACCCATAACACAGGCTATATATGCTTAACTTGGGGCAAGATAATTTGTGTAAAAAGTGTGTCAATATTATTATTATTATTAATACTAATAACTACTCTCCTACCAGTAAACGTCACAATTCAATTAGTTTTGTAACCAAATATCTTTATAGTTAGATAGAACTTGCTTAGAGTAATCTGATAGTTTCCTTGCTCGCTGACACTAATGTATCTTTCTTGCTTACGTGAATAGTTTAGGTTAATTGAAACTTAAAGGCAAGGAAACATTTTTTGTCTGCTCTTATCAGTATTGGTTTTGTTATATAATAGTCAATTTAAAGGTCAAAAGTGGAAAAAAGACATGAGAAGTTAACATCCAAGGTGATATAAACTATTTGGTATTTTTTGAAAATCTTAACTTATCTTTACTTCTGGGATTAATTACACAAATTCAGTTTATAAGCTTTTGTGAGAGAGTTGAACAAGAGACAAGGAAAAGCGCCCGCACGGAACGCGAGTGTTCGTATTTTTATTTCAATATAATTTATACAACCAAGAAGATAATTAAAGTTTGGAAATATATACGAGACTTAATTAAAAAATATATTTCGGTTGATCCTCTGTTTCGGAGGAGGCAATTGTTAAAAATATTAAAACAGTTGTCAGCTATACCGATCGGCAGCCTTGAAACCTTGTCTGAGTCCATACCTTTTACACGAACCAGATAGACACTCAAATTAACTATAATTTGTTATTTTTAAAAGTGATAACCCTCACTTCTGGGATTAATAATTATACAAATTTGATTTGCAACCAAAATTTACGACCCATCATGCGTACTTGAACGGTTGGCTCAGTTGGAAAGAGCGCTCGGACGGAGAGGTAGCGGTTTTGAGTCCCGACATTAAATGATAGCCAAATTCATTCCCCTAGTCCTGTCTTCTCTGAAATTTTCGTATCTGGACGTGTCATGCTAGATTCGGGAGAATGAAAGAGTATGTGGATTGCTAAAACTTAAGCAATCCTCGAAAAGCTCCACGCTGAATGGCAAACACGCATATTGACCCAATGGCTTAAGCTGAAAGTCTTTTTGTCCAACAACAGTAAAGGAATGCAGATGTATAAAGTAGGTCACAGAGGCCATCTTGCATAGACTTCGGGTCTTTATAAACTTTACCTTCGCCATAAGATCTGTGGGAATAATATGAGGATTGCAATGGTCACACTCTCGAGTTTTTCTCTTCCAAGGATAATATATAATTACCCACTGTACGGATACCTGCCAGCAATTGCAATAGCAAAAGCAATATTTTCTGTCAAAACTTAACTAATGTTTTAATTTATATAAAATATTTTTCACCCTCCTCTTTCGGAGGGTCCGTAGCTACTACGTAAGTCGGTACTGGCAAGGAGCCGATCTAATTCCTAGCCAACAGATATGTTTGAAGCGTTAAAGCAAAAAGCAATCATATATCGTGAACTATAATGTCAAATAATATCAAGAAAATGATAATAATGTCGTTCTTGTAGTATTGCATTGTTTGTAAATAAAATAATCACTCTGTATATAAAGCAACAATACTTGCAATATTGAGGGTACTTGTAAATTATTTAGTTTGTAATGTTGGTCATAAAAGAACAATGGCGAACCTCCATACAAAATTTTTGTTAACTGCTTCTTAAGCGTATTAGTATGAAAAATGTGTAATAATATAGAGCTTATATTGCTGAGTTGATTGACCCTAAGAATAAGACTGTAGCAAGTCTAGAAATAAATATATTTCAGTTCGAAGTATTTGAGGTTATCACAGACGAAAAAGCATCTTATGAAATAAAACTATACACAGTATTTTTACATGTATAATAATCAATAGAGTTTATAGAAGCCACCAGGTGATTTAGAACACCAAACCTATTTAATTAATCATGTGAGGAATGATCTATTGAAATATACTTGTCTTACTATTTTGTACTCTCTTTTGAAATATCCATTGACCACTTCCACCACCTATCTGCAAATGGTAACACAACGACTTTGATTGGCTTGAGCTGTTGTTAACTGGTGTTCACCTTATAACAGTGATTCTGGCATTTATACTATATAGCCATAGTTTTCTAATAAACTGATACTATCTCTGAATCCCCTATCTAATATAGAAGCGTCACCATTTCTAAAATACAACCTTAGAGCATAATTCTCATGATAAAATAAATTATTGATAATGACATCATGTCAAAAAATTAACACGATAAATAACCAGTAAACTCACAAAAGAACGCGCGCCAACAATGAACTAACAAACACGAATGACATGACGATGACAAGTCATTAAGAAGTAATATTATTTTTGTTGGTGGTCTGCAGCATAGTAAGTGGTAGTTTATATGCGTTTGTGCCATTTTTATTGTATTTTTGAAGGCTTATCATTTAGGAAATCAAAGCATTAGTATGCAAGACAGACAAAGTAATTTTAAGTAAGTAACAGGATAGATATAATAACTCTACTTGGTCTAAAGACATAAGTCGAAGCCAAAATAAATAAATGCTGACATATCAATGACAGTCAAATGCTCATTAGAGTAATAGTTTTCTGTGGTCAAATGGCTGCTTCTTAACAAATACACATTTGAGATCCTTTTTTTAATTGATTTTTGTCCCTGACTTAATCAGGATTAAATAGAAGTCAGAAAAATCTTATGAATTTATAATATGTAATTCGTAATAGTGACGTTTTAATACGCTAAATAATTAACTCAACAATTATTTCGCCATTGTTATTTCTTAGCACCTAAATGTTTATGCTTTTGTTTTGTTTTGTTTTTTCTGTATAATTAATATTCTTTCTTAATATTTTTCTTTTAAAATTACTTAAGTATTAAACTTTAAATTTAAATAATATTATATGTATTCCAACGACCTTATTGTACACGGTAAAATTCGAATGAGTTTATGTATGTCCAATAATTTTGTTATCTATATTAATAAGTATTTTTTTAATAAGAAATAAATAAATAATAAAGATCATTTGATAGAAGACCGTGAAAACGAGAAGAAACAAATAAACAAAAATATATTATTTCGTGGGTGAATTGAATTACACTTGAAATATGTGTTGTTTTCATACAGCATAAGGCATATTTCCTTAGAGAAGAACGGGCAAGAAGCTCTAAGGTTGCTCTTTTCAAAACAGAATGGTTTAATAGATTCTTATTTTCAATTTAATTTTACAAATCATTTCAATCACATTATATGCAAAGTCATGCAACGAAATACACAAAGATATACATATGTGTATACGATCGATTAAGATAGTGAAGTTCTGATGCGCCCTCTACCTTACTTACCTCTACCTTAGGGGTGTTTCTTAAAATTAAGGATTGGAGATCGATGAAGATTAATCGTATATATTAAAATATATAGCGAGATAATCATTTACACACTGTGCTCATTTTATGATATAATAAACAGGACGTCCCATGGCTATGTCATATCATATATTTAGGCTCCTTTGCACAGGATGCCGGCTAGATTATGGGTACCACAACGGCGCCTATTTCTGCCGTGAAGCAGTAATGTGTAAGCATTACTGTGTCCAGTCATCCATCTGAAGGGCGCTGTAGCTAGTGAAATTACTGGGCAAATGAGACTTAACATCTTGTCTCAAGGTGACGAGCGTTGTAGTGCCGCTCAGAATTTTTGGGGGTTTCAAGAATCCTGAGCGGCACTGCATTGTAATGGGCAGGGCGTATCAATTACCACCAGCTGAACGTCCTGCTCGCCTTGTCCCTTATTTTCATAAAACAAAAATATATCGCCAAATGGCGGGGAAGTACCTTAAATATTGTAGATGTAACATTTCACTGAAAGTAGACTTTATTTTAGTATAAAAGACAATTCAAAATCCATTCATAGATTTTTAATAATTGTATGATGGAACAGAAAGTCGAACCTGCTACGTGGGTAAAAAATACCCTGTAGTTTTATCATACCGATCGAAAGGCATCATGTAAAGGCTTATTTTTTGCTTCATAACATAGCATCAGAAATAAAAGGAAGACCGTGCATTTTAACATTCACTGAAATGAAAAGCTGAAATTGCCATAAGGATATACAAATTCAAATTCAAATATTTTTATACAAAATATAATATAATATCACTAATTGAAAGTCAAGAACTACCACCCATTCCAAATATCATATAGAAAGTCATTTATGCTATAGCAACCTTTACCACACAATCGTTTCTAAGCAATTCTTTCGAATAACGTAATACTTTTGTTTTTCTGGGATCTTGTTGTAAAAGCATATACATCGCCCCACAAAAGACTTACTGACTCGCTAAGCCGAGTAGTAGGCTACGATAACTGCCATTATTATGTTCGACTCCCAGTTCAATCAGAAAATTAAAAAAAAAAAAGACTTCGTTTAGAAAAACCAACTTCAAAAACTGAAAAGTATCAAAAACTAAAAATGTTATTTAATACACCTTTAGCTTTAATATTAATAAAATGCTATTATTTATATGTGCAAACCTATTGATAGGTTTTTAGTCTGTAGGAAAAGGAGGAGGCCTTTTGGATGTCGATTAAAACTATGATTGTAGTTTAAGAATATAAAAAATTTTAAGTATTTCTATAATATAAGTATAGGTACATTATGAATAAACGAAAAAATTGCGAGTCATTAAAGTCTAAAACGTTCTGAGTTTTTTGCTTTTGTTATATTTGTAAAAAAAGCAAAGTAAATGCTTGATTTCTATACATCTAATATTTGGTTGAAAAAACTGCAATACATTTAAGTAAGGTAACCTGAAAGCTGTCATGTTAAGTGAATTTGTCCCCAGCGTTTCGTGTTCCATTTCGATAAGTTAAAAAGGGTTGGGTTTTCCCTAGGGCTCATAATATCCACAACATGAATGAATGCGATGAGTGCTTAGTTTGAACTCCCGGCAACTGGAATTCCAACAAAGGTAAAATTTCTGTAAAGTTTTTTAATCTGTATAGTTTTTGGTTCAAAACTT
Organism: Leptidea juvernica; assembly: GCA_949711755.1. Classification (NCBI taxonomy): domain Eukaryota; kingdom Metazoa; phylum Arthropoda; class Insecta; order Lepidoptera; family Pieridae; genus Leptidea; species Leptidea juvernica. Next base: position 7,326,791 of record CATIXQ010000015.1, read on the forward strand.
GCAAAGTGTCATTGAAATGAGATATAAAGTTTCTGTTGACAAAAAGTGAATGAACGTATAATTCACATGCAGAAATATTTGTAAGCCATGCAATATCTGAAAGAACTTTTTGAGCTTTGAAATGGTTAAGAAAGTTATTATTTGATTGACAGCGCCTTAAAGCCCATGATTTCATATTATATTTTGCGTTAATAATATTTCGATGTGATATGCTGAGGCAATGCGTTTTTTAAAAGAAGTGGAGGAGAAATAAGGTCATCTGATGTTAAATTATCACCGCTGCCTTCATCAGAGCAACAACAGAGGAATCACAGGAGCGTTACCGGTTTTTTGCAAGGTACCCATGTTGTATCGTATTGGAAACAAATTAGAAGGGAGCACATTTCATGGTTTGGTTGTTGGATGAAAATTTCTTCAAAAATGTAGCACTGTGTTACGAACTGTAAAGAAATGTAGCAATGTGTCAGACATCCAGATGATGGATGAATGATATATTAAATTGTGGCGCGTCGTGTTAAGATAGAGTTCGGCGGCAGGAATCAGATCACACAGCGACACACTTCCCATATAAATGTAGTAGAAGACACGATGAAGTGATCTACGCTAGATGAAGCGATCTAGGAATTCTCAGAGCGCTGGATCCCCTACAATTCAAGCAGCTCCTTGTTGCACGAGCTGGTTCGAGCTCATACTGGGGATGGCCAGATCAGAGAGTATAGCATTACTCCATACGTGGCCGAACCAGCGTTTTATAGAGCGCCGGGCTGGCTTCCTTTGCTTGGCTTGCTTTGCCTTCCAGTGGAAGTGTGACGACGGTAAAATCGTCAATCGGTTTCGACATTTCCATTCGCAATTTGAAGTGAAGCATTAAACGAAGTATTGTCAAAGATCGGTGATATGCTCATACACAACGGGTTTCTAAATAAAGTTATTTATATGACGAGACATGCAAAGCAATGTTTATGATATTGCAAAATAATATATATGTATATAAATGACTGCTTATAAATTACATAATCTGTGAAGGTAATAATTAAATAAATGACAAATAAAGGATTTATTTATATTTGTGCCCAATATTCACAATAATTACAACAAGAAAAAATCAAACATTCTTGTGTTCCGTAAAAATTTGTCCATGAGTGTATATATTTTATTAAATCAATAGAGCTTATATGGAACCAAAATTGAACAATTGAAAATTTAAATCTGACATCCATTCTGAATATAAAATGTGATCTAGAAAATGCTGTATTGTTTCAAAGATAATGGAATAAGATAGGACATTTCGTATGTAATATTCCGAGCGTATTTCGTTCACATTCGGATTTTATGTTCGGCGTTTCAAGCAGAATTGAAATATTTTTATATTATTAACTAATGAAGCATAAGTCGTGACATCTGTTTACATAGCATTTCAACTGATCTAGAATTTAGTTTAGTAATTAAGTTTTTTTAACTGATTATAGAACATAAAGGCGACTTTTTTCAGCTCGTATTTGAAATACATTTTGCATGACTGAAGTTTTGTATTTAGATGAAACTGCGTTTAAATGGACATGATTAAACTAAATATAAAATATGAGCAGTAATCTATGTGTTTCTGGACTTGCGCAAGATACGGTTCTAGTCTTTAAGTTTCTTTTTTTATGAAAATGATGGATGAGATGAGCAGGACGTTCAACTGATGGTAATCGATACGCCCGGCCCATTACAATGCAGTGACACATAGGATTCTTGAAAAATCCAAAATTCCTGAGTAGCACTACAATTGCGCTCATATCCTTGAGACATAAGATGTTAAGTCTTATTTGCCTAGTAATTTCACTAGCTCCAGTGCCCTTCAGACCAAAATACAATAATGCTTACTTATTACTGCTTCATGGTAGAAATAGGTGCCGATGTGATACCCATAATCTTGCCGGCATCCTGTGCAAAGGATGCCTCCCACTGTCTTTTGTAGGCAGGCTTCAAGTATAAATATTTTTTGCTCAATTGATAACATTCTGTGTTAACCAAGTTGACGAAACTTCAAAATGATCAATTAAAACAATTAATAAACATGTAAACATATTAAGTTAAGCGCATTAACAGCCTTTTAAGTGAGTAATGAACACAAAACACATCAATATAAAAGCCTGACCGCACCCCGTGACCCGTGTGTCTAATGGAAAATGAATGGAAATGGACACTTACATGGATAATTACTTTTTATTATTACTTTAATGTTTGTAATTCGTATGTTTGATTATTGTGTTTGTGATCATTATGTTTGATTAAGGCTTAAAATTAAAGTTTAAGTATTACAGTTTTTATAAATGAAAATTATATCACAAATACTTATAATATGGTCGAAAATGAAAGAGTTAGTAATGGCACTATGTTATTAAAAGAAATAATGGTTAGAAAGAACAATATTGCAATCAGTTATTCATTTGAGTATTTTTAATTTATTAATTTAAATGAAAATTGAAATCAAAGACGCTGTGAGTGTAATATTATATTTAAGTGTTCGTTTTGTTAAAAAAAAACAAACAGATATTATAAATTTTAAAAGTCAATCTTATCATATCAAAATCATGTAAAACACGATCAACAGAATCTAAACAACGTTCCGTTTATTAGACATTTTAAAATACATTTGTTAACAAGCCAACAATCTCATTTGTAGCGCGTAGGTGTATAGTGATTATTATCCATTGATAACATAACATTTTATATCTGGCTGATAACCTACACAACAAATGCTTCTTTGTTTCAACAGTCTCGAAAAAATATGAATGTGTCGCTTGTCTAATCAAAATATAGCGGTTATATAAATTATGAAAAAAAAAAAATTTCAGCTCAAAAGAAAGCCACACAAACCAAACCATAAAGGTATGGTTTTGCCTTTGTGGTGGAATGTGTATATTTATTATGAAATGACGTTTTAAGAATGTAAAATTAACAGATTGAATTTTAGCAATATCATGTGCCTATTGATGGTAAAGTGGGCTCAATAATATTGTGTATTGTAAAGCAGTCAGGGAAAATTAAAACAGTATTTTATCACAAATCACAATAATACAAATTTTACAATTAAAACTTTTAACTTTCAAATATATACCCTCGTAATAATTTAACACTGCAGAATAATTAATTAACCCTGAGCAAAACATTATACTATCCCCTTCGCCACCCCTCTCCTCTCCTCGCCAATACTTCACACTGCTATACTAGCGCCACCTCTCAGACAGCCGTTGCTCACTTCAGTTCAATCCATACGATATTCACTTACATGTCTCAATCATTGGCTTGTTTTGGTGAAGTATAATTTTTTAAATATCTATTCATAGTACTTAGCACCAGTTATTGAATAAATAAACATCTTATGAATATTTAATATTATAATTTCGTAACATTACCGGAAACGATTACAGGACCAATCAATTATTCCTTTGTCCCAATAGATTCAAATTATATGCTTTTGTGGACGGTCAATTAGTAGTTGTTATAGTCTGTATTATTGACTAATTAATAGCGGTAATGAGAACAAAAGTCATTATCGAATAGCTGAATGGGTTTTATGAATTTATTTTAAACTTGTTTTCAATTGTTATTTGAATTATCACTCAAGCCAAATAAATTCGTTGACTCTTTATGTGAGCAAAGAAATATATTTTTGAAGTGAAACTTCTTTACAAACGTTGTGAATTGAAACCCGATGAAACGAAAAAGCGAGACGATAAAGAAAATAATAGGTAAATATATAAAATTTTACTGGCGAGAGAATGAGATAGGAAGCATTATACAGCGTTTAGGTACCAGGTGATCATAGCTGAAGAAGAGATTGTCTACCACGTATGAATTGCACTCATGTTTTTTTAATGTAAGAGGATGCAAATCGACAAAGTAAAAACAGCAAGCCGCCTATGGATTATACTGCAAAAAGAAATATTACCTAATGCGCCACTAGATATAAGTTACTAATACATTTATTGTTAGAGATTCTTATCATTATTTTTTCCGCATATTTAAAAATGCTAGAGAAAAGTAGTTATGAATAAATGCAAAGCTATAACGATTGTTACAATTTCCAAGATGTTATTGTATTAAACTCGCTAGAATGCTTCTATTAGTAAATTCACTGTAACAATCTCATTGTTACAACAATACAAATAAATTGCTTGTAAACCACAATATTCCGAGCGTACAATGGCTAGTTATAGTAGTTATCCCAGACGCAGTTAAGAAGTACGTAACTATGAGAAACCCCTCCGGATACTAATTGCAAGATATTGCTTTGGAGTTGTGTTATGATTACAATTAACGGCTTGGTATCCAGTGAGTAATTAAAAAAACATTTAAATTACTCTTTATGATATATTGCTGAAATGATTACATGAAAAAAGATTAAATTGGCAGGTGTAGAGACTGCCGATAGAAGTGGAAACTTAGAACTTTAAGTATTAATATTTGAAATTTCATTATGTTTATAGAACAAACAAAAAACTATTCCAACAAAGCACAGTATAAAATATACACATTGAACTTTTCACTAAATTCATTCAATTTTGCACAATACGGCAGCTGTATAGCTACAGAAATACTGCTATAAATTTATATGTTTAGATTTATATTTATTTGTTTATCACGTGCGCCAGTCAAGAGTGTGTCAGTGACGCGAACCCATAAGATTTTCCCCTACCAAAAAGTGCCCACCCGGCTAAAGAAGATTTCTCTTCAAAACATAATAATTTGTAACTTTATTTGCCTTCATTGTGTGTGGATTGGTGCATCTACAATAACTATTGTCTAAACAATTTGTTATATTTTAATTAAATACACAACTTAAATTTACAAACAAAATTTATGAACGATGCGTGACTCGAACCCGCGAACGCTCGTGTTCCTTGCAAGCACTCTTCCACTCATCCAACTGTTTGATTGTCGTACCGTTCATAATTCTTGATACGATAAATATAATAACATACGATGAATTAAATCCAGTTACGTACGAAAAGGACTCACATGCAAAGGGTTCTGTGCCGTTGCACAAAACTACGTAGTATAGAAATTGTTTTCACAGCCTCACAGATGACTTATAGACCACCGATAAGTAGTAATTTAGTATCAATCGGAACGGTGGATGTAAATCAAACAATCAAAGTATAATAATACATTGGCATAATTTTTTAATTCTCATTTTTTATCGAAATTTATAACATGATCGTTTATGCGACAATTTTTTTTTACTGCCGATATTCTGCACACCAATCCTGCAGAAGTTCCCCAATATCCGTAGCATTTCAAGCGTATGTAGAGGTAAACCGTCCCGCATGGATTATTTTTGCGGCAAACACAGCTCAACTAACGGAGAGTATAACCTGCTGAGATCAATTCGAAAAAACTGTACTTTACCAGTGGGGAGCCTCCCCACAGGACTCTCTTGCACAGGGTGCCGTCTATATTATGTGCAAAACAACGGCGACTTTTTCTGCGGTGAATCAGTTATATGTAAGCATTATTATGTTTCGATCTGAAGGGCGCCGTAACTGCTGTAATTACACAGCAAATGATACTTAACATCTTATGTCTCAAGGTGACGACCGAAATTGTAGTGCCGCTCAGAATTTATGAGTTTTTCAAGTATCCTGAGCGCCACTGCATTGTAATGGGCAGGGCGTATCAATTACCATCAGCTGAACGTCCTGCTCGTTTCGTCCTTTCAACTTTCGTACGTCGTAGCTCGTGCCAGGCGATGAGTTAATTGCAAACTGCGCTTGTGGGAAATCATAACCATTAAAGACGACAACGTGATGCGGCTTAAAATTTGGTATTTTGATATTATTTAAATTAATTGAAAACTATTTGATTAAACTGCCATTCATTATATCAAAAAAGTGCTACAATGAAATGACTAAAATTCCTATTCATCGTTCTTCGTAGCGAAAAGACAATAACGAACACAAATTTTTTTCTTAAAATTTTACAAAACAATTTGTAAAGGTAGAACATAGAAGATGGCAATATTTGCATGAGTTTTCCAGTTCCTTCAATTTCATCAGTCTTTTCATATACACCGCGAAAACTTTAGTGAACATTTTAAAATTGAATTTCCTACTTACGGAGCTATTGTGCTGGTGAAGGCTTGTCTAAGGAACTTTATGAAACTGACGAGAGGATAACCATTGAATATAGAAATATTATAATGTTATACTGACGCCAATCAAGTGATGGATCACTTATTATGCTCTTATGGATAATTTATACAGTGTGGACTTACAATGGCGACTAAATGTATGCACGTAGCAATAGCTCAACTATATAACTGTAAACATAAAAAATGCATAATTGACTAAAATTAATCCTTCATCATCAATTCAGCCGGAAGACGTCCACTGCTGGACAAAGGCCTCACCCAAAGATCGCCTTGATGAACGGTTATGCTCTGCCCTCTTCCAACCTATTCCGGCAATCTTGACCAGAACGTCGGTCCATCTTGTGGAGGGCCTACCAACACTACGCTTTCCGGTACGCGGTCGGCATTCGACGACCTTACTACCCCAACGGCCATCTGTCATAAGGCCCATAGTTAGCGACCATGTCTGCGTTCCGTATGTCATCACTGGCAACATACATTGGTCGAAAACCTTCGTCTTCAGACACTGTGGTATTTTGGACGAGAAGATTTTACGGAGCTACCCGAATGATGGCCATCCGAGTTGGATTCGACGAGTGACCTCTGTCCCGCAATTGGACCTGCCCAACTGGATTTTTTGTCCAAGGTAGACGTACTCGTCAACAATTTCGAGAGTACAGTTCCCAACTGTTACGGGAGTACATGCGAAATGGGCGTTAGACATGATCTTCGTCTTGTCCATTTTCATTTTGAGACCTACTCACCGGGAAGCTGTATTGAGGCCATCGAGCATATGGCATAAGTCTTCCATTAAAATAAATCAATTTTACAAAAATATAATTAAACCAGTAAGTAATGGACTTCACTTTGGTGTAGGCCTTTGAATAGGCAGCCTAGAAGAAGGTTTCACGGTAGTAGACCATTAATAGATCCTTGGACGCATCTCTCATTTGTCACCTCACAGAACTGTTCTGCTGAATATCGGACTCTTACATCTCTGTTGCTGATCTATAATTCTTCTAAAATTCCATTCATACTCTTGTAGTTGGGTTCAAAGCGTATTATTTTACGTTTATTAATAGATTGCTTATAAATATGATGATTAAAGTGAATGTATAAGAAAGCTATTGAAACATGCTATAAGACCATGCATAATAAACCATCCTATAAACCAAATGAGAGTCAGAACTTAATCAGGGCATAGTATGCCATACGGCACTTCCGATTTTGGTGTATATGAAAAATCTAGTGCATTGCGGCACTTGCCGATTTCGGAAGGTCTGTTGTCTGATTAAGTAAGATGAGTCTGGCCTCCTCCTCTATGTCAAGGGATACGATAGCTTTACTAATTTCTTTTGGTGAAACTTGATGGAAATATCCTGCATCGTAAAGGACTCTGTGGCATTAATTCACACTAGCACATAACCGTACGCTAGCAAAGACACTGACACATGCCCCACGCCGCGGCGTGCCCTGTCATGTGTATCGCCCCTGTTAAGGTGATTAAAATTTAGTTTCTTCAATACATATATTTTATTACACAATTTAAATTTGAATGGAGCCACAACTTGAGAGAACAACACATAAAAGATTTATCAACAATGCGTCACTCGGTTGGCACAGTGGAAAGAGCGCTCGCACGGAACGCGAGAGGTCGTGATTTCGAGTGACTGATCATTCATAAAATTTGTTTTAAAATTTAATTTGTGTTATTAATCCCAGAAGTGAGGGGTATTACTTTAAGAAAATAACAAATTGCTTCTATTACATGTGATTGTTTAATAGTTAATGTTATTTAATTTAATTTTGGACCGACGATATGATCAAGGTCACCGGAATAGGTTGGATGAGGGCAGCGCAGGACAGATCGTCATGGCGACCTTTGGGACAGGCCCTTATACAGCTGTGGACGTCTTCCGGCTGGAATGATGATGATGACGATGAAATTAATTTTTCAATTTACTTTTATGATCAAGGTTATACGAATAAAAGAGAAAATATTAATTTTATGCATCTCAAGGCTTTTATAAGCACCTTCCTAAAAGAGCGCCAAAGTTTCTAAGGCTCCTCTGATGCTGCAAGAGAGAGTGGGCGTTGGTGATCGTGAATCGTTAGTTATGCAGTCATGTGAATAGAAATGTCTTTAATTGATATAAACGAGATATAATATTATTGTTACAGATAACCTGCTTGGCGGGTAGGATGCAGCGGCATGCTCTTCGCCGTATTTCTTATGGCTCTCCTCACAAGGGCGGCTGCCCCGACCACTCTCATAACGGGTAAGTGCTTTTAGGGTGCTCTAGCCAAATGGCCAAAAACGGTACCCATAAGGATTCATCATGTCTGTCTGTCCGTATGTCACAGTCACTTTTTTCCAAAACTATAAGAACTATACTGTTGAAACTTCGTAAGTAGATGCATTCTGTGAACTAGGTATATTATTCGGTATACTTACAACTGATACTCAAAACTTGGTCTTCATTAAACCCATGCGTGTGGGGGACCCATAGGTGATTCAAAAATGATATTGAGGTTTCTAATATAATTTTTTTCTAAACTGAATAGTTTGCGCGAGAGATACTGCGAAAGTGGTAAAATGATTGTGTCTCCTGTAACTTCTAAAATAAGAGAATGATAAGACTAAAAAAAAATATATAATGTACATTACCATGCAACCTTCCACCGATAATTGGTTTGAACGAGATCTAGTAAGTAGTTATTTTAATACGTATAAATGATGAGAGCTCATTTCGCCTAAAAGATCTTTTGCCTTTTCCATCATTGTCCTTTCTATTTAATTTTATATTAAGTTACTTGCTGCTACAAGACCCTTCATGGGCGAGTCCGACTCGTTCATGCACGATTTTATGAGATTTTTTTTTATGGAATAGGAGGACAAACGAGCGTACGGGTCACCTGGTGTTAATTGATCACCGCCGCCCACATTCTCTTGCAACACCAGATGTATCACAAGAGCGTTGCCAGCCTTGAAGGAAGGTGTACGCACGTACGTACTTTTTTTGAAGGTACCCATGTCGTATCGTCCCGGAAACACCGTACAAGGAAGCTCATTCCACAGATTTGTAGTACGTAGAAGAAAGCTCCTTAAAACCGCACTGTGGAGGACCGCCACACATCCAGATGGTGGGGATGATATCCTAACTTGTGGCATCAGAATCAGGTTAAACAGCTCTTCGGAACACTCCCCGTGATAAATGCGGTAGAAGACACACAATGAAGCGACGTTTCTACGCAACGCTAAGTGATCCAGCCGTTCACAGTTTCTCATCCAACTTGCCTATATCTGATTAAACGGTCCGGTCACTTTATTTTTAACTTACTGTTAAAAAGCAGCCAATGCAGAATACGCTTGATGCACTAATATTAAGAAATATATAAAGAATAATGAGAATAGCAGAGTGATTACAAGTTATTTATGCAACTGTTGTGTAATAAGGGGCATTAAAACACGAATGTGGATTTATCTCACGAGGCGAAGCCGAGTGTAATAATAGTATCACATGAGTGTTTTAATACCTAATTATCAACAGTTGCATACAAGACTTTATCTACACCCAAAATATGAATCCTCTAAAAGATTCTAAAACAGTGAGCTTACTGCTAACATTAAAACAGTCAGTCCTAGTAGTAACCTAATACCATCCATTACTGATTATATACAAATAAACTAAGTATTAATGAAACAATTATTTATTTTAGTAGTAATTTACATTTTATATAGTGCAATACTTAAAATTCACTTGAATATTATGTTCTTTTGGAAATTAATCGCTCATTTTTTGTAAACAAAACAATAAAAATATCGAAGAAAAATGGCGGGGATTCGAATAACCTACTTTTTTTTACGGCGCGCGAAATGTTCTTTTTTTTTAAATTCATGTAGATGCCACGCATCGAGCAATAAGAATGTGGCTGTCTGTCAAAACTCTTTGAGCATGAAGGGAATGAAAAAAAAATAGGAGTGTTGTTATGAAATTCAGTACAACATTACAACACTCTTTTGGGTGATGTAATGGTTATTAGAACATTGGGTGTTTTAATGTTGGTAATAAGCTAACTGTTTCAGAATCTTTAATAGAGAATTTAAAGCATGGGTATAGATAAAATAAATTATACTTCTCATAATATTACATACAATTATGCAGGTAGCATTGTGCATGAATCTCTAAACTGCATATGAAGTCCTGGTAAATGTTGCTAGGATGTCATCTGATTTCAACCGCTATGAAACACAATACTGTCACCGCTACCTTATTTATGTTCTCCTGGTGTCTATATAGTAACACGTCATGCATGACCTCACGATATATTAAGGTATACTCGCGTCATATACAACACAATCTCTTCTTCATCTATGATCGCCTGGTACCAAAACACTGCATAATGCTTCCTATCTCATTTTCTCTAACGTTAACTGATGAATTTATGTGAATATATCTCTCTTTACTGTCGCGCTTTTTCGTTTCGTCGACTTTCGAATCACAACGATGCTAAAGAATTTTCACTACAACAATTGGTTGGGACTACAAATATGTTCCATATTGTCACGCTAGATGCAGGCATAGTATTTTTGCTACTTTAAGCGCAGATGAAAGTCACGAGTAGCAGCTAGTTTTGTAAAGTTGTGAACTGAACAAAACTTGTCAATGATATGCTCTTTCGTGTGATAACAGTTTTTTACTCATTTTTGTTGAGTTATTACTAGACTAACATAACTGATAAACTAGATTTAGTTATTTATGATTATCTCTTATAGTTGCCGCGATTTTAAAATAATTTTTAAATAGATCATTATATCTCATTTTTTGAATAATTAATGAATTCATAATAAAAATGCTGTCACTTTCTGTTTGAGAAGGAAAACATACAAGCTTGAGAGCCCCCTAATTTCGAGAATAAGCATTTGCACCGAAAGTACACTGTACATCTTGATTTACTTTCGTACTGAACATTTTCAAGCAACTTAATAACTGCACGCAATTCAATTTAAATGTTTTCATTTGGAAATACGCTGAGATAAACTGTTAGAAAAAATACGTTTCTAAAATTAAATGATATTGTAATTATTATTTTTTTCAATTTAATCAATACTCCAGATTTATCAGATTACTACCCAGTATTTACTTTTTTTGGTCCCAAAGAGCTTTCACCTTCTCTTACCATGGCTTGTCAAAATTATCTTTAACAAAAACAACTAAGAAATGATGTACGTATGATAAAACGGCTGGATCACTTGACGTTGCGTAGAGATGTCGCTTCATTGTGTGTCTTCTACCGGATTTATCACGGGGAGTGCTCCGAAGAGCTGTTTAACCTGATTCCTGCCGCCGAATTCCACCTTCGCACGACACGCCACAAGTTAGGATATCATCCCCACCATCTGGATGTGTGGCGGTCCTCCACAGTGCGGTTTTAAAGGAGCTTTCTTCCACGTACCACAAAGCTGTGGAATGATCTTCCTTGTGCGGCGTTTCCGGGACGATATGACTTGGGTACCTTCAAAAAAAGCGCGTACACCTTCCTTAAAGGCCGGCAACGCTCCTGTGATTCCTCTGGTGTTGCAAGAGATTGTGGGCGGCGGTGATCACTTAAAAACAGGTGACCCGTACGCCCGTTTGTCCTCCTATTCCATAAAAAAATGTATTACAATGTTGATTGTATTATTTAATTATTTTTACATTATACTCAAGTAAAGCGATACAGTTGAGTATATTTCTACTTATTCTTAGAATTTCTCCTCATATGGCGAAAAGTACCTTCTATCTATAAAATACAAGACGTTGTCTGGTGTGAAGTACAGTCACTCTGGTAAGTGTTTCTAGTTTGCGCTCAGAGGAATTCTCATTATTTACTAGCTCACTGTGTGCGACGTGCAAATTATTATTTTAAAAAAAATAGTTTGATCGTAATATAGTTTGAGAAATTGCACTAACATTGATGCCTTACTCTTTCCACCGACTTTGAACATTGAGAAAAGATAACTCGAAAGGTAAACCATTAACGCATTGTTATGACAGGAGGTAAAAGCCGCGATTGTCACCTTTCTTATCCTTTAGGCACGAGATATGGCCCCTGTCATTGAAATTGCCCATTTTGGCTTTATAATTTTTCTGGAATTGTTTCTTTCTGGTAGTGTGTTGCAGAGATATTACAACAATAATTGCTTCACCATTTGTTTATACATACAATAACGACTATCTGTAACGGACAACGGATTTTCTCTAAAGGACTTCTATTTTCCACGACCCTGAAATACTTGCCTGGCTTCTGCTAACTTTTCATAGACACTATCGTATTCTGGATCTCTTGACCTTAGCTGGACTTTTCTCAATCCCACATTTGCATTGTTTATTTATGCATTCAATTTAACTTTATTAACAAACCCTAAAGTATTATTTTCAATATCTGCCACTACCTCTTATTACTCTACATCGCTGTTAATTATTAATTCTTATTCGTTTTATTGGATTATTATAAAAATCTTGTTTTCATGTTCAATGTAATAAAACATAATGAAATTATTTGTAATACAACTATTACAAGCTGGCACTGAGGAGTGGCAAATTAGGTCACGCTCTTCGGTTGTAATTGTTAACACGAACAAGTATAAGAGCCAAAATACTTCATCATGCAATTAATATTTTAATTCCTTTACCTTCATTTTAAGCATTTGAACATATTTCACATTTTTGTATAAACTCAAGATTTTTTTTTTGCTTATTATGAGCCTGGTTCCAGACGTAACGAACGGCATGAAAAAAAAATAAAAATATGAAAACTTTTTATTTCAGTAACAAAAATGGTACAATTATAGTGGATGTGTCCTTTTATTAAGTGAGGAACACCCATGCCAAAAGGCCACGCTCTTCCATATCAATTGAGTTAACAGTATCAAAAACTAGGCATCAAAATTTAAGTCTATAAATGTGTGTAATTGTTACTTTTTGTAAGGCACTACTTATTAGAGCATCGAAAGAAAGTTAAAAATAAAAGAGAAAGAGTGTAAGTATTTATCGGTGCGAGTAAAAGAGAAGGATATATTTTCGCTAGCGTACTTTAATTGGTTATTTACCAGCATCTCTCTGGCTATGCGTAGATTACCAGGGGTATATTCGTAATGCAGTTTGTCTCATAGATGTGGTAGATCATCCCACAAAGAAGAAACTTGCTGACCGAACAAATGGTTAAAAAGTCGGAAACATTGTTTTGGCAGATCGTCGTCTAAGCAATGATTAAAACTGTAGTATGCATAGCATAATTCATATTTACGTAGGGATTAATGTAAAGTCTTACTAAATATATTGTAAAGTAACACTGTCCAGTAACACACACCGTGAATTAGGCGAGGCAAAACAGACATACCGAAACAAAGTTTATATCAAACCGAACTGAATATAGTTGTTTCTCTGTAATTTTGTTTTCAGAGGTTCCCGAAACTGACGCCATCAACATTACCGCACCCCCGACAGTGTTTCGCATGTTAATTAACAAATCGCTGCCGTCAACTCGCCGGAAATCTGATTCACCAATGCTCAACTACATATTTGATTCGTACGCTACTAGCAATAAACACTTCCATGACAAGTAAGTAAACTATTTATACTAATAAAATAAAGAGACATGTTTGGTATTTTTATATATTATACGTAATGATTAAATAAATATAATATGTTTATTATATAAATGATTGTGAAACTGAAGTGGCAGTGAGCAGGACAAATAGTTTGATGGACAGATGGCCGTTGGGGCAGAAAATTCCTCGAATGGCGATCACGTACCGGAAGACGTAATGTTGGTAGGGCCCCACAAGATGGACCGACGATCTGGTCAAAAATGTTGGACGAGGGCAGCGCAGGACCGATCGTCGTGGAGATATTTTGGGGAGGCCTTTATCCAGCAGTGGACGTCTTCCGGCTGATGATGATGATAAATAACTAGTCTGGCCATAAATACTGTTACATAAAAACTTTTTTTTTCAATTTTTTTATTAGTTTCAAATTGGAACACGTATATTATATAACTTATTTAGATTTTGCGCCATCTCACATATTTTTTTGTGTTCAAGTTTAAGAAAATAGGATTGCAGTCATCGCCTTGCACAAATTCCAGATATCATATTCCAGACACTTCAAAAGCTTGGTATCATCCGTATGTTCGTATATCGTACTATCACCAGTTACAGCAACACATCGTCTGTCGAAGACCAGAAAAGATCGGGGCAGCCGGGTGTTGCTAGACTTACAAAGGCTGTTAATGCTGTTAAAGGCAGAATTCGTCGAAACCCCACTACGAAGCAAAAAATCTTATCGCGAGAAAAGAAAATTCCCGCTAGGACTCTGTCGCGTATTATAAAACAAGACCTGAAGCTCGGTGCTTATCGCCGATATACAGGACATGCCCTTAATCAATCTTTACAATTAAAGAGAGTGGATAAATGAAAACGCCTTGTCGCGATACGCATGTGAAAGGCACAGAAATATCGTCTTTAGCGATGAAAAATTTTTACGATTGAAAAATACTACAATAAACAAATGAAGTGTACGCTCACAGTTCTAAAGAAGCTGCTTAAGTTGTCTGAAAGGTACAACGTTTGCATTATCCTGCGTCAGTGATGGTTTGGTAGGGCGTGTCTTGTCAAGACGTCACAAAACTACATTTTTGTGAAATAGGAGTGAAAACATCAGCCAAAGTGTATCAAGATACAGTCTTGGATCATGTTGTGAAACCTCTCAGCAGTACACTTTATAAATATATATAATATAGTCTTTCCAGTTGGACTCTGCACCTGTTCACAAGGCACGAACTACCGAAGCCTGGCTTGAAACCAACGTTCTGAACTTTATAAGAGTTGAAGACTGGCCCTCATCTAGCCCAGACTTCAAAATATGGTCAGTTTTAGAGTACATGGCCTGCTCTAAACGACACGGCGACATTGAGTCTCTTAAAAAATCTTTGGAGCAAGCAATGGCGAAATTTCCTTTGGAAACAGTGCGTAAATCCATAGATTCGTGGCCAAACAGATTAAAGGCCTGTATAAAAGCTAAAGGTGGCCATGTCGAATTAATATTTTTTAATTTTTTGCTGAGACTTCATTTAAAAAAAATGCATTTTCATTTGTAACAGAACTTATGGCTGAACTAGGTATTTTGGTTTATAATCAATACACTTTAAAACTGCTGGACCAATTTAAAAAATCTATCACCAGTAAAAAGTTGTAGTATTTTTGAAGAGAAAAATACTTTTGGCGCACCGCACACACATTTTTCGTAGGTAGTAGGATAGGCTGATCTCTAAGGTCAAAAGGCTCGATCGGGTGAACTCGGGACCGCCGAGTGTGCCCGAGCGAGAAAGACCCAGTCAAATGCTCTTCGCTGTAGCCCTGTGTTTAGTATATTCAATTAATACGTAATAATTGTCATTATAATTAGTTATTATTGGTATGTAATAATAATTATTTTAACAATTATTTGTGATCGGAGCATGAGATTTGTTGAAAAAATTAATCAGCAGAAGCTGGGCGTCATCAATAGAGCACGGCAATACTTCAAGCCGGCCCATATTCTAGCGCTCTACAAAGCGCAGGTCCGGCCACACATGGAGTATTGCTGTCATCTCTGGTCTGGCGCACCCCAGTATCAGCTCGATCCATATGACCGCGTGCAACGCAGAGCAGCTCGAATTGTCGAGGACCCAGTGCTCTGTGAACGGCTGGATCACTTGGCGTTGCGTAGAGACGTCGCTTTATTGTGTGTCTTCTACCGCATTTATCACGGGGAGTGTTCCGAAGAGCTGTTCAACCTGATTCCTGCCGCCGAATGCCACCTTCGCATGACACGCCACAAATTAGGATATCATCCCCACCATCTGGATATGTGGCGGTCCTTCACAGTGCGGTTTTCAAGGAGCTTTCTTCCACGTACTACAAAGCTGTGGAATGAGCTTCCTTGTGCGGTGTTTCCGGGACGATACGACATGGGTGCCTTCAATAAAAGCGCGTACACCTTCCTTAAAGGCCGGCAACGCTCTTGTTATTCCTATGGTGTTGCAAGAGAATGTGGGCGGCGGTGATCACTTAACACCAGGTGACCCGTATGCTCGTTTGTCCTCCTATTCCATAAAAAAAATATAATAATGGTAAAAAATATGTAGAAATCTCACCCGCATCACGTTGATGACTGGCATTCTACTGCACGCTTGAATAAAAACTTTATGCTTCGCATAGCCACTTTGCGGAATCATTTGCAGGCTGTTGTGTTCTAGAACCGATAAAACTTAGGAAAATTTCTAGAGCATACCCTCATCTCAATGGCTGGCAACACATCCCTTGATCTCTGTTAAAAGACGGGTTTTTTCATTTCATCAGGTGACTTGCCCACTTGCCCCATCTAAGAATTAATCGTAAAAATGGTGAACATCGTAGCCAAAGAGGGTGTACAAAAATTTGCTGTTAAAATGAGCTAGGCGTTAATTTTAATTCTATTAAATAAAATACAGCTTGGAAGAAGTCACGGCGGGATCATTATGATTTATTTCTTTTTTTTTAATTTCAATCCATCTTTTGATGATTAAAAAAGTTTTTCGTACTGTATACTATTTTTTTAATATTCTAGGTACAGACTATGATAATATAGAGACTATAATAATGTAGATAATGGACTAAAAGATATAATTACTTGTTATAATATTTTTAAGCACAATAAATTATTGGAATAATGTAACAAACGCTTTTTAAAACTACACTTTTAACAATTATTTCAGTAATATGAGTTGATCACCAAAGACTAATTTTGCATTTCTATGTCATTAGAACATAAGAAACAAATTAATATATAGTAAATAAAAATAACATTTAAAGGTGTAAAAATGCTTAATAAATTAACCCACTTGTAACGAGATCCTTTTTTACAGAACACCTCACGAAAAAAATTCTTACGTGGATCTTAAAACGCGTGGCAAATATATAAAATAAACGTGACAAGTTAGATTTATTGGAAAGCTATCAAAAGCCTGATAATACTCACAGACATACCCGCAGTTCAACTAAAATGCGTAAAGAATCACGTAACGACAATAAGAGTCATTTGATACATCATCTATACTAATATTATAAAGCTGCGGTGTTTGTTTGTTTGTTTGTTTGTTTGTTTGAACGCGCTAATCTCTGGTACTACTGGTCCGATTTGAATGATTCTTTCAGTGTTGGGTAGTCCATTTATCGAGGAAGGCTATAGGTTATAGGCTGTTTTTTTTTCAAAATTAGGGATCCGTAATATAATTGCTATTTTGTAACACAAGGTGTAAAATCGAAAACCTATTTTTGCGTGCGCTGCAAAAACTATTGACAATAGAACAAAATCATGTACAGGCTATAATATAGGCAATATTTTATTACTTATAAAACTATCGCGTGAATTATACTTAATTTGGCAAAACAACGTTTGCCGGGTCAGCTAGTGTTATATAAGGAGAAACAGATAAGATGCATTGTTTTCCATAAAAATGCTAAATATTTCTGCCTGAAGTGTAAGGTCTCATTGCATGCTAAAGATTGTTTTTGTCCTATGCTACAGTGGACTAAACCTATAATTAAGAAATGTAATGTGTTTTTGTTTTTAAAAATATGTTTTATTATACAAGTACTTAATAAATGTTCTTATTCTTATTCTTTTAATGAATCATCCATAACAATAGTAACAACAGTAACTCATTTTACTACTGTTCCTTTAAAAGTACACTACCCTTTTCCTGGGAGAGTAGGATTTTTATACACTTTAGAGAAAATGAAAAAGATCGCGCACATTTTCCGTCTCCCGTAATATCCGGGCTAATTATGTCTTTCTGTGAATTTGTTTATTATTATTCAATTGGTAGACACGCATAAAAATTTAAAAACATATTTTAACGTTTGTAGCAGCGATCAAATTTAATGACGTTGAGTGCTTGTAAAACGAGTGTCATAAAATTTACGGCTTACTTAATGAAAGCATTATGTCCCATTTCAATTCTCGTAAAATTTAATAATCCAGTTGGTAGAGAGCATTCTGGAACATTATATTATAATCATGAAAGAGGCACTGTTTCAAGCTGCCTTCAATCTAAACTAATATTATAAGGAGGAAACATTTGTGTTTTTGTATGTATGTTTGTAATGTTTTCACACAAAAACTACTGGACTTATTTAAAAAATTCATTACATGCATCCTGCATTTTATATATTTTTTTAAAATAGGGATCCCTATTAAAAATGCAATAATATAACCAAAGGTGTGAAAAAAAAAATAAGAAATCTATCATCGCGTGCGCTGCGGAAACTATTGATGATAGAACAAAAAAATGTTCCACAGTATTATAGAACGTATCAATATCTACATTCTGCGATGCCATAATAATATGTCCAACTACTATTAAAGTTAGGCCACTATAGGTGCTTTATTACATTTTAAAAGTTGATAAAAGAGCCGATAACGATCAAATCATATTATTCATACCTCTGTATAAATCCTTATTTCATTAAATGCCGTTCCACGCATGTAAATTACTTTTTAATTATTAAAATCGGACAACAAAATAATGCGGTGTGGGTGGCCCCGCGCAGAGTAGCGTGTGGCGCTGCAGGGGTGGGGGGAAAGGGTACTAATACTGTATAGTAGGTGTGAAGTTGCATCATTATTTTCAACATCTTCTATCAAGTCAGTTTGGCCAAGAGGTCTAAGGCACCAGAATTATTAAGCTCTGTTTTAGCAGGTTTGAACCGACCATAGAAAACCTGATAATTTTTTTATAACATTATATTTTTATTTTATGAATAAACTAGCTGACCCGGCAAACGTTGTTTTGCCATATACAGTATAATTCAGGCGATAGTTTTATAAATAATAGCCTATGTATTATTCTGGTGTGTAAGCTATATTGTGTGTTTCATCAAAATCCATTCTGTAGTTTTTGCGTTAAAGAAGTACAAACATACATCCAGACATACAAACTTTCCCATTCATAATATTAATAGGATGTAGCGTGAAACTAACAAAAAACTTCATTGAATTCTTTCTATTCTCGAGATGTCATAAAAATGTCAATCCATATAAAATGTATCAGAAAATAATTTGTTTACAATAATATTATTTCGTGATTTTTTTCGATATTTTATTACTTGTTATCCTATTCCAGACTAAGAGAAATGCAAAAAATCAAACAACAGAAAAATTGGTCTAGCCGTTCTTGATTTATAAATGGTGTAACTAACACGACTTTGTTTTATATATACAGATAATGCAATATTATAAAATAAATATCACAGGTATCACATTCAAAGCCGGGATATTACAATTTCACAAGTGATATTATAATTTATCGGTAGATTGTCAATCGACTTCATTTCTTACAATTTAACGACCTGGCATTTGGTGGCATTATAACGTCACGGGTACTGCTGCTGTGACTATGGTGACATTTTAATAAATATAGGTATATCACATATAAATTAGGCAGTGTGAGACGTCGAGCGTTCTGATTGGTCAATTTTTTTTCAAACCCTATTTACAAAACAAAAATAGTAAATTACATAATATTATGGCCTTTAGTATGTATATAACGCTCTAAAATCATGATTTTTTTAATAAAACCTCAGTAAAACTAACAATAGAATTTCTTTTTAGATTCGTAACAAGCAAGGTGTTCCTTGCTAAAACTAAAAATATGTGGTATAATAAACATTGCCAAATATGACGTGCTAACTAACAAAAGAAGACATGCATGGTCCAAATGTTTTCCTGCGAAGAGAGACCAAATAAGCAAGACATATTTTGTTAGTAAGCGATACGCCCTCACCATTACAATGCAGTACGACTCAATCTCACTAGTCCCTGTTCAGTGTAAGGTATAAGTCTAAGTATATTTCACCGGGACGCCTTGGTGGCGCCACCAGCGCCGCTACCAAAAAAATATATACAGAGCTCTATAGAGAGTTACTCCCCTGGTGTCTGATCAGCTCGGACGCGTCATCACTCTGGTGTCTAGTTTGGTAGCTTACGGACACCACCGTATTATACCAGTAAGTGGCTCCTTTGCACAGAATGCCGGCTTGATTATCGATACCGCAACGGCGCATATTTCTGCCGTGAATCAGTTATGTGTAAGCATTATTGTGTTTCGGTCTTAAGGGCGCCGTAGCTAGTGAAATTACTGGGCAAATGAGACTTAACATTTATGTCTCAAGGTATGTATGATATGTTCTCGGCGGCACTACATTGTAATGGGCAGGACGTATAAATAACCATGAGTTGAACTTCCTGCTCGTCTCGTCCCTTACTGTCATAAAAAAAACCACGGTGGCAAGCAATAATGCTTGCACATTGCTCGGTTCGAATCCCGGTAGGTGCAAGCATTTATTTGATGAATATGGATGTTTGTTTCCGAGTCATGGATGTTTAAATGTATTTATGTATGTTTATATGAATTTATGTATGTTTAAGTAAGTATATTGTATAAATTAATATATCATTGTCTTGTAACCCATAACACAGGATATATATACTTAACTTGGGGCAAGATAATTTGTGTAAAAATGTATCAATATTATTATTTATATTATTGTTTGAGAGGATAAAAAGGCCCCTTTCTAGTACCCTACAAAGAAGCCTCCAACAGGTTAAATAACTTATACCCACGAAAATAAATTAACAATATCAATCACAGCAATCATAACACGCAATATTATAACGTAAATATTTCATAATATATTTTTAAATTAGAACACGTTCTCCGATAGCTATTAACTTCAGTAATAGGATCGTCGCTCTCCTCATTTATTGGCATACTGGTGAGTCCTTCAATACCCTCAGGACCGTATTATTAACTCGCTACTTCTATATAATGGTGAAAAAATAAAGTGTCTTTATCATACTTTACAAGTATTGGGAGTACAGAAAGATACTAAAACTATATGAATCAAATTCTTTATTTGCGTATAAACATGCGTAACATACCAAATGTTACGATCCAGGTATAATCTTACAGTTTCACATGTTTCGGCAGGTTTAAATAAGCATGCAAATTAATTTAATATAGTTAATGGTATAAGTAATCATGAAACCATTACACGCAATCAAACAAAACAATTTTATAAAACGGTGAAAGCCAGAAATATATACAATGAGAGAACTACAGCATACTTAGTACCCCGCCTACTTAATACAATCAATCCAGACATAAGAAACAAGATAAAACAAAATTAAAGTTATTCTTTTTAAACAACCTGTATATTGGTTACTAGCTGACCCGGCAAACGTTGTTTTGCCATATACAGTATAATTCACGCGATAGTTTTATAAGAAATAAAATATTGCCTATATTATAGCCTGTACATCATTTTGTTCTATTGTCTATAGTTTTTGCAGCGCACGCAAAAATAGGTTTTCGGTTTTACACCTTGTGTTACAAAATAGCAATTTTATTACGGATCCCTAATTTTGAAAAAAAAATAGCCTATAGCCTTCCTCGATAAATGGACTACCCAACACTGAAAGAATCATTCAAATCGGACCAGTAGTACCAGAGATTAGCGCGTTCAAACAAACAAACAAACAAACACTGCAGCTTTATATATTAGTATAGATAACTTAGTGTCTTGAGTTGCCTTTCGTTGTCGAAGCCATGATTGGTGCGTAGCGTGATGTGCTATCCGCAATTGAGTACTAAACTATTCGTTATTAAGTTGAGTATTGTTTACTAATTAATATATCTAAACAGACGGTCACTCAAAAATTCAATACATTGCGGTGGTGGGCCATGCGACTCACCCGTGCTACAATAAGTACTGTTGTTGTTGTACCTACATAACTTTGTCGTTTTTATTGTGCCTATATTATTCAATTGTGTATTTATAAATAAAATTAAAAAAAAAAAAAATAATACTTATTGTAGGCGATAATAGTATTTCTTCTAACATGCCGGACAAACCTCTATGGTTTTTGGCCTGTTATATAATAATAAATTGTAATTCTATTTTTCATAATAAAAAAATAAATAAATAAAAACATAACTGCATGTCAGTAACAATAAAATACTAATTAACATTATAATAAAAAAGTACAGGCTCACAATAATAAAATAATAACAGACTGACACAATAATAAAATAATGAATTAATATTGTTTACTTGATTATTAATAAAAAGTTTAACATTTCATGTCATTACTCGCATTCAGAAATTCATTGGTCGTATAAAATAATCGCTCACTTAAGCAGTGTTTAAGTTTTTTCTTAAAAGGTATTTTATTTAATAATTTTAAATTAATGGGCAGTTTATTATATTAAGACCTCGCCCAATCAATATAGATGGTCCACTGACTTTTCCTACTGATCTTCTGTAAGGTACATCACCTTTGTATCGGATTTTCCTTGAAATACAATATTTTCATCCAAATATAATTAAAAAAAACAGTATCACTGGTCATGTTACACTCATACATATAGTAGCATTGCACATCCAATTATGATTTTATATTATTTTATGATACAGACTTTCTAGAATTTTTAGAAGAAAACAACAAGTATTATACAATCTACATAGATGAATGATTCTGTGAAAAGTGCAGTATATGATCCCCAAAAAGATGTTGCTCAAAGCTTTGTTCTAGATAATCAATGCTCAATTTTTACAGCAGAGGCATTCGCAGTTTTTGATGCTTTAAAATTGATAAGTTGTGTAAATAATTGTAAATAGTTTTTAATTTTAACACACTCATTGAGTCTTATAATTGTTAATAACCTGAAACATATTAAGTCTTTTTTTAAACTAACTGAAGACTACAACAGTCCAGTGGTAAAGTTATAAGTTTTTAAAAGAAAATCAAAAGTTTTTGTAAAAGAACAGTAAAGCGTATAAGCCTCTATATGTAGGTATCTTGAGAACTGTATTTTTATGAGTAAAAGTCCCGGCGCTATCTAACGGTGATTAATACCACACTAGCACGAAAATCCAGAATAACGTAGAGGCCAAGCGTCGCTTTTTATGATAATATACAAATATATTTAACTTTTTTATTGGCTCGACTAAGAGGTTTCATTTTACTTAGAATTTGTTAAAGATAAGCCTCTGCTTTAACAATATGACGCACATTTTTTGTATTGACATGGAGTACTCTTCTGCTTCTATTTGACTGAATACAACGAAGGTAACGAAATCATCAACGATCAAGTGTTCTCCGATCGGCTTGACTCTTTGGCTTTATATAGAATTGAGGGATCTGTCTGCTTCTTCTACCGACGGTGTCACGTGTAAAGTTTGGAGGAATTATGCAAATCAATACGAGCTGCTTTCGACCTTCGAACATGTTTTCATTGAAAAGGAGAACAAACGAGCAAACGGTTCACCTGAGGGTAAGTGATCACCGCAGCCCATTTTATTGATCATAATAAGGGACAAGACGAACAGCTGATGGTAAATAATACGCCCTGCCCATTGCAATACAGGGCCGCTCAGAATTCTTGTAAAATCCCAAAACTCTGAACGGCATTACAATTGCGCTCGTCACCTTGAGACATAAGATGTTAAATCCCATTTGCCCAGCAATTTTACTAGTTACGGCGCCCTTTAGATCGAAACATAGTAAAATAGGCGCTGTTTTGGTACCCATAATCTAGCCGGTAACTGGTGCAAAGGAGCCTCCCACTGGAACTGGCCATACTCTCTTCCATCATCAGAGGAATCACAACAGCGTTGCTGATCTTATGAAGCATCAAATAAACGTACATATAAATTCGAAAACTGAATACACATTGGTACGTGGCGGATGAGGATCGAACCAGGGGCTCCGTGGTGAGGGCAGGAGTTCAAACTATTGCGCCACTTAACCTAACATGACGTTAGAATGCTATATATTGTCAGTATTCTACAACTCTTGACACATGACACATGAACATACCCGGATGTTTTTCATATTCCATCAGGGAGCCACTTTCTCCCACAATAATTAAGAGAGATCAGACCGATTAAACTGCTTTACGAAATTATTTCAACGTTCGTTTCAACGTAGAATTACTCATATTGTGTATAGTACCTGGAGCCTTGCTCGGATTTTTAAGAAGGTACAAAACTTGAACAAAAAAACTAATAGGACATCTGGATTCGAACCAGGTCTTCTGCTTTCCGGATCACCCAATCTGAGCTATTGTAGTCTTGTATATAGTAGCGAAAATTAACTTTGTAATATAATATTATTGAAGCAGTTTCTCATTAAAACACAGATAAAACTACATTTTTTTTAAATTTAAACCTAGCTAGATCGATTTCTCGCCCCCAAAACTATCTGTATACTGAATTTCATTAAAATCGTTGGAGCAGTTTCCGAGATTCAGGTTATATATATATTTATATACAAGAATTCCTCGTTTAAAGATAATAGTTTAATAAACTAGCTTTTTTATAAGAATCCAAACTTTCAACATTACTAATGTATGTTTAAAATAGAATACATTTCAAATATTTACTTACTGCATATAACTTACATTTCAAACAATCACTTATAGTGAAGCTACGGTAAGTCAAAGGAATTACTTACGCAGCCTTGAAACAAATAATAATGTAAGCGGAATTTGTTTCCAAGTATACATAATTTTAAAAGGAATTTAATATTTATGGCCGATTAAGTATAATATATTATTCTTGCGTAAACATAGTGCGAATATTTTCAAGCCAACTTGGCACACGCTAACTTACTTAACTTTAAGTAAGAAAAGTTATGGAGAAGTTATTATGAAACTTTATAATTTAGAGGGAACGTAATGATATTAGAAATGATTAATTTTGTATCACTTATTATTATGATTGTAAATTTAAAAAAATACTGTTTTTTTCTTTAACAGTTTAGGAACCCTGGTTGCTTTATGTTATATCCTAAGTTACACAATCTGCTAGTATAAGTCCCCTTAAAATCGGTATAGCCATTCAAATTAGCCGTGACAGAAGAAAAGACAAAAAAAATAACGGGTTGCACTCCGGGAGTGCCGGCAGAAGTGAAAACATGAATGTTAACGTTGTGCATTTTTGAATATTTTGGAAGGGTTAGGGAATAATTTCGCACAAGATGCTTTATTTTTCAGTATAAAAGTAGTTAAATACAATATTCATTTATTGCGTTATCGTACACAAAAATGAAAATTTATATTACTTAAGAAAATTAACACTTCAGAACTATTACAATTATTATTTTACATTAAAGAGTTTATATTATCTTAGAAAAATGAACTTTCATCCATAGTTTCAACGACTCTCTTACGAATTTTCGATCAGGATCACGTGTCATGATGCCAGTTTAACATTTTATATCCTTCCCAAGAAAAGTACTCAACGCCGCAATAAAGTTTTCACTTCAAAAATTATTATTTGATTTCTCACGTCTATACCTTTACATTATATTACTTTACGTAAGAACTCTTTTCTCCATAGTCGTGTGTCAACTGTCACTGGCTGAATAGTTTTCTTAATTCTATATTCGTTGCCAGAACTTCATAAATGTTTTACATAGCTGCTTGTAGACCAATAATGTTTTAAACAACTGGAGTGAATTCAGCAATGTATAGATATAGTAGATGACATGATTTTCGCGTTGTAGGCTTGCTTTGTTAGCGAATGATTTGGTTTCCAGTAGCCCTATTGAGGCGCGTAGATAGAACTATACTTTATAGTAGCATTCTCCGGCTCTGTGTACCAAACGGCACAAGTTTGTAACACTGAGACATGTTAGCGACGATTGCTGTCTTCGGCATTCAAAGCAGTAGCCCTAGTAATAGCTGAAGTAGCTTGTATATGAGAAGGAGCCACAGTGTTGACACAAGTCGTGCCCCAAACCAGTGTCCTCGGCATTTCCTGCACCATAGGTCATTCTGCCAGGACGCCAGTCATCGCGGCATCACGATTTCAAAAGGGCGGTTTTCCTGTCACACGGAATTAAATCACCCGTCTCATATCTACCCGCATCATATTATTTTAAACATGTGTTTCCATTCACGCGTGCTGCATGCGCGTGGAACGCAGATTGGTTGCAGATGGGATACTGTGTGTTGCATTGTCTTGTGTGTGACCAGGAGCGTTCGGAGTACGCGAATAGAAATCCGCCCTTATAATAGCATTGTTCCGCGTTATAATTACCAACTTATTCACGCTATACCGTAGTTAAAAGTGTAAAATAAATAACGATTTACAAGGAATACCTTATGAGCATGCTAATGTTTATATAGGTAACAGCTGTGGTTAGCTAGTGTATTAGGTTAAGATTTTCCTATTGCTTTACAAAAGTCCCTGACCAAGTTCATAATATTGTTGTTATTGAATATCTTTGCTTTCAGATTCAAAGCACCCTCGTTTGATGGAGACATGAATTCGGATACAATTATAAATGCAGACACCGGCTCCACGATTCTTTTTGATTGTAAAGTGTCATCGCTGAGAGATATAACGGTAAATATATACATTATATTGTCATAACTTCACTCCGTCAGATATCTAGATAAATAGCCAACTGACCCAGCAAACGTTGTGTAGTAATTAAAGTAATAAAAAAATTCAATAATTAAAATTTTAGGGGTATAAAAAATAGATGACCACCTATTCTCAGACCTACCAAATATGTGGTACATAAAATTTATCGTATTACAATAATCATTATATTCGATTGCCATCTTGAAACTATTGCGTATCTGTGGATGGAATAGAATTATATTAAAATCGCGATACGAAAATAGGTTTTGATCGTAGACGGGTGAAAATTTGAAGTTGTATGTATTTTTTAATGCTGAATCATAATAAAATAATAATAAAAAATTGGCAAAAAAATAAAAAAAATATTGAGGGGTGGGTCATTTAGGGGTTTGAAAAATAATTGCTGGCGGATTCTCAGACCTATCCGATATACACACAAAATTTCAAGCATATTGGTTTAGTCGTTTGGAAGGAGTTTGGTAACAAACAGCGGGACACGAGAATTTTAATAAGTAAGTAATAAGTGATTTTAAATCCTATTTTGAATAAAAATATTTGAATTTGAATTTGATTTTGAATATATATAAAATGAAATTTCCACCTACGTACTCATCACTTGAAAATTGGTAGGAATATTCTTTTCATCGCGCAACCTGTACCCGTATACCTTTTAAAAGAAGGAAATCAAAACTTTTCTACTAATCTCATACTAAATGCATGGGAGTTTTTAATATCAAAATGTTTGATACATTTCGTTTGATTTAAAAATAAGTTATTTATGTCATTTTACTGATAAGGTACTTTCGACATAAGTTTAGTTTTTTGATACTTTTTTGGTTTCATCTTGTGTGTGCTTACTGGTTTTTTTCCACTTTACTTTCTTTGTTAGTACTTATATTTAAACAAGAAAAATAATCGATATATAGATATTGTTATATACTAACGGCTCACATAATATTAAATAGTTATTGGGATATATTTTCTCTTAAGTAAATATTGTAATATTCTTCTGAGAAATAAAGTTCTTAAATCGTAAATAGTGTAATAGTTACGGAGTAATCGCCTAGTCACACTGCACTATTACATCCTGGTCACATTTTTTAAAGCTTAGCCAAAATCACTGTAACCGATGTAGATTGACAAATCGTAAACAGATTGGCATTAGCTCCCTAGTATTATGAATACCTCTGATATGCCAACACGTCCCGTGGGCCCTCAGAAGAGCCGAGCACCTGCTGAGCTGTTTTGACGCCAAACCCGGCGCCGGCCATTTGAGACGCTGTACCGTATTATATTTACAATAGTCGAGGTATCAATATGCGGTTTATGTTACGGGTTGCAAGATAAACAAGCTTGGCTATTGAATGCAAAAAACGATGATTTATGATAGACTCGTGCTGTGATATCGCCGTTCTATCAGAGTTGAACGAGATATTGTTTGTTACGCCTTGTTTTATGACTCTTTGAACCAAGAGCACTTAATAATGCACCCGGTAAAAAATGCTCTCTGGTATGTTTGTCTAGGGATACGTAGATATTGGCAGTTTTTTGACGGGTGTCTTGCTGTGTCCAATGAGACACGGTAGCATAGGACCATAGAAACGCTTGCCGTGCATACTTGTGCACTGGAGTTTATGGGAGGTTAAACCACTACTTTATGCACACATTGACAGATCAAAAGTGCACACTCATTATCGGGCTGTCAGGTTGTCTACAGTCTAATATTTTGTAAGTCTATGGCCAAAACATATTAAGACTCAAGTTGTGTAAAATTGAGATTACCCGTTGTAAGTTTCACTGTGTGTAAAGTTTGCTGAGAGTACTAATTTTGGCTTTATTGCGAGCGCAAGTTCCGAAGTAAATTGTTGTTAATGTTACCGAATACTTGTTCAATTATCGGGGTAACTATATTAAAATTTTACTTGTTATACATTGAAATGTCACCTGATCTTTTTTTGTTTCTGTAGGTATCTTGGCTACGTGTGTCGGATGACGAAAACTTGGAATTACTGACTTTGAACCTTAACACCTACACTGCAGATTCTAGGTAAGTATCATAATTATTTTTTCTCTAGTAAGAGCTTGTGGTTAGACTATCACACAATAATTATGCAATAGACGCACATTACTCTGGAAAGAAA
Source organism: Leptidea juvernica (assembly GCA_949711755.1). Lineage (NCBI taxonomy): Eukaryota > Metazoa > Arthropoda > Insecta > Lepidoptera > Pieridae > Leptidea > Leptidea juvernica. The sequence continues at coordinate 7,355,553 of CATIXQ010000015.1, forward strand.
AAATGCCGACACGCAAACAATATGCTCCTACCACCAGTCCGAAAGGTTCTCCACAAATCAGCGCTTACTTTCAAGAAGCCTCCACCCGCTGGCTCTACTTGATTCCACTCCGTTCAACTATCCCCGGGTCAGGCGGGAATATTGAAAAATATTTCACGGCTTAGATTTGATCCTTCGCAGTGTTTCGGCTTCACAATCACAATGATTCAACCACTGGTCCGATGACCGTACTGAACGGCCATACTGATGACCATACCCGTTGTGATTAGGTATTTGGGCAACGTTTCGAGAAAATTTCCGTTGCATTATCGGAATTCTTATTTGTATCTAAATCACATCCTCCAGGCCTACAACCTTTACGAGGCACAGTATCCTCAGTGGACACAAGTGAAGTAGGTTGTCAGCCTGTATGAAGGCTTAGAGGCAACCTGCCCTCATCGCGGCGATGGCCTCACATTCAAGAAGGATGTGTTTAGTATCTTCCTAGGCCTCTTAGTAAAATCTACATAGCCCGAACTCACTGAGGTTGATTTTACCGTCAGATTTGAATTTTGGGGCAGAAATAAGATCAAACATCTTCTTATAATTATCATCTTTTAATATTCTTCGTCTTTTTCACAGGTACAGAGTGGATTTGGCTGGCGAAAACTGGAAGCTCACCCTAATAGATGCAAAACTTCATGATTCTGGAATCTACTGTTGCCATGTGTCCACACATCCGCCAATGTTGAAGCGATTCAAATTAATTGTACATCGTAAGTAACAGTACATGCAACAACTATTTAGGCGTTTCCATTTAGGGTACCGTACCCTTAAAAAAAACTAAGATTGGATGATTTTGTCGTCTCTACGTCTGTCACTACGTCCGACCCTTCATACGTGTGTGAAGCTGTTAAAACTTATGAAATTTGAAGCGCAATAGATGATACAGGCGGTAAGAGATGGATGAAACAACATGTTTTCGTTAACGATATACAGGACCGGGAAGGGCTATCTTAACAGGCAGTTAATTCAAAACCTTTGTAACCTATTGGTTACTATATAGCTTCCTGAAAGTTATCGAGCAATAATGTTTCAGAATATTATATTTTCAGAGTATTATTGTTGAACAGATGCAGTCTATAAAATACTTAAATTAAGGACATCTTTTGCTCAAAGATATCATAGTTATCTAGGTTCCAACCTTTACAACAAACTCATTAACAATTAACAATTAAAAAATAAAAAATCTAATCATGTGAAACAACATACACACATCCTTACACATTCACCATACCCATACACACATAACAGTCATAACGTAAATATAACACACTTGATCGAATTTGAACACATTCTAGTACCAAGTTTGTTAATTTCAAGTACACGCACCTTAAGTATCGTTGATCTAAGGACGAGGACTATCCTTTCGTGATACAGTATTTACTAGTACGAAACGATTAATCAGTTTTATGACAGCCAATAAGTCACCTATAGTAATGAAAGTAAACTTTGAATAATAATTAGTTATATTGTGTTTAGTTAATTGTATAGATTAAGAAGCTGTAAAATAGTTGTTTTCTTATTGTAATAAAGACAGATGAAGATAAAGATATATTATATACTATTATTGTTTACCGATATTTTTACCCAATCACGCTAAAATTGCTGAAAGGGTTAATATAATTTGACACACAATAATAAGTGTTCGTAGGCCAATAAGCTGGACCGATGATCTGGTAAGGATTGCCTGCATAGGTTGGGTGAAGGCAGCGCAGAATCTTTAGTCCTGGAGATCTTTGGGTGTGGCTTTTTTTTCTTATTATTATATCTTGACGAAAAATTATAGATTTATTACAAATAGTCGAGACCTTATCACATTTTATATATTGGGTTAACAAACAGGTCTAAGGAAAATCACTGTCAACTACAGACTATAACAATACGTGAGAAGGTTAAGCTGCATAGTAATTAAGGCTGGAGACCGACCCAACTGCCTTGAGGTATCGAGCGGTGCTAGGTTACCTCTGCCGTACAAGATCGCCATAGTTTTAATTCGGAATTAGAAGCATTTTTAATTTATTAGAAACATAATTCAATTCTCTTTACAAAACTATGTTATGTGACATAGTATTGGTGTACAATTAATAAAGTTTCGTACAATTTTTATCTAGAATGAATGATTAGCATGGCTCCAACTATAAAAGTTAGGGATATTTTGGTGATTTTTTTCGCACCGTCTATAAAAATAGAAATGTAGTGAAAAAATAAATTTTCTTCTCATCTTTTGTAGATAAATATAAATAAACCGTCAAGAAATGGTTTCCATTATGCGCTATTTTGACGATTTCTTGAAATAGCAGCCTTAATGTGATTGTAGAGGTATTTAAAAAAGTATATTTTTCAATAGTACGTACCTTTCTGTACTAGTCCAATTTGCATTTTGACCTTTTGAACGCAGCGAAGTCAGGACAGTCTGCTAGTTTAGTATTTTAATTTAACAAGAAAGCTGAAAATATTTTATATTTACAACAAGCTGGCGTTTCCCTAGTCAATAAAACTCACAACTTGGTTAATATTAAAATATGAAAAATAAAAACATTATAAAGTTAGCGAGTCGTCGGAAACGCGATACACCTGAGACTGCAGAAGTGTATTGTGTCAAGTTTTTACATAATATAAACAACGTTTTCTTCTTCGTCTTAATAATAATAAGTTGCTCGGAAGAATTATGATTTTTATGCTAGGTAAAGATGAACTTGCACGATTAATGATAGATAAAAGTCCAGACGCCATGCAGGAAGAATTTCGTACTCTTATACCCTTAAAATTTAGGGCATAAGGCTGATTAAGCATTTAATTATGCTAAGTCAATATTATGATTACTAAATATACACCATGACATAACGGGAGCATGAGCAGTACTTAGTCAGTCAATCACCGGTCTTTTATCATAATAAACGTGTTATATTTTAAGTACTAAATCTACCATATCTATTTTCACTGTATCTTTTTAGAAAAAGGAGATTTTCCTTTTCGGATACGTACGTTATATAGGTTGTCCCAAAGTTATGGGACATGAAGGGAAAGTACCTTAAATATCGAAGATAGGCTATTTTACTGAAAGAAGACTTTATGTTATTTTTAAAAGTTAGTAATTCTGCATTCAAAGATTTTCTAAAAATGACTTGCCTCGTCTGGGAATCGAACCGACTTTAATGTAAAAAAAAACACCCCTACTCTTATGATGCCAATCGAAAGAATGGCCAAAAACTAATTACTCTTACGTCTGTCTCGAGTACGCAGGATATTTTTGCGTCAAATTTATTCTGTTTTAGAATTCCTTGTTAGCTGATTCGGTAAAATCGATTGGCCCGGATAGCTTTATTCTTCGAGACATTCAATATTTGTGTTATTAGTTTTTACGGTATAATATTTGGATCTGTATTGGATTGTATGGTATAATAGATGGGTGTTCCGTTACCGTAACACGTTACACATAACGTTTATATTTCGCGCCACCGATGAACGATAGTTGGCACTTGAATTTAGTGCAATGACAACCTGCAGCTAACACTAGCTGTCATGCACGACGTTCTTGACGTATGTCAGAGCGAACGCACTCCGACGTGGTACCGCGTGTGGAGACACAGCCGTCAACGAAAGATCCTATCGACCACGTGAGAATCCCTGTAGCTGGTGGAGAATCATCGAGTGTTAGTAGCAGTTCAAGGTACGTACGTGCATTGTATTGTTATTGCCTATTTCAAAGTGTTCACATCGTCATCGTTAGATCCTGTCGGTCTAAATTCCCAATGTGGCACGGGCCACCAAGTTGCGAGTTTGCCATATTATTTGGTACCGAAACACTATATTCCACCTATTACACCGACCAATTTGTGTATGGTATTAATTTCTGGTAAATAGAATCGTCATAACTCACATTATTAAAGTAACAAATTCTGTGTTCTCAAGATTTAAGTTCTTTAATTGTAACCGAATTAATCTATCTATCACTGTACCTACATAGATTGTACGTTAACGAACAGGGATTTTATTCACTAAAACGCAAAGTATTGAATTGCTATAAGAACAAATAAACAATCATTTCAACATAATATCGGTGTTTATTTCCTAGTCGGCTTATAGTCATTCAATCTTTATTCTATCCACTTAGGTATTTAGATCAATTTATATCAACTATTCAATTGCAGCATAATCTTATCGCATATTGAATCACGTAAAATAAAAGTTTTAAATTTTAACAATACAATTAGTACCTACAACCACTTATTACTCATTTTGCATTCTTAGTCCATCAAATCAACCTAAAAGTTAATACAAATAAAGCCTATTGCGCATTCATTTTGACTGTTGAGGATCGAGTAGGTACTAGAATCTCACGTGTTGTGTATGGTGTACCTCACAAGTTTATTAGTAATTAGCATACATTTTAATACAATTTGCAAAAAAAACTTGTGTGGAGGATTGTACCTGCTAGTGATTTTATTGCTTCCAGTACAGTACAACCCACAAGTTCACGCATAACTCACGTATACTTTCATAGTAGTCGGTACAAAACTTGTGTGGTTTGCTGTACATCAGTTAATATTACTTTGTTTGAGCTGGTTTACGTACCTACGTGATTTTAAATCGGATTGAGGGTCATTCTGTCATTGCATTTAAATTACATAAGTGTAATATTTTGCAAAAATGTCTCATTTGAGAAAATATTCCACTCGCAAACAGAGCATTCTTAAAAAGTCGCGATCTAAATCTCAGGATGTAGAATACACTACGCAGGACTTATCATCATTACGTAGGCAACGTACGATCGCTTACAAGCGAATGTGTAAGGCATTAGAGATCGGTGTTTTGGCTGTCAATGATCAATCACAGCGGGACATGTTCTTTTCGTATCATCAAGAAATTAAGAAAATTTCTTTTAATTTTGAAGATGCGAATTTAGCAATTCTGGAAATTTTAGACGACGCAGAAAGTGATGATTCTGACATGCAAGAACGTTTTGACGAAATGTATTACAAAGTTATATCTATCTATCGCAGTTTAACTAAAGATGAATCTCGCTCGTCTCAATCGCATTGTACGTCGGTGTCGAATATTCGGTTACGGAAAATACAGCTTCCTACTTTCACTGGTGATATTAAACGTTTTCCCGAATATTTTGATACATTTAACGCATTGATACACAATTCCGCCTCTCTTAGTGACACTGAAAAGTTTCACTATTTGATTTCTTCTCTCAGCGGTGATGCATTAATGGTTGTAAAAGCCTTTCCACTAAGCAGCGAATATTACAGCGATGCATATACGGCACTTATTGCGCGTTATAAGTGTAAGCGAGAATTAGCTTTTACGTGCTGGAGGGAGATTTTAAATATGAAGTTCAACTTTAAATATGCTCACGAGTTTAGAAAAACACTTGACCTTTTTGAAGAAAATTTGTGTATTTTAAAATCAATAAATTTACCGGTTAATCATTGGGATTTCGTGTTACTGTATAATATTCTATCGAAAATGGATACAACAATGCGTCGTGATTTTGAGGAAAAACATTCAAACACCGAACTACCCGCATATGCACAGCTTAAAGAATTCAAGCTTACATTCAAAATGCGAAGCTCTGGTGCGCGACACACATTTTACCGAACAAGCTAGTAAACTAAATGAGACCTTACCAAAGTTTTCATGTCAAGCGGCTCAATCTAATCGCGTACCAAAGACACATTCTCTAATCGTAGCAGGTGAAAGTCCAGAAAATATGAATAGTTCAAAAACGGCGAAATCTCTTATTACCTGCGCCTTTTGTAATGAATCGCATAGCATTTCATCATGTCCAGAGTTTCTAAAAAAATCTACCGATGAACGCATGAAAATTGCAAATGATAAAAACTGGTGCTTTAACTGTTTAAAGTCTTCTCACCAACTGAAGAACTGCAGTAGCATTTTCTCTTGCCGCATCTGTAAGCGTAAGCACCACACATTGCTCCACCGCCATACGTCAGCCAAACCCAACGAAACTGTATCAACATTGGTCTCAAGGCCATCAACGAATACAACCGTACTGCTAGCGACGGCGATCGTACAGGTCAGAGATGCATCAGGCAATATGCAATCATTTCGTGCGTTGTTTGATACCGGTAGCCAAAGTAATTTTATTACGGTATCGGCCGTCGAACGCTTAAAACTTAAATGGTCACAGACGGATACTAGTATTTGTGGACTTGGTGAAGCAGCTGCTTCCATCTCAGGAGTTGTCATGTGTAGTATCGGTGTCAATGAGAGAACTCTGTACTCTGTTCGAATTAGACATGCATGTGTTGTCAAAGATATGTGGCGAACAACCTATCGCAAATCTGAACACAACAGAATGGTCATATATCACAGGATTGCCTTTAGCTGATCCTGGGTTCGATATTCCTGGACCAATCACATTTTGTTTGCCGCAGATGTATTTGCAGAGTCGTTGCTATACGAGCACATAAAAGGAACCATAAATCAACCCACTGCCTTTAAATCGATTTTCGGTTGGCTTCTTCTAGGTAAAACAAAGTTAGCGTCAACCACGCTTTTAAACGCATCAGAATCAGATACGGAATTAAACACACTAGTACAACGTTTTTGGGAACTAGAATCTTTACCAAAGGCGAAACTGTTGACCCCAGAGGAATCTTTATGTGAGCAGAAATTCATTTCTGACCACTCGCGTGATGACAGTGGTCGTTATATATTACGCTTACCCTTCAAGGAAGATGTTGAGCCAATTTTTGTTAAATCGCGTGATGTTGCGCTTCGACGATTTCACGCTACAGAACGTAGACTATCACGTGACCCGATCTTATCTTGTCAATACGCAGATTTCATGTCTGATTACATTAAAACAGGACATATGTCTTTAGTTCCCAGGGATGAGATGGAAATGGGAAAATACTACATCCCCCATCATTGCGTTTTACGTCCTGAATCTGCTTCAACTCGTTTGCATGTTGTATTCGACGCATCCGCCAAGGACCTACATTCACGTTCGTTAAACGACATACAGTTAATCGGACCAAAGTTGCAAACCAATATTGTGGAAATTCTTTTGCGCTTTCGTGAACATCACATCGTTTTTATGGCCGACGTCCGTCAAATGTACCGACAATTGCTAATTTCCTCCGACCACCGCGATTGTCAACGTATTTTTTGGAGAGCTTCACCTCACGAGACTCTTCAGGAATATCGGCTTAATACAGTGACGTACGGTGTTGCTTCATCTCCTTTTTTAGCTTGTCGATCATTACAACAACTCGCTGAAGATGAAGGAGATTCCTATCCGATTGCAAAACAAATAATACTGTCAGATGTCTATGTTGATGACGTAGTTACAGGATGTGATTCATTAGAGAACGCACAAATGGTAAAGTCACAAGTCATTGCGCTTTTCAATCGCGGCGGATTCAAACTCAGAAAATGGGTTAGTAACGACTCAAAACTTTTGTCTGATATCGCCGAACAGGACTAACCGGCTCTGTTTCTCTTGATAATTCAGAACCAACAAGCTTAAAGGTTCTCGGATTAAAATGGGACCCAGTTTTCGATGCATTTTCGTTTATGAGTGAGCATTCTCCATTGTAGGTGTTGATTTCGGTGGACCGTTCCGCATCAAACTTGGTCAACAACGAGGTGCAAAAATTGATAAGGCATATTTATGTCTATTTGTCTGCCTAGCCACTAAAGCGGTCCATTTGGAAGTAGTTTCGACATTATCAGCAGATGGATTTGTCGCTGCTCTTCGCCGGTTCATCGGACGCCGAGGTCGGTGCAATATTATTCACGCTGATCGCGGAACGAACTTTGCCGGTGCTCGGAATCAACTCATATCCCATATGAAGCAAGCATCTAACGAAGAGAGAATTGAATTCAAATTCAACCCACCTTCTGCTCCGCACTTTGGGGGGGTATGGGAGATACAAATTAAAGCAGCAAAATCTCATTTATATCGCGTCGTTGGCGATCAGGTTTTGACATTTGAAGAGCTCACCACACTTTTTATTCAAATTGAAGCCGTATTAAATTCAAGACCTCTGTGTCCAATCAGTTCTGATCCCAACGACTTGTCCGTCTTAACACCTGGACATTTTTTAACATTAGAACCTCTAACGACTGTCCCAGACAAGGATCTTACAAATATTAATAAAAATCGTCTGAGTCGATGGCAGCTGTTACAGGCTTTTCATCAAAATTTTTGGTCCAGATGGAAACATGAATATCTAAATTCACTAACACAACGCGCTAAATGGACTAAGGATTGCAACCATTACAAATCGGATCAATTGTTATCATAAAAGATGAAAATCGTACTCCATTGCACTGGTCCCTCGGTCGTGTGAAAAATCTTATCTCTGGTGCTGATGGAGTAAGTCGAATTGCAATTCTAAAAACTGCCACCAGTGATCAGTTACAACGGCCTTTGATAAAATTGTGTCCTCTCCCAATAGAGGACTAAATTAACTCAATTATTTCTTTCTGTTTTAATTTAACCCTAGTTTAGTTTTAGTATTAAGATATTTTACTAGCTTTTTTATTTTTTTTATTCGTTGCATCGTTTTTATCGTTTCTCATTTATTCATTTTGTGTAATAACCAGAAAATACCATAGGCATTTTGGTGGGCGGTATGTTCCGTTACCGTAACACGTTACACATAACGTTTATATTTCGCGCCACCGATGAACGATAGTTGGCACTTGAATTTAGTGCAATGACAACCTGCAGCTAACACTAGCTGTCATGCACGACGTTCTTGACGTATGTCAGAGCGAACGCACTCCGACGTGGTACCGCGTGTGGAGACACAGCCGTCAACGAAAGATCCTATCGACCACGTGAGAATCCCTGTAGCTGGTGGAGAATCATCGAGTGTTAGTAGCAGTTCAAGGTACGTACGTGCATTGTATTGTTATTGTCTATTTCAAAGTGTTCACATCGTCATCGTTAGATCCTGTCGGTCTAAATTCCCAATGTGGCACGGGCCACCAAGTTGCGAGTTTGCCACAATGGGTCTCTAAGCCTATAGCATACACCTTAAAGGCCGGTTAGGAATGTAACTTCTGGTAGATTTTTTTGATTATCAAATGTAAATTAATATTATGAACTTAAAGTGTCTAAATTATAGTTAAACCTAGGTTTAAATCTGCTTACCGAGCTAGAGGTCCCGGGTTCGTATCCCAGTTGGCGCAAACATTTACATTTTAAGTATGAATGATATTTTCCGAGTCGTGGATGCTTATATTTTTTTTTATAAAATAAGGGACGAGACGAGTACGACGTTCAGCTGATGATAATTGATACACCCTACCCATTAGAATGCTGTACCGCTCAGGATTCTTGAAAAGCCCAAAAATTCTGAGCGGCACTACAATTGAGCTCGTCACCTTGAGACATAAGGTGTTAAGTCTCATTTGCCCAGTAATTTCACTAGCTTTATATGTATTTATATTTGTAATTATGTATACTGTATTAAATATGTCGGTTTCTTGCACCCATAGAACAATTGTACTTATCTTCTTAGAATATACTTTTTAAATACTTATTTAAAAACTATATTCTTCAATAATATAATAGTGTTAACGCCAAAATAATTTAAGTGATATGTCAATTTTATTATATTACGTATTTGTTATTATATCGGCAATAGTAATACACATACCTCATACATTTCAGCTGTATTATTAAAGTGCGTTCATACCATCGACCTTATAACACAGTAGTCTTCTAATACTAATCCAAACAATTCAGTCAACCAACTGATGTAAGCGGGCGCGGGGTACTGAATGCTCATTGGTCAGGTTACGATCGCAACATATCGCAAACAATCGCTACTATATATACAGTGGATTCATAAGCTTTCATTAGGTATCCAAGGTTTATAAGGTTGGTGTTTTATCAAGATGCAGTTGCTATGTTTTAAAGAAAATCCCAGTCATCATCGTCAATCATAACTTCAGTTGGAGGACATCCATTGCTGGATAAAGGCGTCCCCCAAAGATCTCCACACGATCGGTCCTACGCTGCCCTTGTTCAACCTATTCCGGTGATCATGACTAGATCTTGTAATAGGTATCTTCCAGCACGTGGTCGCTATTCGAGGACTTCGAGCTGTGTGCTCTGCACACTGCCACTTCAGTTTCGCAATCATCCTGGCTATATCGTTGAATAACCCAGCAAACGTCGAATAGAATGTTGACCATTTCATGTTTTTTGAGTGTTGAGATACATTGCACTACGTGGCAGACGAGGGGCAGACGTATTGAAAGACGGATGAGCAGATAGCGGAGTTTAGGTTAGGCTCTTAGTAAAATAGATCTAATTGGCTACCGTTACGGTAATTGTTATGGAATCCTATAGATTTTCCGAGATATTCGATGATCTACTGTCTTCCCAATCTTTCAGAATGGTCCTTATACAATTACGCCTTTACAAATAAACTTAGAATTAAGCCATAACTGAGAATAAACGAAGAATATGCAAAATATTTACAAATAGACATTTTGCTTCTGATCGGTTTATTCGGACGTATAACGTATCCCTCGTTTATTTGCAAGGCTGATTGATATTCAGAATTATCATTGTATTGACAGTGTTGTCAGCAATAAAGTCAACATTTTGCAAATTCTTGGTTTATTCTTAGGTATCACTTTATACCAAGTTAATTTTTAAGGCCATTAATCGTCACAATATAAAATATTATTATACTAACAAAGAATAAAAGTCTCGTTTTCCTTAATATAATAAAAATGTTAAGCGAATAAATATGAGGCATTACAATAAATCTCAAGCCATTTACGTCCAAACTTCAACAAAAACACTGCATTTAAAAATCCATTCCGAAACACTCCATTTCGTTTCAGCGCCTGAAATAAGAATGAGCAAGGAGGCTTTCCTTGAAACAGGGGAGACGCTATCGCTTAAATGTTCCGTATTGCATTTAAGCACAGGGGAGGCAGAGCCGGAGTTACGCTGGTACCGAGAAAATAACAATTTGTCACTAGATGAGATCAGAGGAGGTGTTTCAGTGGAAACGGACCATTTGACGTTAACTAGTCACTTACAAGTAAGTGTTATTTTAACTATTAAACTTAATTCACTATTCTAATTTCAAGAAATGTAAGACTTGTTAGAAAATTTTAGCTCATTTTCGCACCTGCAAAGATGGAGTACAGTATATTATAATAGTGGTTGAATTCAAATCTTTATAATTATCGTATTTCTCGTATTATTTTTAATATTATCACCCCACAACTATTTGGCTCAACCAATTTTCCTGAAATTTATATAAATATTTGTTTATGATTTTCAGTCTCTGAATTGCTTTAAATTTAAATCTTTCTTTTTATGAGATAAATTGACGGGTCGAGCATCTGACGGTGAATTGATGGTAAGTGTAACCCACTGTCCATTGCAATTCAGTGCCGCTCAGGATTCTAGATTAAACCCAAAATTATGAGTTGCATTATTGTACATCACTTTGGGATTTAAGATGTTTATACTCACTAGCCCAGTAATTTTACTAGCAACGGCGCGGTTCACATTGAATTGAATTTGCTAGAAACTACCATAACTATAATGTTAACACTAGTAACTGACACAAACTTATAATGCGTACTACTCGGCTAAGTCGAGTTAGCAAGTCTTTTGTGGGGCGATGTATATGCGTTTACAACAAGATCCCAGAAAATTTTCAAAAGAAATGTATAACGAAATTCAAAAGAATTGTTAAGAAACGGTTGTGTGGTAAATGTTACTATAACATAAATGACTTTCTTAAAGATACCACAGATTGGGAATGGAGCGACCGCTCTCAGGCTACTAAATAATAAGCTAAATTGTACAATATTACTTTGTAAACATATTTTTTCGATGACAAAAAAAGCCTGCTGAGTTTGTTGCACCCGTTCTTCTCAGGTCTGAGGCATACTTTTTGGAATGGGTGGTAGTTGTTGACTTTCAATTAATCATATCACATCCTATTTTGAATAATAATATTAGAATTTGAATTTGAATAAAAATTTGCTTCATGGCAAACGAAGTGGAATTATGTGCAATGCCTTCCATTGCGAAAATGTTTGCTGATATTTGGATAAGACATCTCCCGCACCTGTTAATTGTATTATTAATGGACCTACATTATAAAGTGTATATATAAAACTGAGCAGATTTTAATATATCTCAATTCAATACATAATGTATTTTCGAAAGTGTTCATAAAAAGCAGGGACACGTTAGAGCCTATAAGTATTTACGACCCAAGACGTATTTCGTTTTGTAATTTACTTCTTGGGTAAAATTGCTTGAATTCGATATATATTTTATTTGTTACTGAAGAAAATTGCGACAAGTTATTGTACTAACATTTCATATATCAATTTTTTAATTTATTATAGTTAATAGTTTGGTTTTATTTGGCGTAAATAAATTTAAAAGAAAGAAACAAATAAAAAAATTAAACAACTTAAAAAACATATACAAATATAAAAACGTGTGATGTTAAAAAGGAGCTACTCAGCATGTGTTTAAATACAAGTGTGTTGCAACGCTGATCTTCTGTGACCCCCGCGTGACACATGAACCTCAAGGGCGACACCTCGTTTGAAATAAAGTACAGTAAAAGCTCCTTATTCACGCTTCCTTCATTCGCGTTTTCATTATTCGTGGATTAAAAAATCGTGACCCAAGTCCTATATTCGTGGCTAAAGATTTCTTGCATATTAATAAAAAGAATTCCAACATAGCCAAAATTGCGAATGGAATAGGACGAGATGAGTACGAACAGATAGAATCAAGTGACATTCAGGAGTTGCTTGAATCGCAAGATGAAGATTTGACTGAAATCGACTTGGAGGCAACGTTAAAATTCACAGCCCATTAAAGAAGAGGCTTCAAAAAGCAATGGAAATGTGACATTTAATTCTGAAAAATCTTAGTGAAGGCTTAAAAATGGCAAATGAGCTTTGTGATTTCTTTATGAAAATTGATCCGTATATGGAACGAAGTCTTTAAAATTTTAAAGAGGCAAATTGCTAATGCCAGTGCTGAATATCAGTTTGAAACGAAAGACCTTTTAAAAACTGGCAGCAAAAAAAATTACAAAATTCTTTAATAATTCTTAATAATAATTTTCTTTCCGTTGCCTAAGCCTGAAGATAATAATTAATAAGCATGGTCAAAAGCTTCAGTTAAATTGTTTTTTTTTATACGTTTGGTTTTTGTTTTGTCACCTAGGAACGTATGCCCTATAATCCCATATAAATTACCATTCCGTATTCACGGTTTCTGTATTCGCGGCATATTTACGGAACATATAGCCCGTGATTAAAGAGCTTTTACTTAGTATACTAACTTTACTTTCAACAATTAACTATTTAACTTAAAAACATAAAAAAAAAACATAAAAAGAGTAGTTATAATTAATAATACCTAATAATGACAAATAATAAAATAAAACAAAACAAAAAGCTCCTAGTCTCTTTGAACGCAACTAATGCTGGAAAACTGAGTTGGATATTCATTTTGTAGATATGTTATCATTTTTTATTTAAGGGAATTAACCGATAAGGAGGCTTTGAAAGGTTTCCTTGTAAAATGTTATAAATGAAGATCTAAAGTGTTGAAAGACAATTAATTAATCAGAGTAGACAGCTTTATTTAGAAGCGAATCATATATCGAACCTGCCCACTGTGCTAGAAGTCCCGGGTTCGAATACCGGTAGGAAACACATAGAATCTTACCCCCTTATTCATAATAGCCGCTAACTTTAAACGAAGGAGGCACTTTAAGGAGTGTTTTTTCTCATTCTGACTTAGGTCAATAGAAGAAGACAGAGTGAGAATTAGTAATGCTTTAAGTTAGCAGACTATTATGAATAAGGGGGTTAATCTTTATTGGTCTTCGCTGCGCTAGAACTAGATACCACACTACCTAAGAACAATAGCTTTATTATTACGGCAACTATTAGATACTTGTGTGCGTGGCATCTTGACACTAAATGGCATCTTTCAAATTTTGTAACTTTTATACTTTTCGCGATAATTTAAATTCAAATTAATACATTAATTGAAAATATTTACTGATGCTATGTGATACATTTTTTTATAGCTTGTAGTATTATTTTTACAAAGTTTTACTACGCAACCCGGTATTTTAGTTTCAATTATTGGCAAAGATGAACAGAACATGTGGCACGTTACAGAGACTGGCACCAGTACATCCACTTGAGCGTAGTATTATTTGCCGCAATTTGCGACTACGCCTGCGGTATCTTGTTGGAGCGTAGCGGAGACCAATCCTTAATCTAAGTGCATACACTTATATTATGAAATTGGATGTGTGCTTCCGAGTCGTGGGTGTTTCTATGACGTATTTAAGAATGTTTAAGTTTGTATTTATTATGTATGTTTAAGAAGGTATAGTTTATTGAATTCATCTTTGTCTTGCAAATTGGGCCATAACTATTTGTACTCAATGACGTTCAATTAGTAAAAGATGATCATTTATTACATTCTCAATTTAATGTTTCTGTCAAGCATTCACAATGTTGTAAGATATCCACATTTGAAAAATACAAGATTTGCAGCTATTCGATTTTTAAAAGTAAATATTATATCAACTCTTTAGTAGATGTAATATTGACTATAAAAATCGAATAGCTGATTGTACTGCAATATTAAAAACAAAACCTCATGGGCCCTGGCTCATACCAATTCATGAAATTCGTATTTATTGAATTAAAAGTCGCAATTGGTAAAGATACGAATTGTTAAAATATTCGTCGTATTAAAAAACGTCTATCGGGTTAGCTAGTATAAAATAATAAGAATATATCCAATGCTGGAGATAATAATAATAATAATATTGACACACTTTTTACACAAATTATCTTGCCCCAAATTAGGCATATATAACCTGTGTTATGGGTTGCAAGACAACGATATATTTAATACAATATACTTACTTAAACATATATAAATACATATAAATATACACATAAACATACATAAATACATATAAACATCCATGATTCGGAAACAAACATCTATATTCATCATATAAAGGCTTGCACCTACCGGGATTCGAACCCGGGACGTCTAGCTTAGTAGGTAGGATCGCTAGCCACTCGGCTATACAGATCGTCAATATATTATTAAAGCTGTATTAGCATTATTAAAAAAGGTATATTAGTGGAGCGTATATTATCAACTTCCCAATTGAGACCAATCGTTGATTAAAAACCTATTTTATTAGATGTAAGACATAAAACTGAATTGCCAATTTCCTCCGCTCATTGATTTTTATGGTCATAGCGGTTGTACGGGCGGAGAAATAAAGGTCCATGATTTTTAACAAAACATCTTTTCTGTTGTTCGTATTTGGATAAAAGTTATTTATTCAGTACCGAGGTTTGAAGATTGATAGTTATGTAAGTAATATGCAAGTTAAATTACAAGTAAAATATAATGTATTTTTTTATATTGAAGTGAAACTTCTTTAGAATCGTTGTGATTTCAAACCGGATGCAACGGAAAAAGCGACAGATAAGAGACACAAATACAAAAATGTGTAGGATGAAGCCGGCAAAGAATGAGACAGAAATATGCATACTATTTTATTTTTATGTATGACGCGAGTAGGTATACCTTAATATATTCTTATGTCATACGCACGACTTATAACTGCATAGACACCAGGAGAACATAAATATGGTAGCGGTGTTAGTAATGTCTTTCATAGCGGTTGAAATCATGTGTCATCCTAGCAACATGTACCAGGATTTCATATGCAGTTTAGAGGTTCATGCACAATGCAGGTTTCACTTATGACATGTGTACTTTTTTTTAACGTCATGTTATTATATATTTTGTAACAGAAAGAAATCCTGACTATAAACATGTCTCGAAAAGAACAATAACATATGAACAATTCATAGGGTAATAAAATAACATTTATAATCACTGTCCAAATAGTATTTAAAATTTAGATAAACACTGATTTTTTAGTAAACATAATAATATCTGGTTGGTTAATGTTATCAATATACTTCATAATATTTAATAACAAAAATAGATTGATTTCTGTATATTTTTTTAAAATAATTACTCGTTATGTTCTTTTTTAAAGCATACACTATAACAATATTATAACTATTAAAAAATTGTTATTTTGTAAGTGATCTTCTTCATTTCAAAATTAAGGGACAAATTTATTTTGAAACAAAATTCATTGAATACCTGGGATTTTATTCCGCGCCTCTCGGCATACGCCTCTGCGCTCTTACGGTTACCTTACCTTACCAACTAAGCCCAAGGGTTGGTGCGTCAACAATAGGATCTATTTTACAGTTAATAACCTGGACAAACCCAATAATTGCATATTAGGAAATTGACTCGAGATATGACTCTTTCAAATCACAATACAAGTGATCTCATATAAGTATACTCGTTCATACGTTACTCACATAAGTCAAATTAAAATAATTATTAAAATACTTTTATTTTAATTCAGTAAAAATGCACTTTTCAGAATCGTATTTACTAATATAAGTTATACTCAGTTAAGTCGAGTTAATAAGTCTTTTTTTGGGCGATATTTATTGCGGCGATATTAAATTTAAAAAAAATCATTTAAAAATAAACTAGCGACCGCCCTCGGTCTCCATTAAATTTTATTGCAAGAAATATTAATTAAAAAAAGGGTAGCCCGCTGAGTTTCTTACGCGTTCTTCTTAGAATTCGACTAGTTTGAATGGTAATAAATAAATAATGACATAGAAAAGAATTCTAAAGGAATGAATTTTGCGAAAATAAATGCCTTTATGCCTTTTGGTAGCTTTTGACCTTCAATATCTAATCATATTTTAAGTAAAAATATTTCAATCTATCTTATATATATAAAAGAGAATGTATGTTTGTATGTTCCATAATAACTCCTAAACTATTCGACCGATCTCAATGAAATGTTTTGTAATAGATTCGTTGAAGCTCAAGGAAGGTTAACATATATAATTTGCCGTGTCACGATCCCACCCAAGCATTTACCATATCTCCCGAACCGTTTATTGACAGAACATCGTCTTTCGGGTCAGCTAGTTTGAAATATTTGACAATCATATCATGTCCAAAGAATGCAACAAAAAAACGTATACGCCATCCAATATGGTACATTGGAATACCAACAAGCTTTTGGACTTTAAAAATAACCCCAGGAAAGAATTTTATAATAGTGACAATAAATTGTGAAAGCCTTGCGAAGTGTGAAATGTAATTTTGTCATGCAGTCGCATTCACATTTTCGTATTTTTTTCAACCTGAACTCGAGCTCAGAATTAAAAACGTTACACAAAAATGGAAAATACTATATTATTCAAATGTTGCCTTCAAATGAGAATGTATTGTTCATGTTTGCGCAAAGTGCTTTGAGATGTTACAATAAAATCATGAAGATATACTTTTTTATTTGTTCACGCAGACGAGTTTGAATTTTTTATGAAGTGAATTATTTAAATTCAGAATTGAGGTGAATATACATAATATTATATTTTAGATGTACAAAGCTTACTGAATATAAATTTGGTGTTGCCTGCTTCTGACGTTTTTGCTTCAAAATGATGTAACATTTTAGTCGAATGCTTAATATCGTAACCCATTTCATAAAAAGTTCCTGTGAGGCACATTGTCAAAAATGTTCGAGGTATACCTCGAGTTATAACTCTGCGAATTTTGAAACTTTCCGTCAATTATGAAGTTTGGATATATTTTGTTTAAAATTCAGTACTAAAGTACCTATACTATAATATTACACACTCATTATATATGCCATAGTAAGAATAAGACGGTATGATATTCATACACAAACGAGATGCAGTTATATTTAAAATGAGAAATTTAAGAAACAAAACCCGATTTCGTAATAGTTTCATTATATTGGTTTGAAAAGGTAATTTACAATGTGTCTGATAAGAAGAAAGAACTAACGCAACTATCTGATTACAGAATTTTTTTTTAATAAAATAACAACCGACTTCAAAAACACTATTTCAAAACAAATGATATAATTTGCACTAAAAAGTATAAAAAATAATTATTTTTATATAATTTAATTAATTCATCTAATTCTAGTTACGATTATTGTAATTTTTGGAGTCGATGTCATCCAAGATAGGTTTGTAACTACATACATAGTTATAGGTGGTAAGTGCTTGAGTTGTGAGGAGGCGAGAGCGATTCGCGGCGGAAGGACACCGAAAAAACAATTTGATAATACTTCAAGTAATAATATAATATATAAAATACATATTTTATACAATAACTTGATAACCACCGTACTAAGGTCTGGTCTGCCTGACAATAGACGACGTAGTAGCTAACAATATGTGTATAAATAAAATGAAAGAAGTTTTCATTAATACGCGCATTACGGAAACTGAATAGATTTCAATTAAGTCAAATTTTATTCCTTACACATTTGGCCGTTACCTAAATAAATATTGCGATATCTTCATCTATATAAATAAAATGATATCACTTGTTCGCGTAAGACGAAAAACTACTGGATAGATCTCAATTAAGTAATCTACACTGGCCTTCAAAAGTAAGTATCACACTTTTAAAATTGGGATAACGTTTTAAGGTCACAAGATATACTTTCGAAATAAAAAGGACTCCAAAGAGAATTTAATTTTGTACATAAAAACTTTATAGTCGGTAACCTTCTTTTAAGAATTGGCTGAAAAAAAACTTCAAAAACAAAACCAGTCCTTTTTCAAAGTGGACGTTTCCGAATTACAATTTTACCATTCACATTTTTCTTTCTGTTTTAAATTTTTTTCAAGATCGATGGGTCTTGTTTTAAAAATTAATGCTAAAAAGCACATAACATTTATTTATCATGCCTCTTTCAGTTGAAGAATGTGCTAGGATCATGGCTTTTCTGGAACTAGGCTTCAGTATGCGTCGCACTGCAAGAATGGTGGGTGTGACGGTACGAACGGTCCAGAAGGTAAAGCGAAGGTACGAAGAGACTGGACACCATCTGAGGAGACCTTGTAATGGCAAATCCAGGTGTACCAGTGCCCGAGAAGATCGTTATATTATTTCCACTGTGTTAAGAAATCGCCACCAAAATGCAGTTGAAGTCCAGCAACAGCTACTTCAGACCCGGAGGGACTACATTAGTGACAGTACAGTGAGAAGAAGACTTGCTGAAGCAAATGTGAAACCCCGAAGAGCAGCGAGTGGCCCAAAACGCGAGAGACAGCATCGAGTAGCGAGACTGCGATACGCCCGTGAACACATGCAGTGGGATGAAGAAGAATGGTCAAGAATTTTGTTTGCAGATGAGTCTCGATTCTCCCTTTACACTTCTGATGGAAGGCGAAGTGTTTACAGGCGACCTGGTGAGCGATACCTTCAAGCCTGCATCTCAAAAAGAGTCCAATACGGTGGAGGCAGTGTACATGCATGGGCTGGCATATCTTCAGAAGGTCGCACAGAGCTAGTAGCCATAGAAAATGGCACCCTCACTGGGCAAAGATATACTTAAGAGATTCTCAATGAGTATGCAGGGCCGTACATAGCAAATATGGGTGATGGATCAATGCTGATGCATCATAATGCCCGGCCACACACGGCTCATATCGTACAAGAGTATATTCAGGAGGTCGGTATCAGCGTGATGGCTTGGCCATCAAGAAGTCCTGATCTCAACCCGATTGAACACGCCTGGGATGAGCTTGGGAAGCTAGTCAGAAATCGCAGACCACCACCTACTACCCTCAGGGCACTAAAGCAGGCCCTGGTAAAAGAATGGAAGAATATTCCCCAACATCGGCTCCGAAACATAGTGTTCAGTATGCCAAACAGGCTCGAAGCTGTAATCAGAGCTCGAGGAGGCAATACCAGTTATTAAAAATTAAATAATATGTAACACATTTTAGTTGAATTTTTTTACACTAAACTAAAAATGTCTATTTTCATTGTTTTATCTTTTTTAAGTTAAAAATGTTACTAATGTATAATTTTAGTTTCTAAGAATTAAAGCCTATAAAATTTGCAACAAAACGTTTTTAATCTTAAATCTCTACTTTCTATATTTAAGAAAAAAAAATAATTTGAAAAGTGTGATACTTACTTATGCAGGCCAGTGTATATATATGAAAATGAATTGCTGTTCGTTAGTCTGGCTAAAACTCGAGAACGGCTGGACCGATTTGGCCAATTTAGGTCTTGAATTATTTGTGTAAGTATGTGTATAAGTCCAGGAAAGGTTAAAAATGTGAATAAATAGGAAAATGCTGCTAAATTAAATAAAAACAACAAATTTGTTTTTCCTTTGATGTTTTCATACATAATTTCTATGAGAGAGTTTATTGACGCACGGTTTGACAGTTCTGCTGTGAAACAATTTCATTACGACAGCAGGGTGCATATTTTACGAAGTAATTTTTGATGTTATGATATATTATTGACAAATTCATATAAAAACATTATTTTATTTATTATATATACAGAACAACGTCTGTCGGGTCAGCTAGTATTATATAAATCTGGTTTATATATTCTAACGAATTTATTGTGTAATTTTATATACCTTTAACTTTTCACAACTACCATCATCCAAACCTCACAGACGGGCATTGCTTTTACCCATATTAATGACAAAAATCAAAATCACTTAATTGGAAATGACACTTATGAATGTCAAATAAAATATATTTCTTATTGATTCTACCGCTACTTCGTAAAGGGTTGAGCTAATGAGAAGAATTAGCAAGAAAATCATTGCCACTCTTTTATATCAAGATTACATTTCCATCGATTTACAAATCATTTCAATTACAATATAATATGTAAAATGATGCAACAAATATACTCTAACTTCAAATAGTCAATGCATTACACGACTAAGTCAAATAGTAAATGTAAATTAATACAAAAGTTATTGAGTACAGTAGCTGCATCATCCTTACACACCATAAAAAAATAAAGGTATTCTGTGAGCACTTTATAAGCGATTATAAATATATATATAATAACTTTTAAGAATCTGAAGCCGAGTCTCCGGTAACAGGATCATCCCGCCACCACAAGCAGCGCCCGTTCATGACGCATGAGCCTGCCATCGCCTCCCTCAACCATATTTTAGGGAAGGGGACGACCCGTCCCATGTCGCCGCCACAAGCAGTGACATTTAAGCGAGCATGACGAAACCTCTTACAAGAACTCAAGCAAACAACATATAGAGATATACGTTCAGCTTTCGTTCAAACGAAGGTATGATCGTCGCGGGCTCTTACTACTCTTAATCTATAACTGCGACTTGCTGGTAATATAGTTCTAATGCAACAAACAGATAATTTATCGTTTCTAGATAGACTGTTACAACTGGCAACATGACGAAAAAAATATCGGCAACCTGTTTGCCTCTATTTTCAGCAACGCTCGTATACTAAAACAAAGTGACTGACGTGTCGCGAGTGTATGGCGTAGCTGTCACGCACAATAAAGAAATAAACCTGGCCTGTTTTCATGAGTTGCTTAACAAAAAAAGGCTCTATCGAATTGTCTAAGGCAGCAAGTAACATATATTAAACACTTATTGAAAAAAAAAACGATATAATTTAATTGGTAGGGGTAATAAGTATCTTAATTAATATGGTATGGTAAAATGGTAATAGTAGATATTATAAATGAAGACTGTCACGCATTTATATATATTCAAGATCAAATATTTTTTCAAAAATTCTCAAATCTTCCGAATATCTCAAATTCGGAAGCAATACAAACATTTTTTATTAATATTGTACATTATAAGTAATGAAAATTGAAAAATTAAAAAGTAGAAAATCACAAGTGAATCAGAAATTCAATTAGAACTTAACTACTTAAGTGAACGAGTCAGGAAAAAGTACTTTTTTAATTACAACTTCTCGCAGTAAGAGACGCTTCTAAACATCGTTTAAATTTAATCAAATCTTACTACACTTACTTTATGAATTCGGTTGTAAGTTGCTTCGCTTAGAATTTTATCAAAGAGGATGTAAATATATAATATATATATATATAAATGAGTTGCTGTTCGTTAGCCTCGCTAAAACTCGAGAACGACTGGACCGATTTGGTTAATTTTGGTCTTGAATTATTTGTTGTTAAGTCCAGGGAAGGTTTAAAAGGAATAAATATGAAAGTGTTCGGAATTAAATAAAAACAAACAATTTTGTTTAACAGGGAGCATATTTTACGAAATAATTCTTGATGTTATGATATATTATTGACAAATTAATAAAAAACACTATTTTATTTATTATATACAGAACAACATCTGTCGGGTCAACTAGTACGATATAAAAATGAGGTTATGCCTTACGCCCGTTCCCAATACTCAGTCTACTTGAGATAAAAATCGTAACTATCGACGGTAACTCACCTTATCCGTACAAGCTGTCTGTCAATGGGACGACGAATATCTTACCAGTGATAAAAGTTTGTATGGAAATTTCAAATCACGCGTCAGGCGATAAGAATGACTTATCGAGTATATTGGGACAGCTTCAGATTATTGACAGCTAATTGCTGACAGTAGAAGGTAGTAATTTATCTCTAACTCTAGATAGTATATTGGGAGCGGCCGTTAAATTATATGTTGACAGCTGATCTATAGTAGGTTTGTTATATGCCTAGCTACTAAGAATTTATCACATACTTATATTAGCTAGATACCAACCTTGTTTTTTTTAGATAAAAAATATCTATCTATCTTTCTACTACTGTAACGACATTTTTTTGCATTATAATATTAGACAATTAGTAATTATATATAATTTATTATTATACCTAAAATTAAAGATCGTTTTATTTGCTCAGATAAGAATAATATATACTCATTAGCTCAAACAAAAACTGAATAATAGACTGCTACAGACAACTTTCCTTGAAATTCAATTGAGTAGTTTACAAGCCGATAACTCAACGAATACAACAAGAAACGAAGTGACAATGACGAAGAAATGAAATGATCTGTCAGACTGTCATTGTCAAAGTGTAGTTAGCGTAGAGGATCAAGGATTTCACTGGTATCGATTTTTATGTCACTCACACATTAATTGACTAAATAAAATAATTGCTCAGTTCTGTTTTCTCTTGAGAAAATAATATATTTTATTCATAATATGGTCATTCGAATAGATTAAATATTCATTCGATTACATTTTATTCTATTTTATTTAATTTAAATTTTTTGTATTTGTAGATTGCAAAATGAGCTAGTTTTTTGTATTTCACATCAGATAAATATAGACTGTTTTTAAAGTATATTTAAACATGTTAACATCAGGCCCAAAAGTCCCACTCTCCTTTAAATTCAAATATTTTTATTCAAAATAGGATGTGACATCACTTATTGAAAGTCAAAAACTACTACCACCGATTCCAAAGCGAATGCTTCATACCTGAGAAGAATTGCCGCAACAAACTCAGCGGGCTTTTGTTTTCATCAAAATAATATTTTTACAAAGTAAAATTTTACAATTATACTTACTATTTTATAGCCTGAGGGTGGTCCCTCCATTCCCAATCTGTGGTTTAATTGACAAAGTAATTTATATTACCTTTACCACACAAACGTTTTTTAACAATTCTTTTGAATAACGTAATACTTTTATTTTGAACATTTTCTGGTATCTTGTTGTAAAAGCATATACATCGCCCCATAAAATACTTACTAACTCGCCTAGTAGGCATTATAAGTTTATGTCTGTTCCGGGTGTTATAATTATGGTTATGACAGTTTCTAGCAAATTCACTTATGTGATTATGAACATATATTACATTAACAAGAAAATATTGAAAAGTAACAGTCAAGATGTCTTTAAATTAAGCTCTCAATTAACCTTTTGGTCCTAGGTTATAAATAGCGAGAGAAGTCCTCTTCTGCAGCAGAAATATTGTATTAATATCGTCAGCGTTGCCCCATAGCAATATTCGGTATTATCCGTGAACAGCACTATTACATGCAGCCTGTTTTACAGCTAATTATATACGGTAATATGTAGTGGATAAATTGATTTTTTGTTTGCAACGCCTCTAAGCCCTTATATAGTTACTAGGTCATCATGAAAAGGAGAATATCAGAAATGGACCCACATAATTAAACATTAACGAAGCATCGTATATAGGCAAGTTAAATCTAATCACGATAACAAACCGCAAAATGGCAGAAAAAAGCATTGAAAAGTTTCTCTTTACATTTTAAAGCAGCTTTGGCGTATCTTATCTGCAGAATGAGTGCGCAATAAAATAGGCCTTTTGTAGTTTGTTGAAACTGCGATTACGTAAAGATTTTTATCTGGAAGATAAATATTTACCGCATTGAGACTCATAACATTTAACTTTACTTTGAGGTATTTATTAAATTTAGCATATAATTATACATAGTTTTATGTAATAGTTATTTAAATTAACCGAATTAAAAAGAGGAGGAGGTTCTCAATTCGATTGTAATCTTGTATTTGTTACCTCAGAACTTTCTACTGGGTGATACGATTTGGATGATTATTTTTTTATTTGAACGCTTCCCGTGTGGTCATAATTTGGTCCAGTTCTGACAGTGTAACCTTATAAGTCTTATATTTTCCAAAAATAACGATAATTGTAACTACATTATTCTGTCGTACAATTTGATTCACTATTAGGTCTAATATTCTTCATTTCATGTTACTTAAGAGATTCAGTTTTTAACCGACTCCAAAAAAGGAGGAGGTTCTCAATTCGTCGGTATGTTTTTTAATGTTTGTTACCTTAAAACTTTCGACTGGGTGAACCGATTTGATAAATCTTGTTTTATTTGAAAGCTGGTGCTTCCCGTGTGGTCCCATTGTAATTTGGTCCAGATCTGACATTGGCATCCATGAGAAAACTATAAAAGTCATAAATTTGCTATACATACGTTTAGCAAAGTGGATGATAAATTTACGAATAATTCAATATCGCGCCAACCGATGATTCATTTTTTATTGGAAAGCAGATAGTTTGGTGAGAGTTTGTTTAGGTTCTGATTACGAAATCCATGACAAAGTAACGGAACTCTTCAATTCTTAGCAGAAAATTAACGATACTGGGCCGAATCTTTTTTATGCTATCCGGATATTTAAGTCATATAGTCTCGTAGTCGAATATGATGATCAATGATCTCCTTAACGACGGAGGGTGCGATCTGTGACAGAATTTCTAACTGTCTGTAATCAAATTGCAAAGCGCTTACGTTCATTGCTGCATAAAAAAAAATTCTACACATATTTAGACAAATTGTTAGTTAGTGTACTTAAAATTCACTAAAAATCAAAAAATATAAAATATTTTAACAAAAAAACAACCGACTTCAAAAATACTATTCCAAAACAATAGATATAATATGCACTAATAAGTATAAAAATAATTGCGTATTTTTATACAATCTAATTAATTAATCTAATTCTAGTTACGATTATTGTAATTTTTGGAGTCGGTGTCATCCAAGATAGGTTTGTTACTACATACATAGTTATAGGTGAGATGTGCTAGAGTCGTGAGGAGACGAGAGGCGAGAGCGGAACGCGGCGGAAGGACACCGATTCCAAAAATAACAATTATAATAACTAGATTGTATTAAGACAATTACTTTTTTACTTATTAGTGCATATTATATCTATTGTTTTGGATTAGTGTTTTTGAAGTCGGTTGTTTTTTTGTTATTTTTTTTTTTAAATAAGTTGATTATTAAGTTGTAGAAGAATATGCAATTATTTATTTACTTTTTAGTGTTTATTATATAGTTTTATTTCAAGTCGGTTTTTTTTGTTGAAATTTTTATTTTAATTGAAATTACTGTCATTGGAAACATTGTTTTCAACTTTGACTTCAAAACAGATTAGTCTTAACTTCAAAATAACTAATCAAAAGAGGCTTATAATTACATAATTTACAAAACAGACAGACTTTTTGGATATATTGCATATATATCGTCCGTTTTTTTTTTGAGTTCCAGTTACCAAAGTATGATAAAATAAAAATAACCAATAACATAGAGAAAACTATAAATGCCAGCAATCGTGGGCTTTTGAATCGGAAGAGGACATGTTAAAATATTTAAATTTATAATATTTTTTACTATTACTATAATATTTTTAATTATTGAAGTAAACTCTTGAAGCAATTTTGGGACGCAAAACATAACATAATATAGGTACTTTAATAAATGCGTGTAAAATACGTTTTACATATAAATAATTTAAGCATATACATACATTTAATTTCTTGATATGTTACTGTGTCTGTATGTCTGTACAAAACCATTAGTATACAAATGATTTAAGTTTTCTTTAGTGTTAATTCCGCCAATATTTGTTTTTAAACAATTCGACACGTGTTTCGCCTCTACACGAGGCATCCTCAGGACGTATTGTCTCGCCAAAATCTGACACGAGACATTGTCTCGTGCACGTGTCGAATTGTGTGAAAACAAATATTTGCGGAATTAAAACTAAAGAAAACTTAAATCATTTGTATAATTATGGATTTGCCGCAAAGTGACGCCTACTTCAATAAATTTTCAAAACCAGTAGACAGTAACTACTTACTAGGATGCTTTTTTATTAAATAATAATTTTATGCTCTAATACACTAACTAAACCTTAAAACCCTAAACATTAATCCAACTACAAATAATACTAAGAGCAATTCTAAGGCTGTACATAAATGGACCTCTATAAGTTACGTAGCTTTTAGTGTTCGTATAAAAATAAAGTGATGTTTTTATAGGTTGCTCGACTCAGGTTGGAAGACGCGGGAAACTACACCTGCGCTCTGGAAGCTCCTCTGCAAATGAAGACAATCACAAGAGTACACGTTCTTCAAGGTATGGATATTATATTCTTCCTGTTTAGTGTACTTTATTTTAAATTATTTTTAAAGTTAGACTGTTTTTTGGATATTGCAACAATAGTTTATTTTTTTAAATAAAATGATTTTTTTTAAATAAACCTAGACTAAGTTACTCCTTATTACATCAGCTACCTGCCAATAAAAGTCAGACGGACTGACAAAAATAGTAAAAAAAAAATATTTTAAAGTAAAAATCGGTTATTTCAATATTACAAACAGACACTACAATTTTATTTATATGTATGCATGACAGAAGTATAGTAGTAAAATAACTGTATATTAGGAATGTTCACTGTTATGAAATCAAACCTTATAATTATTAAAGATATTTAGTAACAAATTACTGTTATAATAGAATTGCAGTGACTATTTGTACGGGTACTGGACGAATAAATTATATTTATTCGTACATTTATTCAATTTTTTTTTCAAAGTTGACCTAATTCAGTCGGAAACTGGTTTTTTTTAATTTTATGATGCCTTTTTTATGTATAAAAAAACTTATTATAACACATTTGTCTGATTTTTTAATTACCTATTCAAATGTATGATCTGTGTTTTATTACCTTGTTATTAATTTGTTTACCCGTTCAGAGGTTGTAATTTTTTTCGTTATTTTCTTGAAAATTGTGTACTGTAATAAGATTAGTAGCACTATAAACATGGACCAAATCTCTATCACTATGATTTATAAAAATTGGTTAGGTTAGGTTATGTTAGAACAGTTAAAACAACGCACGAGCCGAGCGTAGCGTGCCGCGGCAGCGGCGGGCGAGTGCCAGAACCAAATTGTAGGCGTTTCCCCCATTAACAAATTAGGGAGGGGGGAGGGTAGACTTTTATTTTGGTTTTTCTCCAAAACTGTGTATTACGTTGTAATAAGAGTGGTAGCACTATAATCGTGGACCAAAGCTCTATCAACTACAATTCAATAAAATTGGTTACGTTAAGTTATGATAGAACAGTTAAATTTCATTCAATGGTGTCTTTTTTCTCTCTAATCCGATAATCGGACGACTAATTAAATTCATTCGTCCAGTTGCCGGACGAATAGCAACAGCCTAATAATAAATTGTTTGTCCATTACCGGTATTAATAATTACAAATTGTTCGTAAGGTAACCGTATTAATAATTATAAATTGTTCGTACAGTACCCGTATTAATAGACTCAGCCTAATAGAACTTAAAACATTTTAATCGACCACCCCGTACCGGTGCTACAACTTGAATGCCTGTATTCGTAGACAACGTCATATTGGTGTTATCAGTTGACTGACTGTATTTTAAATTTAAATACATTATTACAATTTAACAATAAGATTGATTATTAAATAAATCATGCTATTTAAAAAAAATAAACTAAATATAAAAATTTAAATGAATTAAAATTATAAATATGTTGGTAACGATAACAAGTGGTGAGCTTATTATTTATCTTTATACATTTTTATGGCCTTACAAATAAACTTGGTATAAAGTTATACCTAAGAACAAAACCAAGAATATTCAAATTGTATTTCTGTCAAGACAATGATATTTCTGGAATTTTCCGAATGTAAAGCAGCCTTGCAAATTAACGCGGGCAACGTTATAA
This sequence comes from Leptidea juvernica, assembly GCA_949711755.1. NCBI lineage: Eukaryota > Metazoa > Arthropoda > Insecta > Lepidoptera > Pieridae > Leptidea > Leptidea juvernica. The sequence continues at coordinate 7,384,095 of CATIXQ010000015.1, forward strand.
ATTCGAATGAACTAATCATAAAATTCCAAGATCCTACCAATATATTCTGGTTTTTTGGTTAAATTAATTTTAAATGAACGCTTAGGTAGTAAGCAATGTATTAGCTATGGGTTGCCTATTAAAATTAGGGCACAAGTACCTGTAATTCATTTTAGTATAATTAATTCTCTGATGTAAATTGCACCCATAAGTATTTTTTTAATAAATTGTACGTCATTTTAATGGAAATTATGTAAAGAATTCAAAAAAATATGGTTGCCATGTTAAATCCGGTATTATATTGTTAACTCCTTATAGTCATCTATTTTTTTAATTTAATACAATTTTATATAGTTTAACCATGGTTTCCAGTTAAAAAATGGCCACAAGCAGTGATTGCCATGATATAAATAACGTATGAATGCCGAATGTCGCTGTCTATTTGTAAACATTTTTCTTATTCTTGGCTTATACTTAGATATAACTTTATACCGAGTTTATGTGTAAGGCCCGATATATTGTAATTCAACTAGTGATATTTTCTTTAAAACTATATATATGTGTGAGATAACCATTTTAGAATCCTCGGAATACGAATTTTTATATTTTTGGTATTATTTTTTCCTAACGTATAATTACAATTTATTAATATTATGTACCAGGCCAAAAAACACAGCGCTTCTTGTGCAGTGTTTCCAGGACAATACGACATGAGTACTTTCAAAATGCTCGTAGAACTTTCGAAAAGGCCGGCAACGCTCCTATAATTCCTCTGGTGTTGCAAGAGAATGGGGGCGGCGGTGTTCACTTAACATCAGATAACTATACGTTCGTTTGTCGTCCTCTTCCATATAAAAATAATATCCAGTAAGTAATAAATAAGGCAATAGATAGATAAACTTCTTCTTCTTCAGTCGTGGTCACGTCTAACGCTGAACGATTCTACGCCAGTTATCTCTGGCTGTTGTTTCTCTGGCACATGTGTTGAGGGGTGTGTTGGTTAGGTCTTTGATCAGGTCTGTCCAGCTCATACGGGAGCGTCCTCTTGACCAACTGCCGTTATGTCTTCCCTGAACAACAAGTCTCTGTATGGCATGCTCTCCACGTCGCGTGACATGTCCAAAGTATCTGATATGAAAGTTATTAAACAGCACTTATTGTTTTGCTTATTACTGCCACCACTTCGTATCGAATTTATTAGAGACCGTCTATTTAGATATATTATAGTATTTTATGCAACAGTTATATAAGAAGGGACAGTAAACGTGAGGGTCTTTTGCGATGTCTACTGCAGGCGATCATCGTAATAAACGACGCCTCGACCATTTTTTGAACTTGTTATACGATGTCATGTAATTTTAAATGAATCAGAAATTAAATAAACAAAAACCACAAGTTGTAAAATTGCCGCTTGAATCAGCGGGAAACGTAATGTTTACGCAAGATAAACCTACATCTCTATTGAGTGGTTTTATTTTAACTTCAAGGAATGGCAAAAATAAATCCATACAGCCAATGCGGTAAATCGGGAAATGTGAAAATTACAGAATATACCTACCAGCAATTTTCTATGTTCACAATAAAATGCTAAGTCTAAGCATTTAATCATGGAAATATTATGTATTTAATATTATTGTATGTACTACATTTTACCTAATATTTCTAAGAACGTACCGTACCTAACCTAGATTTAGTTGTCTGTGGCATCAAAAATTCTGTACTGTAGACCAACTGTAGTACGATAAAAATGCTTTTATAGTTAATAAGAGTATACTAAAAATCAATAAAGTATGAACTTATATTAGTGATTGCTGCGGCTGTATAAATCTATATATATAAAAGAGAATGTATGTTTGTATGTTCCCTAATAACTCCTAAACTATTCGACCGATCTTTTGTAATAGATTCGTTGGAGCTCAAGGAAGGTTTACACATATAATTGACATGGTAAAACAACGTTGGGCACGTCAGCTAGTAATAGATAAAAGTAGAGACGTAAAACAACTAATAAAGAATGTTCATCTTTACAATGACCTATAAATGCTCGATTGCTGGTACGACATGCCAAGTTTTATGTTTAATGTTGTAACCTTAGTATAATAACTATCTGTTCTGAAACAATAGTTTTGTTCACAGTTCCTGTCAATAAAAAAGTAACATTAGAATTAATGTGGGCGTGAGACACATTCACCAACACGCACACAAACATCCAAATAATGTTGCAAGTGAATAGACATTTCCCTAAATCATTTAACTGTGACAAATAGTAGATTATATGTAATAACAAAAGAAGAAATAAAATATAAATTTAGGATTTAATAAAAACCACACGTATATTTTTATTGCAAGTTGTCATTGGAAGCTCGATGAAACGACAAAGCGAGATGATAGAGGCGCCGTTGCCAGCTATTATTTGTAAAACTATTATTTGTAACTATTTTAACATGGATATCATATCAAGGTTGTCGGATATTTTTTTAATGGCGTCTATTTTGTTAACAAAATATTTTGATGTTTTGACGAATGTATTAGCTTAAATGTGATATGCGATTTTGCTATCGTTATCGAAACGTATGTAGCCTTAAAAGGCCACATTAAAATTGCTCCATTTTGCTTGGGTCCACTCACGTTCTGAGCGTTATTATTCTAAGGTTGTAACTTAATTGATGGAAAAAGTATAAGTACTAAATATAATATAATATATAATATACTTAAGTCTGTCATAATAAAAGTACAAGAAAGTAAAGCCACCCACACCTACTGGATACATCGACTGAGATGTTAATAATTAGCAGTGGTATTTCCTCGGGGTTTTCTCTCCATAAAGAATGGTTAAGAGACTTTAATGTGGTAAAGGTTACAATAACACATATAACTGTTTTAATGATTGAGAATGGAGCGACCACCGTCAGGGTATTTAAATAATAAATTTTACTGTTACGAAATATTATAAACAAAATTCCAAGTTTCTAGCAACCGTTCTTCTCAGGTCTGAGGCATAAATTTTCGAAGGGGTGGTAGTTTAGTAAGTTACTAAATTTATAATTAATGACATCCTATATAAACGCTGTAGGTTCTACAAGTAAATAGATATTTTAAGGAAAATATGTGATGTAGCGATGAAAACTCATAATGGTATGGGTAATACCCAGGGGAGAGCGAACCACCGGACGCAATAATAATTCACAGTCCATAAGATATGTTACGAATTCTGTGATTCTTTAGCTATCGAGTGGCTATAGTACTACGCAGTGCAGAGTTATTCAAAGTTTTAAATAAGTTCTCCCTGTTATGTAATTCTGTATATTACAAAAAGGTATAATAAGTAAAACTAACGGCCTTACAAAAAAACTTGTTATATAGTTATACCTGAGAATAAGCCAAGAATATGCAAAATGTTGGCAAAAATAGACAGTTACTGGCTACCTTACATTCGGAAAACTTCAACTCATCTTTTTTTTTAATTTTTTAGTGGCATGGGATAGAATTATCATTATATTGGCAGTGTTGTCAGCGATTAAGTCAATATTTTGTATATTCTTGGTTTATTCTCAGGTATAATTTTATACCAAGTTATCTACAGGGCTGGCAAAGTTCTATCTTATTTATCTCTATCACCAAATTTTTTTATTATTGTTTTTGTCGATTGCACTATTACTACTAACTATTTACGCAGATTGAGGTATTGAAGTCACATTCAGTAAATGTTAATATCCAAATAATCTTAGTTGGTTACTTAGATGGTTATCTAGAACATAAAGTATAAGACAATATCTTCTTTATACAGTGTTGAGAACATAGCATACACGGAAGTTTCGTAGTTCCACGTAAACTAGCGCATCCGCACGTTCACAGCGAACACGGCTCACGCTTAGCGGTAAAGTTTTATAGATTATTACCCGGCTCGAGTCCAACTTTGCTAACTTTACCCCAGAATCTGGGTAAGATGAGAACACATTTACATGGCTTTGGAGCTACGAGGAAATATAGTGAAATTGGTGGTTTTTACTGAGTCGACTATATTTTGCAACTTTTGATTTAACATTTATCTACCGAGCTAAGAGTTATGAAATGTATTTTATTTACATCTCTTTATTAAAGTGTCCTGTCTAAAGAAACTGTTCCAATGTTCTTTTTGCGCAATTTAAAAAAATATTATATTTTAACAGTATTTTAACTTATGGCTTTAGTATTAGTCTCTTAAGTTCTGTTACATAATATTATTTAAAACGAAATATAATCTTAATAAGACTTATATGTAACTTATATGACTACTACTCGTCTAAGTCGAGTTAGTAAGTATTTTATCGGGCGACGTATATGCTTTTACAACAAGATCCCAGAAAATGTTCAAAACAAAAGTATTACGATATTTAAAAGAATTGATAAAAAACGTTTGTGTGGTAAAGGTTACTATAACATAAATGACTTTCTTAATGATACCGCGGAATGGGAATAGAGCGACCGGGCAGTAAAATAATAAGTTTAATTGTACGATATTACTTTGTAAACACAATAATTTATGAAAAAAAGCCCGCTGTGTTTGTTTTTGTTCGTTTTTTAACTTTCAACAAGTGATGTCACATCTATTTGGAATAAAAATATTTAATTTGAAATGTATTTAAATTTGTATTAATTACAAATTGAAGTCTTCATAATTTTGTTGTGTTGTTCGGGTTGATATCAACAGCCGAATCCCACCTCCGGACATTCCGTCAAAATGCTATTCCACCCGCAAAAAAATTGACATCTGGCATTCTACAACCGCGCCTTTTGCAAGAAAATTTGTGCCTAGGAAAGCCATTTCGTGGTATCAATTACTGGCTGCTGCTTTCCCAAAAAATTACGACTTAGAGATGTAAAAGATTAGAGCACAACTCATCTTAAGGGCTGTATTCCACCGGGACACCACGTTGGCTCAACTAGTCGCACCACCGTGCTGTCCGTAAGCTACCAAACTTGACACCATACAGACACCAATTTCATAACGCATCCGAGCTAATCGCGCGAACAAATTGTTTGCGCAACCAACTGTCCAATTACACCAGATGAGTAACTCTTTATAGAGCTGTATACAAACCTTAATTATATTTACTATGCGGTTAAGAAAATTAGACGGTTAACTGACATAGATACGGCGCGAATAGTATACTTTAGTTATTTTCATATGTCCTATGGTATATTGATATGGGGCAGTGCGGCCGATATTAATACCATCTTTGTGGTGCAGAAGAGGACTATTCGCGCGATTTATAACCTATGTCCTAAAGAATCAGTAAGAGAAAAATTAAAAAAAAATAAACATTTTGACTGTTGCTTCGTTGTTCTGCGTTGGAATTTTCTAGAAACTGTGACATTCATAATGTTAACACGACGAACAAACATAAACTTGTTATGCCTACTACTTGGTTGGGTCAAGTTAGTAAGTCTTTTGTTGGGCGATGTATATGCTTCTACAATATGATCCCAGGAAAATGTGCAGAACAAATGTGTTACGAAATTTAAAAGAGTTCTTAAAAAACGTTTGTGTGGGAAAGGTTACTATAGCATAAACGATTTTCTTAATGATACCAAGGACTGGGAATAAAGCGAACACCCTCAGGCTCTTTAATTATAAATGTTTATTTTACGATATCCCATTGTAATCCATATTTTATATTTAGAAAAAGCCCGCTGAGTTTCTTGCGCCCATTCTTCTCAGGTCTGAGGCAGTCTCTTTTGAATCGGTGGTAGTTTTTTACGTTCAATAAGTGATTTTAAGTCCTATTTTGAATAAAATTATTTGAATTTGAATTTATGATTACATTATATTAAAACTATCATTACGGGGAAGCGTACCAAGAATACTGGCAGCATTTCCACGTTGGATAGCTAGGCTGATCCGTTGAAATAGCTGCCAGTGCTTGGGTTACCAGTAGCACTATTGAGGCGAGAACATAGTACTTTGTACAGTCTCCGCGCCTCTTGGCCCCACGGGCCAAGTGTCTCAACACCAAACGGCACAAAGACGTAAGACTCACTGCGACCGACATATTTGCGACGGTTGCTGTCTTCGGCTGTATACATTTTGTTAGTAGCGACGACTGGAAGCGCCACCGTGGTGTCTCAGTGAAATATAGCCCTAAAGGCCGGAAACGCATCTCTTGACCATTTCCCCCCTCTTATTTTTATATAGCTGCCTTCTGATTGATTTGGTATGCTGCAATTTAGTAATAATCCGGACTTTTTTTTTAAATAAAACCATCAAATTTATTTATATCGCGTGACTAGTGGCATTGATTTTATTAATACATTTTTATGCTTAAAGCTTGTATTTTTTAGTTTGAGTAAGTTAGTTATAGTTTTAATAAAACCCCATGAGATATAGAAAAACTTTGCCTTTTAAAGAGATCTTTGCCGCTTTTGTAAGAGGATAATAAACGAGCCAACGGGTGACCTGGTGTTACGTGATCACCACCATCCACCCTCTTCCGCAACACCGGGGCATGATAGGAGCGTAGCCGGCCTTTATTTTGGTAGGTGTATGTCGGCGTTAAGCCAGAGATTTCTCGATCAGGGTCCATCACGGTGAAATAGCACACTAAGAATTTCTGAATTTGTTCACTCACAATTGCTAGTATAGAACTGAACTTGAACTGAATAGTCTTTACATGAGACAGCTCCTTTTAGCAGGGAATCACGCTCACACTGTTATTTTTATTACTTTATTTTTAATCTTTATAATTGTGTTACGGTATTTAATTTAGTATTTTAAGATTTTAATTAATATTGTAAATTGTTGTGTTTTTGTGTGAGTGTTTTTTGTATGCTAATAAAGTGTTTCTATTTCTATTTCTATTTCAAACAACCGCTTTTATGAATGTAGAAACAAGTTCTTTTAAAACAAACATATAAAATTAGGTACTGGTCATAATTCCTAAATACAGCTTAATATTTATAATACATGTATTAGTGAATTAATATAACTTCAAATGAAACTAAAACATAAATATCCATAGTTGCCAACTATTGCCGGTAGGTGGCTATTTGCGCCCATATGTACGTGCTTTTTTTAAGCAATCCTTCTCATCATAGCCAAATTCCGTATGTAATTAAGGCGATTACAATACCCGACTATGTTTAACCTAGCTGTTAGTTTTTCGAAAAAAAAAAATAAATATATGCGAAGTTAAGATTACATGCACTGCAAAGTCAAGTTAATATTAGATAAGGACCCCAGATAAAGTTGTAAGTATATAAACTTAAAATGTTTACTGAGGGTAAGTGATAAAACTTGTGTCATAACAGTCTAGTCTTATGATGTTGCTTTAGGAAAAGTAATTAGGAAGGTGGAATTAAGCAGATATATCACGCAAACATATTATGGCCAAGTAAGCTTAGATTTTATAACGAATGTTGTGAATAAATTTTACATATTCCTTATATATATTGTTTAGTTTTTAACCAACTTCGAAACGGAGGAGGTTCTCAATTTTATTAATATTTTTTTATGCATGTACACCGATTACGATGAGAACTTTATAGCGAGGCGGTACTCGAACGGTTAGCTCAGTTAGTTAGAGCACCGGCACGGAACGCCGGAGGTCGTGGGTTCGAATCCCGCATCGTTCATAAAATTTTGTTTTTCAAATTTGATTTGTGTATTAAACCTAGAAGTGAGGGTTATCACTTTAAAAGCATAACAAATTGTTTAACTTTTTATTTATTTAATTTGATGCGTAATGTTTGCCATTTAGTTCCATAAAATATTGGCATAGTTTGGGCACTACTTTTCTTTTTATGAACATTTTTTATGAATATTTCTGCTTACGTTGACGATGTTACTATAGTTTGTGTACTGCTTTTTTTAGAGTTTTTATTTAGTTTGATTGTATATTATTATTATTAACCGATTTGCCGAAAAGTGGGTCTTAGGCTACCTGTCATTCATAGCTAACAAACGTTCTTCACGATATTTCAGTTTCTCACAAGAACGTGAAATAGGAGGGGGATTGTTTAAGGCACGCGTTACCTTTCGTAGGCTTAACCATAGCTACATAAGAAAAATACTATTTAATATATATGACCATAAAAATCAACGAAATCTTATAGTTTACCTAATAAATGACACTGAAAGGTAAAAAATATAAAAACCTACGTTTGAAAAAACCAACTTCAAAAACTCAATAAAATTTTTTTAACGAAAAAACAACCGACTTCAAAAACACTATTCCAGGCGGAAGTACACCGACTCCAAAAATTACAGTAATCGTAACTAGAATTAGATTGTATAAAAATACGCAATTATTTTTAAACTTTTAACTCCATATTATATCTATTGTTTTGGAATACTGTATTTGAAGTCGGTTGTTTTTTCGTTAATTTTTTTTTGATTTTTAGTGAATTTGAAGTACACTAACTAACAAATTGTCTAAATATGTGCAGATATACAATTTTTTTCAATGCAGCAATGAACGTACCGAAGAGATCCGTTACTTTGCCATGGATTCCGTAATCAGACACTAACCAAACTCTCACCAAACTATCTTTGATGTATATCCTTTCCAATACAAAAGTAATCATCCAAATCGGTTGGCGCGATATTGAGTTATTCGTAAATTTATCATCCACTTTGCTATACGTATGTATAGCAAAATTTAAGACTTTTATGGTTTTCTCATGGATTCCTCTGTCAGATCTGGACCAAATTACAATGGAACCACTTGGGACGCACCGAATTTCAAATAAATGTAGAATTATAAAAATCAGTTCACCCAGTCAAAAGTTTTGAGTTAACATAAAAAAAAATACCGACGAATTGAGAACCTCCTCCTTTTTTGAAGTCGGTTAAAAATATAAAATAACCTATTAAAGATTTAATGTAATACACCTCTTATGCAAATCTAATGGATATATTAATATATAGATTGATAAGTCGGTGCCAAGACAAATGAAATAGCAGGTACCTACAGTCGCAACGCGTGACTTATAATGGTATAGCTTCGTCTAGAATCAAACAACCCAAGCGGGCAAGCACCGATTTAAACCTTATAGGTAGCATACACAAATGATAGTATTTAAATAATATTAAAGGAATAAGATTTGCATAAGCGGTCTATTAAATTAAATTTCAATTAAGTTATTTTATACTTTTGAGATTTTGAAGTCAATTTTTTTTCTCAAAAAGTTTTTTCATCTACCCTTATTTACGGTCAGTCGCGAACACAAAATGTTATTTCTAGAATAACTGGGGTAACAATTATATAGTATTAAAAAAAACTTTTCCATACTCTATTTATTCAGTATTTAAATAACTTTGGGTACTTAACGTAAATAAAAGTCATTTATCTGATTGAGCTAATTTGAAAGATGTCGTGAAAAATGTAGTATTTTTTTTAAATTTATTAACGGCTTTGGACACAAGTCCTTTAAGCCAAACATGAAATAAATTTACATTTATTAATAAAGAAGTATGAATAAAATTATAAATAGGTTTATAAAAATTAGGGTTCTGCAATAAATCTTTGATGTGGCGGGGTATAAATTTAGTTTTGTTGTCTGTCATAATTGTGTCTATTTCACTCACTAAAATTAGTCTTTGTACACTGAAGGCTGGGCAATTGAATACTATATATGGTTTATATGAAGAAGCTGATATAGAAAATGTAGTAAATAATATATCGCAAAAGAAAGACTTAATATAGACAGGACAACACACCATCGGCCACAAAAGCAAAGGCCTTAATTTTAAGAAATTTTTTCAAAATTTTATTTGTGTATTAATCCTAGAAGTGAGGGCTATCACTTTAAAAACATAATAAATAGAGCGACATATTAAGTCAATTTCCTAATATGCAAATATTGGAGTTGAGCAGGTTATCAACTGTAAAGTAGATCCTGTAGATGAAACCATAATCTGAGAGTTGAACAAAGCATACAAGATTTTATCCACGATACGTCACTCGAACGGTTGGATCAGTTGGAAGAGCACTCACAGAGAACGCGAGATGTCGCGGGTTCGAGTCCAGCAACATCTTGAAATTTTGTTTTAAAATTTTATTTGCATAGTGTATTTATTAATAATAATATTAGGATATTATTTAGTAATGCTTGTTGTACACACCGTAAAAAAACGACGAAGTGACGTCAGTGACGACAAGTCCAGAGGTTATGTAGTAGGTAGTAATGCTAATCAGTGTAAGAGATACTTTACATGCAAAACACACAATTTAACAGGTTAACAGGAAACTTGTGTACACAACCTCACAAGAGCGCACTAATGAAAATAATAATTCTTTGTTGAAGGTTCCAGCTTAGGCGAGCTACAAAGCGGAGTCAAAACCACAACAAGCTACGTCGGCCTCCTATTACCCAGCTTTATCATCCTGGGGACCCGACACGGTGATATAAGGTGACCTGATTAGACATAGAACACCTGGAAGGAACGAATGAATTTTTATGGGAACAAGTTATTGTAAGATGTGATTACCCGGTTTGGAGTTTGGACTGAGAGTGTAGATTTAAGTTATATTATAACTCAATGTCTGTGTAACTTTGCATCGTGTTAAGTTTAATTTAATTAAAAAAAATATTGAAATAGCGTTACTTTGCCTTGTTGTTCGCACGAGACGTGTCTCGTCGCGAGATATGTCTCGTGCCAGATTTTGGCGAGACAACACGTCCTGAGGATGCCTCGTGTAGAGGCAAAACACGTGTCGAATTGTTTAAAGACAAATATTGGCGTAATTAACACTAAAGAAAACTCAAATCATTTTAATATTTCATTTAATCGACATTTTTAGACGAGGCTTGTTTGTTGTTAGTTGACGAGTTGTTATTTGTGACACCAAAATATATTTTATTTTTAATAAAACTTTAATAATCTGTTTGTAACGTCAAATTAATATTACTGAATGTACTGGAATTTTAAACTTTTCTTTTATATAACTATTTCTCAATTACGGTTCAACATAAAATATTTAAACCGAATGAATGATTCATTGGTCAAAATATGATTTGACAGTTCGATTTAAAAGAGAGAAATAAAATCGGTGTGGGCGGATTGATATAAATGGTCGTTTTCACGGTGGGCGATAACGTTCACAAAACGATATCGTAAGACTGAGAGTTTAATACGTTTTCTTACGTACGGATTCACGATGTATCGTTATCGCCACGTATCTATACACTGACAGTGATATCGTACCGATATCGGTGAACGATACAGTGCGAGTCGTTCGCATATTATGGAAGTATACATACAAAACATTGAGGCTTCAAATATCGCACAGTTTTTAAGTTTTTGTTGGCACAACGCATAGCGATATCGCTGTGGTTGGAGCTAACGATATACAAGCGTATGTTTATACCAATGTGAAAACGACCATTCTCGTTTAAGCGGGGCATTCACTATGCGAGTTCATTCGGATGACTATTTGAACTAGCATAAAACAAACAAGTGATCCAATCGCACGGTCAATGGTCTCTTTGGTCGAAGTGAACTCGAACGTCCGAATCGGATTATTTTATGTGGTGTCATCGTATTTTGCCTTTAGATTTTAGAGTTTGCTTTTAGGTATATGAAAAACATTTAATTAACTGTCTCATCCACTGTTATTAAGTTGAAGTTTAAGTCTTCAAGTGTGATTGGGGGGGCTTTGATTTATGTTCTGATTTATAAAAAATACCCTTTAACGATTTACTTTAGCCATTAACTAAATAAGTTATTGTTATATTTTTTGTGTATGAAGATATAAATTACTCGGATTGCGGACTCCGATGTGCGTAAACCAGAATCCGAGTCTGGTCCGAGTGTTCGCGGATAGTGAAAACCCCGCTTTATACCTCTTTATATAATTTTAAATATTCCTGATAAATTCATAGCTAATATAATGATAGTCCGTCCTTGGCAGAATACTATCCAAACCTAATTGCGGGTCTAACATGATGTCACGGTGCAAGAAATTGTAACTAAAATGGTCATTCCAGGTCTTATTAAAAATAAAATAGATAATGTAATTATTAATAATGTATAAATTATGAATATTATGTACTTGCATATCTAGTAGACATATCTATGGTAAGAATAATATGAATAAATAAAATAATAAGTGTTATGTTTGTATAGAAGAAAAATATGTTAATAATTATTCGGTGTTTATATAATAAGTAGTCCCACATATCAAATAGTGTCTCGTCTACATTCAAAAATAAATAACATAATATTAAATATTATATTGTAAAATTAAATAACGAAACACATGATAAAATACAAACTACACCAAGTTATCTTTTATTACAATTTGTTATTTTTAAAGTACCCTCACTTCTGGGATCAATTATAAAAATAAAATTTAAAAACAAAATTTATGAACGATGTGGGACTCAAATCCGAACCTCCTGCGTTCCGTGCAAGCGCTCTTCCAACTGAGACAACCGTTCGAGTGACGTATCGTAAATAAATCTTGTGTGTCTTGTTCAACTTTCAGGTTGTGGCTCAATCTACAGGACTCAATCTACTTTACAGTTGATAACCTGCTCAATCCCAAAAACCTTCACTTCTGGGACTAGCTACACAAATAAAACTTGAAAATAAAATTTATGAATGATGCCGGACTCGAAACCGCGACCTCTCGCGTTCATTGCATTTCATGTTGTTGGTCAGTATATGGTATATGCAAATTGTCAGACAAGATTATTGAGAAGCATAACACGAAATAATTCTGCTATTTTTCTGTATAAAAAACAGTATATTATTCATGTATTTTACTCATTATTAATTAGTACCACAAATACTTGATGCCGAAAATAATTTATACAATCGCTTCGGTCTTTCATTTCCTAATTTATAACCGTAACCACGATTGGTTGGTTAGAAATATTGGCTTCAAATAAATAAAACATATATCGTGAATACCTGGAATAATTTTAAACTATGCTAACACAAACTACAAGCACCTTGCTGTAGAACTACATTATTTCAGAGAAACTGTTTGTGTATGTGCATAAAAATCTATAATCATATTCCAAAAATAATAAGAGAGGTATCGTCAAATAGGAATTTCTCATCTAAATTGAAAATATACCTTAGTAAAAACTGCTTATATTCATTAGACGAATATTTTCAACTAAAAACTTGACTATATACTATATAATACTGCTACTTATCTTTTGTTAAATTTATATTATTGTAACTAATGATTTAGAAATGTATTTTATAAAATTTGCACGTCATAGTACTTTATAATATTAATGTAACATCAATCTAACATGTTTATGCAAATAAAAACTTTGACTTTGAAAACAATTAAACAATATTATTTTCGTAAAACAAAATGGCGTAATAAATTCACAAAGAAACCCTGTGCAGAACCAAACAGTGAATTCCCTTTTTTTTCTGTTTTTTCCCCGGCTTTATAATTCATTTTAATTTAACTTTAAAAATGTTATAAAATAAAACTATATACCTAACATTTAAGTTTCTTTAAAATCCATACTAATATTATAAAGCTGCAGTGTTTGTTTGTTTGTTTGTTTGTTTGAACGCGCTAATCTCTGGTACTACTGGTCCGATTTGAATGCTTCTTTCAGTGTTGGGTAGTCCATTTATCGAGGAAGGCTATAGGCTATGTTTTTTTTTTTCAAAATTAGGGATCCGTAATAAAATTGCTATTTTGTAACACAAGGTGTAAAATTGAAAACCTATTTTTGCGTGCGCAGCAAAAACTATTGACAATAGAACAAAATGATGTACAGGCTATGATATAGGCAATATTTTATTACTTATAAAACTATCGCGTGAATTATACTTTATATGGCAAAACAACGTTTGCCGGGTCAGCTAGTATTTTATAAAATGAATCTTTATAAATTATAATGAGAACCTTCTTAGCTTTTCTACACATCTGAATTCGAAAATGAAATGTGAATGTTTTAATCTATATATATAAAAATGAATTGCTGTTGGTTATTCTCGCTAAAACTAGAGAACGGCTGGACCGATTTGGCTAATTTTGGTCTTGAATAATTTGTGGAAGTCCAGAGAAGGTTTAAAAGGTGAATAAATATGAAAATGCTCGGAATTAAATAAAAACAACAATTTTATTATTCCTTTGATGTAGCAACAATCATTGAATTCAATCAAATTAAAAGAATAGTTTGAAATGAATACCTAACTAATTAGAATTTTTACATCTCTCCAACTTTCTCAGGAGGAAAAAAATAAACTTAATTTTAGCTAACTATAGTTGGTAGATTACTCACGGTTGTTAACTATCTATCAGATTATTTTTATATAAATTGATAAAATATGGCGATATCTTCATTTAATATAAAGTTTTAAGAAATAAAGGTTTTTATAAGTACTACGTGTTTAGTCACGCGGACGCAGTCGCGGGTAACATCTAGTATCTAATAAAAAACTAATTTTGTAAACACAGTATCACTGCGCGGAAAACATGAATTTTCCTGAAGCAATATATTTATTTTGATTTATTAAGTGTGCAAAATAAGTTAATTAAAGTTTCAGACGAACCACTTGGTAATATTGTATTTAATTATTCTTTGTCGTCTCTCGCAAAAACATATTTTTTTATGCGAAAATTATTTAAGAAGCTCTGAGTACTTCATTACTACAACCGTCAACATTATCACTATCTCCGAGTGAAGTTTATTAATAGTACGGATAGCAACGAAGTCGCTTGATATTTTTTTTAATGAAAATAATAGACGAGATGAGCAGGACGTTCAGCTGATGGTAATTGATACGCCCTGCTCATTACAATGCAGTGCCGCTCAAGATTATTGAAAGACCCAAAGATTCTGAGAGGCACTACAACTGCGCTCGAGAGACATAAGATGTCAAGTCTCATTCGCAGTATAATTGCACTAGCTACGGCGTCCTTGAGACTGAAACACAATTATGCTTACACATTATTGCTTCAAGGCAGAAATAGACGCCACTGGTAAAAGAAGGCGATCAAGTTCAAAAATGTATTAATAATTCTTGATAGTCATAAAAATATCAGTGATACCTTGTTCGATTTGGAATGATGACCAGCATTTGTCAAATTTATTTGCAAATTGACATTTCATTTGAAACTAAAAGTCATCTCGACTTTTATTAGAATATAGGTCAAATCAATTTTCTTTTCAAATTCAGAGACGTTCGAAATTTGAATGAAATAATATTATAGAAATCAATGTTATTATTTTGCAAAAATAAAATTTTTACCGATAAGAAATTTGTTTTAACAAAACAGAGTAAATTTTTATGGTAGTTATAATGTGCGGTACTTGAAAGCTTCATAGAGGGTTTACGATATTTGAGTATATAAACGACTTTAAATAAATTCGGTATATACGATGACACGTGTTTCAGAAGGATCTGAAAATATTTTATATCTCAATAATATCACAAAACACTAACGGGAAATCATTAGTAGAAAGTTCGTGTTTCAATTATAAACGGTTCTAAAATCGGATAAACCGGATTTGCATAAAACGGACTCAACTGAAAATCAAGCGATGACCGATTTTGATTGATAGTTAACACTCGTGTTAGCTAGCCGTGCTTCATTGTATGTTCACTGCACGTGACAATATCTCTATGCATTCACTATTCTTAATTAATATTAGAAATAGGTCACGCCAGTTATATTTATATAATTGGAAAATAATATCCATCCATGAATATAAACATTTTGAGTTGTTTGCGCGGACTGGTAAAAAAAGAAGGACTCCGCGCCATGATATTAGGAAGTGAAGCACCTTTATGCTAGTGTGTGTGCGGTTACGGGGTATACCAGTTATACAATTTTTTCTCCCTTAAATAATCATATATCCACAAATACTTTTATAGTATTGTTTTTACACTTTTTCACAACGCACGACGGCATTTTTAAAATATTTTATTGCGACGCAAACTGATCTATCACAGACGATGGCAAATCTCATAATGGCGGCCGATCGGCTTGTATTAGTGTAAGTGTATGCGTGGGGCTATATATTTACACGTTTACCGGCTTGTTTTCGTGGCTCACTGCTATGTAAAGTGACACGGAGTCCTTCTTTTTTTACTCGTCCGTGGTTGTTTGTTGTAATAATATTATTTATGTAGCGTCAAAAATATGAGGGAAAAATTCAGTTTTTCACAAATGATGATTGCGAAACTGATGTGGCAGTGGCCAGGGCATATAGCTCGAAGGACAGATGGCCGTTGGAGAAGTAAAGTTTTTGAAAGGCAACTGGAAGACGCATTGGTGGCAGGCCCCCACAAGATGGATCGATGATCTGGTCAAGATCGCCAGAATAAGTTGAATGAGAGCAGCGTACGACCGATCTTTTTTTTTATTTTTATAAGGGTCGAGACGAGCAGGACGTTCAGTTGCTGGTAACTGATACGCCTTGCCCATTACAATGCAGTGCCGCTCAGGGTTATTGAAAAACACAAAAGTTCTGAGCGGCATTACATTTGCGCTCGTCACCTCGAGACATAAGATGTTAAGTATCATTTGCACATTAATTTCACTAGCTACGCGCCCTTCAGACCGAA
Source organism: Leptidea juvernica (assembly GCA_949711755.1). Classification (NCBI taxonomy): domain Eukaryota; kingdom Metazoa; phylum Arthropoda; class Insecta; order Lepidoptera; family Pieridae; genus Leptidea; species Leptidea juvernica. The sequence continues at coordinate 7,400,605 of CATIXQ010000015.1, forward strand.
ACACAATAATGCTTACACATTACTGCTTCACGACAGAAATTCATCTTGTACAGTAGAAGTTTATGTTCTAATGATAAATAAGGCAGGTAAATAAGACCGAAATACTTGATTTAGGTTTGAGTTTATCTCTTACATAACTTGTAGTTTCTCACATCACACCAATCATTATCAATTCCAAGCGGAACCTCATTTCCAATTACGGAGAAGTGGATAGTAGTGCTAACAGGAATTTGATTACCAAAGTGCTAATTGCGTCTTGAATTTCCATTGCGGTGAAATAATGGTAGTTGTAAATTTTCGTGAATAATTCATATCATAAATACGATGCACCATGAATTTGATTCAAAAGTTTTTGTTACTTGTTATAAGATAACTAATTAGGTTTTGTGTCTGTGCTTGACAACCCATAGGTTAACCAGTGGTTACTGACCGTACATACTGAGCCATAGGTCTCGGATTCGAATCCCGGTAGGTGAAATCATTTGCATGATGAATATAGATGGTTGTTTCCAAGTCAATGGACATTTATAATATCTAATTATGTATGTTTAAGTAAGTATTAAATAAATCGTTGTGTTGTAGGGCAAGATAATTTGTGTAAAAGTCTTTCTGTATTATTTATTATAATTATGTGTGTATCAGATAAGAGTAGTTAAAAAATAAAAAAGATACTGTAAATTTTTTGAAAAATTAGTTGAATATGGTGATTTTCATGATAGATTAATAAAATATTAATTGTTTTTAAATTATTATTTTGTCATTATTGTCAATCAATTAATGAAATAAATACAGTGGTATCCCTAGAGCTCCTCTGAGCGCTCTGCCAACTGAGCCAACCGTTCGAGTGAAGTATGGTTCGTAAATCTTGGTAAGTCTTGTTCAACCCTCAGGTTGTGGTCGAGAGAGAGGTCGTTTATAAATTTTGGTTACAAATTTAATTTAATTAATACTTGTGACAAGTGATGATAATGAACTTCACTTGATAGTTGTTAGTTACCGACATTTATTACTTCATGTAAATCCATTTTTAATTAAAATTACTTAAAATTATTCATACAAAAAATGTGTTTCCGTATTTTGAACTATTTGGAATTTAAATATTAAAAGAATTCAATTAAGTTAGACTAAAAATCAACATATTCCAACAATACAACAACAGTTTTTTTGGTCAGTAAGAGTTTTGTTACAAACAAAACGAGACATTCATGTATCACGAATATTTTTCAGTAAAAAGAGCGCAAAAAAAGAATACTGGGGGAGTTTCTTGCGCCTCTTCTTCTCTCTCAGAGCGCCATTTGCTTCCGAAGCTGTAGTAGTATCTAGTATATCAGAAATGACATCAAAAATAATTCTAATGGAATCAATTTTGAGAAAATTTATGCCTTTTAGTACACGTCAAAATAATAGTGTATAGTAGCAAAGTTATCTAGGGAAAGTACAGTTATTATATTTTATGGTTTTAATAAAATAAAGGTGTGCCTCTTGTTTTCATTTTGGAACACTGTTGTATTTACGAATCACCAGTGGGAGGCTACTTTGCACAGGATGCCGGCTAGATTATGAAGATTATGAAGCAGTAATGTGTAAGCATTGCTATGTTTCGCTCTGAATGGCGCCGTAGCTAGTGAAATTACTGGGCAAACGAGACTTAATATCTTTAACTCAAGGAGACAAGCGCAATTGTGGTGCCGATCAGATCTTTTGGGATTTTCAAGAATCCTGAGCGGTACTACATTGTAATGGGGCAGAGCGTATCAATTTCTCTCTCTCTCTCTTTCTCTGTCTTTATATATGATTTAATGCTAGCTGAGATGTAGTCTAAGCAATATTACCTATGTACGTCGAGGTGCTGTTGGGGTGAAAAGAAGTGTAGCATGCAAAACAATTTCTTCAAAATCTGCATGCAATAAAGTTGTTTTACTGACCGTACTGTTGCCAACAGTATTTCCTTTGATTAACGCGTGTGTTAGAGCATTTTCGCACTACGGTCGATCCGTATCCGTGAAAACACGGTCCGAAGTAGTCGTAGAACTATTTCTATGGTAGTTTACGCACTAGATCCGGCTTCAGTCAACAGGAATAGTATGTACTACTTGTAATTGTATTTTTACATTAGATTTTTGCGTAAAAGTTACATGTTTATTAGTTTTTTAGTTAACCTGACGTTTCAAGACCTTTCCATAAAAAGTGCATAAAATTATAGATCGTTTTAAAAAAAAACAGTGACATTCATAACTGCAACACTAGAAATAAACATAATCTTGCTCTGATTCACACAAGGCTAACGAAAATAGACAAATAATTCAGGGGACAATGTGTCCGTTTTTATAATAAAATCCCTGAAGAAATTTGCAAACTACAATTAAAAAGTTTAAAATATTTGTTTAACAGAAACTTTTAAAAAAAGCTTATTATACAATTAAAGATTATATAACAGATAAAAGTGCATGGGATTAAAGCAATGTAAATAATTTTAAGGTCTGCATACTATTTTAGTTTATAAGCAGTAGGACTATATTATTCTATTATTTGTATATTTTCTTGACTTCAAAAAGTGATGCGGTTATCCTATTTTGATAAATAAACTATTTGAATTTCCATATCTAGTTTTCAGGAGGACCGTCCCCTTTACACAGTTACAATTACACGCGTTTTAATCCTTTAAAAGTGTTTTATTTAAAAGATATTTGATTTTGATGCTGGGTATGCTATACCATTTCGCATGAATTTTGTTATGTCTCAAAATATTTTAAAATCTTATAACTAGATTCACTTATTAGTGCGTGAAATAAACAAACAAAATCTTTTCAGGTTTTCATATTTGTATAAATGGAGTCATATAAGCATTCTCGAATGTTCATGGGTAAAAAGCTTACCGGGTATCTTAATCGATTCTAGTTTCAAATTGCGTTTGATTCTTTAAATATTAATACAAACAAAAGTATTTATGACTAACTAGCTGATGCTTGCGACTTTGTCCGCGTAGATAAAGGGTTTTTAAAAATAATAAGCAAGTTCGCAATTGATGATTATCTCATGTCCTATTCCAGTTCCGCTTCCTGTTTTTGCTCCCGTTCCCAATATATTTTATGAATCTTATTTCGAGGAAGATTGCTATGGCAAACTAAACCTACTATTGGTATAGTTATAGCTCATCGATGTGAATTTCAGTTTTTCACTAATCCCGCGGGAACTTTGGATTTTTTCGGGATAAAATGTAGCCTTTGTTCATTCCCAAGCTTTATTCTATCGCTTTACCATATTGCATCAAAATCAGTTGAGTAGCTCCAGCGTAAAAGAGTAACATAGAAACTCACATTCACATATATAATATTAGTAGGGATTTGCTGCACGTATAAAATAACATTCAATTTATTTATTTTTTATAAAAATAAGGGACAAGACGAGCAGGATGTAATTGATACGCCCTGCCCATCACAATGTAGGGACGCTACAATCACGCTCGTCTCCTTGAGACATAAGATGTCAAGTAATTTGCCCAGTAATTTGACTAGTTACGGCGCCCTTCGGGCCGAAACACAATAATGCTTACACATGACTGCTTCACGGCAGAAATAGGCGCCGTTGGGGTACCCATAATCTAGCCGGCATCCGAGCCTGGACTGGTTGTTTTTGCTTTGTTTTCATTCAAATATGATATTGTAGTTATAAATCTCAGATGTTTTCTCAAAGCAAGAGCCTTAAGCTGTTTTCTTTGAATCACGTACAATATGTTCTTAAAACAAGGTTTCAGGTGAGAAAATATTATGAAATAGTGTTTTATTAACACTACCGAAGCACACAACATGTTTGCTTCATAAAACGATTTTCGTATAAAGTTCTGCGTCTTATATTTTAAATTTATGTCACATAAGGCGGTGTGGATTTTGTCGAAATATTTTTCGCTGTCCCGGAGACACGTTGTGGCAATAATGTCGTGATTTGAAACTTGTTTAATGTATTTGTTTTGAAAAATATAATAATTTTACTACTATTTTATTTAATGAAAATATTTCTCTTGAACTTCAACTAATTATCTTACACTGAAAAACGTGTATTAGGTATTTATCTTTTCTAATATATAAAATTCTCGTGTCATGACCGATTCTCATGAAATTTTGTGTGCATATTGGGTAGGTCTGAGAATCGGACAACATCTATTTTTCATCCCCCTAAATGTTAAGGGTATTTTTTTAATTCTTTGGCATTTTTTTTTAAATTTGTTTGATTATTAGTCAACATTAAAAAAAACACACAACTTCAAATTTTCACCCATCTACGATCAACAGTTACTTTTGTATCGCGATTTTAATATCGGCAATACAACGTTTGCTGGGTCAGCTAGAATAAATATAAAATTATTTAAACATAAATGAATGTTGTTTTTATACATCCTGTTTTGTAAGCATAGTCAAATATTATTATTACAACTTATTTTAAAATTGTTTTTTTTTTCATAAATATCTCGTTTGTTCAGACTGAAATAACAAATACAACATGTATGATATTTTTTGTAATGAAAATAAGGGTCGGGACGAGCAGAACGTTCAGCTGATGGTAATTGATACGCCCTACTCATTGCCGCAGTGCCGCTCATGATTCTTGAAAAACCTAAAAATTCTGAGCGGCAATACAATTGCGCTCGTCACCCAGAGCATATTCGTTCCATTTGCCCAGTAATTTCACTAGCGACGGCGCCCTCTAGACCGAAAAACTGTAATGTTTACACATTACTGCTTAATGGCAGAAATAGGCGCCGTAGTTGTACCTATAATCTAGCCGGCTTCCAGTGCAAAAGAGCCTCCCACTTGTTAAAATTTTACTTAAAATAGGTTATTATACTGTCTGTACAGATATTTATTACATGTAGGTACATGTCACGGGTACTGCTTGAAGGTTTAGTAAACTTAGTTTTACCCGGGTATAACTAGTATTACCCAAGCCTATTGGGTAATACTCTACCCAGCTAGTGTTGGGTATAGGTGTATAGGGGAAAACACCGAATACAAATTAATGTTGCTTACATTTCAGACTTTACCCAAATCTAATTTAGTATATAGAGTTGGTAAATCTTTTCTTTTGTCTAATATTAATAATTCTAATAATGTTTAGTTGTAAGTCCTAATAGTTTGGTTTTAAGTAAGTAGTAGTTAAGTATGTACACACAGTTAAATGTTTTTTAAAGCGCATTAACTTGCCAATAAACTGTTAAAGTTTGGCAAGATATATCAATAAGTTAAAAGTGTACTTATTTAATTTACTATAAAATTAAAAAAAAAAGCTCTTGGGTAATTCTAGTTATAACTGGCTAAAACTAAGTTTACTTAACCTTCTAGCATCACCCGTAAAAATGATTTATAAATGATGTGAATGATTCCTTGGTATAAATTATGTGTTAGATAAATGTTACAACTATATCTTAATATTTAAAAGTGGCTTTTGGTTTTTGTCATAGTAATAGTAATGCATTAGTAAGTACAAGTTAGACTAATATATTTTATTTTACGCTAAAGACATTAACTTGAATAGGTTTTTTAGTTGTATGTAAGCTATTGCATAGCTTCTATCGCGGGCCTTGAGCGTGGAGACCGAATCCAGAAATTCCGTAATGAAAATAACGTAACACTTACTTACTAGATCTATATAGATATTTCGCTACGGTCATTACAGTTGCCGTGGAACAGCGGTTATCACGTATGCTTTTTGTGCAGAAGGTCCCAGGTTCGGGCCTGGGGTTACGTCTTGATTTTTTTTTATTTCTTTAATTTTTTTATGACGTTTTTTAAATTTTTATTATTATGACAAGCATTTTTATTTAGTTTCACCTGTCCGGTTGTCTGTCTGTTATCAAATCTTGCAAGTAAAAATTTACTCACTTCCCGTTTGCTTTTTTTTTACATTAACTTTACCAAAAAATAATACTGCATAAATAAAATAAATAAATAATTATAATTGCATAAGTTGATAAAAAATGCTATGCAATAGCTTTACCGCGGCAGTCCCCGAGTGCCACACGTCTTTTTTTATTAGTTTTTGAACTAGACAGGGGCAGTTAATTAAAACATTGCCAATTACTGACTAGCCTATTATTGTAAAAAAATATTGTAATAGTAATAGGACTATTTTCTTTTGTAAAATGGATTACAATTAAATATTCTATGTGTATGTGATAATGAAGTGTGTGATTAGTATTGATTTAAACAATTAATATCATTCATAATTATAATATTATGTCGGTGCTTTAGTTAACTATTTGTTGTGAATTATTTACAATTATCATAAAATGTAATAAATTGTAATTTTTAATAAAAATTAAATAAATTGATAATTAATAATTATGAGATTTTCAATATCTAGTTCCCTTTTCAAATCAAAAGGAATAAGTTAACTCGTCAGGTGAATAATTGTAATATCATAGTATTTTATACAACAGTTGTATAATGAGGGTCAAAAACGCGAGTGGTGAGACTCACATCGCAATGAATGACGCCACTCGCGTTTTTTGTCGCATACAATATTTTTTTACGACTTCGTAATTTAACGTATTAATAAACCACGGATTAGTAAAAAAAGTAGGAATCCGTGCCGTGATATTAGCAAGTGAAGCACCTTTATGGTAGCGTGTGTGCGGTTACGGGGGATACCAGTTACACAAGTTTTTCTCCCTTAAATAATCATATATCCACATATACTTTTTTAGTATTGTTTTTACACTTTTTCACAACGCACAACGGTATTTTTAAAATATTTTATTGTGACGCAAACTGTTCTGCCATACACGATGGCAAGTCTCACTATGGCGGCCGATCGGCTGTTTTAGTGTGTGTGCGTGGGGCTATGTATTTACACATTTACCGGCTTGTTTTGGTGCTTCACTGTTGTGTAAGGTGACACGGAGTCCTTCTTTTCTTACTCGTCCGTGTAATAAACCAACAAATAGCACAAGTTTTCAAGTTTCCGCTTAAATGGGCGGGAAATGTATTGTTTACATACTGAACTCTAGTGAGAGGTTTCAGTTTTCCTTCAAGGAATGGCAAAGGTACACCCATACAGCCAACGCGGCAAAATTGAAAATATACCCAATAGTATCATGGCAAATTATATTAAGAAGTTTTTTTCTTAAGTTGACATAAAAATGTTTAGTCTATTAATTTAAACATGAAAATATTACGTATATATTATGTACTATCTAATATTTCTATGAAATGGCACCAAAACAGCTATGCTTTTTTGGCGAAATTATAGTACTGTAAGCAATGCCTATTTTGACCATAGAGTATAGACTTGTTCAGAGACTTAATAAAGTACGTACTTATATCACTGATCGTGGCTGTATAAATGACAGATAAAAGTAGAGAAGTAGAAAAAATATCTTAATATAATATATTTTTTAAGAAGCGATGTCACTATGTATGACTGTCGTAATCTCCCAAAATATACTTATGCTCCGTTCCGACACCAGAGGAAACCTGGAATTCTATTCTGATGTGTGTTCCCGACACTGGTACGAACCGATCAATACGACTTAAAGTCCTTCAAGCATAGACTATACTGGAACCTTAAAGGCTTGCATCACATCTCATGACCTCTGGTAGTACGGATTGCAGCTGGATTATTACATCACGTGAGCCTGATTGCTTCTCTTAAGTAGGTATATAAAAAGGTACATAAAGTTCGAGGGTGTTTGATAACTGAGACAAAACTTCTGTAGTTTTGTCTCAGTAAGCTACGCCTTAGGTCCATGTTGCGATGCGTCAATCAGATCATTTTCTTATAACTATGGGTCGAGTAGCTTGGGAGAGTAAGATCGCTTTGTGCTGTTTCTTATACAAAAACCAAATGCTGGTAAGAGTGACATGCGAAGGAATCTCTTTTGTAAAAGTTACTTTTTTAAAAATAGAAAAGGAACAAAAAAAATTCGGGGTTCCCATACTTAAAACTTAAACTCTTTATTTATCATACGTGTGGGGTGTGGATAGGTCTCCAAAAATGATATTGAGGTTTCTAATATCATTTTTTTTTTCAAACTGAATTTTTGCACAAGAGAAACTTCCAAAATGGTAAAGTGTGTCCCCTGTTACTTCTAAAATAAAAGAATTATAAAACCAATAGTAAATATTTCATATACATAACCATGCAAACTTCTACCGAACGGTTTGAACGAGATCTAGTAAGTAGTTTTTTTTAAATACGTATTAATGATGAGAGCTCATTTGCACTGTATGATTTTTGCCTATTCCATTTAAATAATTTAATATCATTTTCCTTTTAATATAACTTTTATATTATGTTTCTTGCTGCTACAGAAGCCTTCATGGGTGAGTCCGACTCGCACTTGACCGTTTTTTTTCTTCGTATTGCAGCCATTTTGAAAAAAGGTTTCTAATTATTTTCTGTTATGCCAGTAAAACACCATCTGTCAATTTTTTTAACCTCTCTAACTATTGCGGCTGTGCGCTTTTGGCATTTTTTGAGATAGGATAAAACAATTGAAATCACGACACGGTGTTACACTTCATTTAAAAGTATTTCCTTCAGAATAAAATTATTCCTGACAATACAAAAAATACACACACATTCAAGTTTTTCACTAGTAAACAGTGGCACTCCCGGAGAGGCAAGACTTTTTTTTGTGCTAATACTGTTGAAGGAACCGGAAAATCTGTATGTAATTTTTCACATTCTCAGACACTTTACTATTATAGAACGTTTTGTAACAAACGTTAAGTAGAATACTCCAAAAACTTTTTTAAATATATTTAAAAAAATATCCTTGTTCACAGATTAATTAGTTTAAATATAATATTTCAAAATTAAGTTTGAACTTCAAGCTGCTCACGAACACAAGCAATACGTCTCCAAAGAGCAATTCAACGGAATTAAGTTTATCAAACAACACTTCAATGGCCCTTTGTACGAAAATTTGTTTATATTAATTTTTCGTGAAAATATCATCTCGTCTTAGGCCTTTGACTGCTTTAATAATAAATCTGTATTTGTGAGGTTTTATTTCAAGAAGATTCTTTTGTTATATTCTAAAAAAAATTAATTGCCTACGCGTACATTTTTCAAAATGCCTGATTGCTGTGGTGTTGCATGCGAATGTGGGTGAATAATCTCTTAACAGGCATAAAAGGCATTTATTTTCTCAAAATATATTCCTTTAGAATTTTTTTTTTATGTCATTTCTAATATACTTGATACTACTACCACTTCGGAAACAAATCGCGCTCACAGAGAGAAGAAGAGGTGCAAGAAACTCTCTCAGCATTCTTTTTTTGCGCTCTTTTCAACAAAAATATACAATATTGTACAGTCATTTCTATCGCTATAAAATAATCACAATCTAGTCCCAGTCTGTCCGATCATTTGGATATTCAGCTGTGGAGTAGTAGGATTTATGATAGAGGCATTTTTTTTATAAAACAATTAAATTTATTTATAGATAATGCTTGAACAGTGGCTGGGACTTTATTATAGAAGTGTATACATTTACCCTTAAAGCTATTATGTATCTTATGAAGCCTCCTAAATAAGTTACAAGCAATCCCTTATTTCTAGTGTTATAATAATAAAAATCACTATTAAGAGCAAAAAGGTGACGATTTTTGTGAACATATATTAAATATTCACAAATGTATTGACAATGAACAGTCATAATATTTATTTCTTTAAATTTTTCTTTGAGAGACTGTCTATAACCAAGCTGATTTATAGCACGAACAGGTCTCTTTTGCAGAGCAAAAACCATATCAATGTCAGCAGCATGACCCCATATTAAAATACCGTACGTCATGATGCTGAACATCAGGTGCGCCCCGTAGACTCGTCTACCGCTTCTGTTAAAAAAATAAAAACTAAAAACAAACTTAGTAACTACTCTCCTTCTTTGGAGTTAAGGGATCCATCTCTTTCATCTAAACGATTTCTTAAGACTCTTCCTCGCCAGTTTTCTGTTGGCTGTTAGCTAAAAACGAGATGCTCTCCACTTCACTGTACATTTCAGCAGACATTTTATTATATAGTATATTATACATTTAACCTTTGTTTTTAACGTTAGCGTTAGATTGAGAGTGGAAACTCTGATTATTTGAGTGGTGATACGATGTCGGAGTCAAAAAAACAGGATGTAAAGGCAATTTTTTTTTTTTATTAGCCTATCGGATCCCACCGCTGGACAAAGGCCTCACCCCCTTACTCCATTTAAATAGGTCCTACGCCAGCTCCGACCAGGCCTTATTATAAGCATCCAGATAGTCACGCCATTGTTTTCGGAGTCTGCCTCGACGTCTTTGCCCGTCCTTAGGCACTCAATTAACCAAGAGTAAGGCCTGTCAGTATTTTTTTTAAAGAAAGATGCCTTAAAATGCCATAATAACATACCAGCGTTGGTTGACTTTATTTCGTGTCAGAATTGCAGAATGCAACATAGCTTATTGATATGAGGTAAGAATCTACTTACTTATTTACTGTTGTGTCTTTTTTCAACATATTATAATTGTGAGTTGAGGCCCGTCTGGCCCAACTTATCAAGTAATCATCTTGGAATGGCTGTCATGAATACTGAACGGCAGAAGCAAACCCAGGGCGGTAACCATCAAGGAAAACATACGCAGCCCTAGCATCAAATAGGTTAAACGAAAAATTTCGAAAAGAACTGGAGGGTAATCAGGAGAGATGCTCAGGACCGAAGACGATTGAGATATACAGGTACTTATGTCAATAAATTGTGATGTCAATTAACTACTGTCATTTTATATACATGGACGATAATAACAGATTCACTTGACATAGATGCGACATAATTATTTTAAAAAAGCTAATAAAAATAAACTTCTGAGGAACCATTTGTCCCATTTACATGTCTGGCAAACCCATCCAAGTTACAATACTATACACACACGCACATACACACACACATTGAAACAAGCAAATTCTTACACTTGCTTTTATTTTTTATTTAGTATTGATATATTTGAAATTATATTATGATATTGCTTTTTAGAGTCTCTTCGAAATTTGCCATTCCAATGTCAAAAAATGTCTGCCAAGTTAAACGGTTTATTGATAAGCATGGCTTTTTTTATCTATGATATAACCACAGAAGACATATTATAACTCAAATCTAATCTCCAGCTGTTACTATCGAGGCGATTCATTGAACTTCACGATGTAATACAATTATTATTGTCGACGCCAGATTACCTATCGTCGACTGGATTAAATTTAATTTTATTATTATATCGAGTCATACACCTAAACCTATCAAACAATTACTCTAATATTACTCCATTTACCTACTCTGTCAATGTTACTTAATCCTTCATCTATCTGTCAAATACAATATTCATTCATTTACTCTTCTACTTCGACTACTTGCACACGACACGTCAACTACACAAGAACTATTTTATCTAATCCTGTTAAGACAGACGAAATATAAATCTTTAAGAAGATATCAATCTTTCTTTTGTTCATCGCGAACAATTATAAGCTTATAAAATATTAAAACTTATTGTAATGTAATGAGAATGCATAATAAGTGAAAATATTGATTTAAATATTTTTTTTTGTCAGAAAAGCTCACCCGTCCATCTAATCAAAAAAGGTTAAATTAATGCATAGCTTGCAACAAAAGACTATTTGCTTAAAGTAAATTGGTTCATTTACTGATGAAAATCTAAATATTCTCTGTGGTGTCACTGTTTTATTTTAATACTGTGTACAGAAGCAGGAAGCAATTGAATGAAATTGAAACAAAATTGCGTCCTCAAAGGCTATTTAGCTATTGCCACAAAAGTAAACAAAGGTTCGAAAACGCGAGTTCAATAAGTTTTATTAAAACGGAAATTTGCATTTCAAATATCGTGGTGACTCGTTTACATAATTCAAGGAATGACGGTAAACAATAGGATTGTGTTTTTAACACTTTTAATTGCTTTGTAATTGAATTTCCTGATAACAAAAAAACGTCCTTCCGAAATTGAATTTTGCGAAGCATAGATTGTTTTGAATCTAAAACTTTTAAATCACTTCTTTTCAGATGTGGAAGTGAAGAAATGTATTTTTTGAAGTGATGGTGGTAGAGACCACTTAATGAATTCAGAAGTTTTGAAAGAGCGACATCTCTGAATGAAAGAATGCTGGGAGAGTTTGTTGCGCCGCTTCTTCTCTGTCAGAGCGCCATGTTTCCAAAGTTGTAGTAGTATCTAGCATGTTAGAAATGACATCAAAAAGAATTCTAAAGGAATAAATTTTCAGAAGACAAATACCATTTATGCCTTTTATGCATTTCATCTCAAGCCAATTTCCTGAATTATTGGGGTTTTACATGCCTGTTAAGTAGATCCTATAGATGGCGCTACAACCCAAGGGTTAAACAAACCGATCATGAGTCACGCGGATGTAATGCTTAGTCGAAAAGAGCGCAGGGTCGTATCCCAAGAGGCACGGGTTCGAGTCTCACATTATCCATTTACATTAGAAAGTTCCAACTCACCTCTGGTCTGCCGTTTACCAACTAAACACGTCTTAATACTAACCCCTTTATTGAAGTCTGCAAAATGCTAGATTCAAATTCGTTCAAAATAAATAAAAAAAGACAATGAAGCCCAAATAAAACAAAAAATCGTCGAATGATGGAGTACTGAGGTAACAAACATTCAGGAATTGATCACTTATTTAATATTATAACGGCTATAGTAATTCAATAATAAAAAAATTAATGAAACATTATTAACTTGAAATCGGCTTTACTCACGTATCGTCGGTGTTGATAACGATAAGTTTCGGACCATTTGAAGGTCCTTCATCAGGGTAATGAGTGAGTTCGTGGTTACGCCCCGTTTCTCACTACAAATAAGCGCTCGTAGTACAGAGCGTGACAGGCGGGGGGCGCGGGGTGAGGCGAAGTGCCATGATGCATATTGGACATTGTGAGTACATTTTAAGCACCCTTAAACGCCCATAGTTACTGTGGGCCTCATCACCGTCAAGGCTAATGTAAGCCAAATAAGACTGTACACTCTGACAAAATAAGAGCTGTCGAACCAATTAGGGCTTATGTGATGCAGTCCACTGACAAACAGGTGTAAGACCATGAATCAATAGCGTTCTATACACATTTTATGGACAAATTATCATTCTTTATTATGTAACATAACATTATTATGTAAGCACACTTTCCCTTTCCCCCTTAATCATATGTCCACTGTCAGTGTCCGAATCAAACCTGAACTGAATAAATGTTTTACATTGCTGCATATTGACGAAGAATATATTAAACAATTGGAGCAAACGCGGCAATGTATAGATATATCAGTTCCATACTTCGTCTAAGTTTTCATATGACATGATATGTATAGAACGTCACTGACATGAACGGACGAAACGGACGGACCCTTGATGTATGGTAAGTAATTAGATAATACATTGGTGACAAGTGATGAATGATTACTGCTTTCTAGATTCTAATAAGTGTTCCCATTACCTGGCGACATCTGCATTAATTACAAAACCGCTTTAGAGGTTCAGATATTCAGCAATATTTTAACGCGGCGACATTAACGCTGCAGCACAGAATTTATTACACACCTAGTTATACAATTTTAATTTTAATTACCTTCATATCTGTGAATCCCTAAATACCCGCCTTTGCAACGTTAAAATGTTTATTTAAAGTAGGAGATATGACTGTTTAGTAAAACAAGTAAGGTTCTAGTGGTAAGCGATACGGACTGCCCATTACAATGGAATTCTGGGTTTGTTAATTGAAGCTAAAACTAAGAGACATGAGATGCTGAGTTTTTTTCTTTTTCCACAACAAACACATAACATTCTAATCAAATAAGTACCACGAAAACCTTACGGGCTTATCTGGGCACCTAGAGCCATTCATTTTATTTTTAATTTTCAAATACTTTCAATTTTTTTTCAAATCCTGTTCTTTTTTCAGGAAGTATCTTTTAGTAGCCCCGTGATTAATATGTATGACGGGGGAAGGCCAGTCAAATGGCCGGTTGTGGGCGTTGATTACGACAGCAAGGAAAACACAGTCTTACAAACATATTGTATCATTAATAGCAACAAACGTTACATTCGTAATGGTTCACTTCAAAAAGCATTATGATTATGTAATAAGAACGTGGTGTTCCCGGCATACGCATGCGACACATCCGCCTGGTTCGATAGTTCTTCCCTGACCAGGGTCTTATCACTTGTATACATTGGCGTTTTCTATGGAGGCCGATTAGCTCTCTTTGGTTTCCATATCGCTAGATGGCGTTAGCGACAAATTTGCGAGACGTTTGACGCAATTCCTTATTTCAGTATTATTTTCAAAACTTACTGAATTAAGTTTAAGTTTAATTAAGTAACAGAATACATTGTATCGCACATTTAATTATTTTTTGTTACTTTAAATTCTTTTGTTTCCTTTATTATATAGTAAATTCATGTAAATATGCAGAAACGATACTTAAATTGTAACAGGCTTATCTTTAAATATCAGGTATCCGAGCCAACATTTAGAGAAAAAACTTATTGAAAATTGCTTAGCGGGCGGTATACTATATTGGTATAACTATATTGGTTTTACATATGAAATTAATCCTCATGATATCTAGTATCCGAATTCATCTACAAATTACATATGCAATTCCTCTTACGGCAGTAAACTGATAAGTTATAACAGTATGATCGATACAGTATGGTTTTAATATAAATTTTAATGTTAGTTTTAATGTAAATAAATACTAAAGTAGTTAGATGTGTTGTTTTATTTATGCTTATTTAGTTTAAAATATTACACTAAAATTTAAATCATAAAAGACGTATATACAGGCACGTATAGGAAGTGTAGTTATAGATATAGAAAAATGTAATTTCTTTCGGTTTCACGAGATGGCGCCTGATCCGATGACTCTATTCTTCCCATAATTAGTTACTCTATGTCCCTGACTGCCTGTTGGGCACTCGCCCGGCGCCAGCTTTCGCCCGCACTCGCACCGAACCCCGATTATACCCGAACTAAGACGAATACCAAATCATCTCCTTACCTACTTGATTCTTACGCTCGATATTCTTAACTACGACATTTATATAAAGATTTATAAAATGATATTATGAATGATTTTACGCCAGTTATACATGTAATTTTGTTCCAATTAGAAGAGGCAACAGCATTTGAACTCAAGATATTCACGAATGCTTTTAAAAAGAGACACCATTAGCATAATAGATAATTACAGGCTCAATTTTAATTAACTTCATATCTTTGATCTTAAATACGGCTCGTATTTCTTTCACTAAAAGATAAAAGATATTAAACGGTAGGCTACCTTTAAGAAATGATTTTTATTTTAATTGAGTAATCTTTTCTCCACTAATACAGGATATACAATATGTCAATTCTTAAAATTGTTTTCAAAATGCAAAACTGTACTTCTGAAATTATAAAATAGCACATCCTGCGCTCCAACTAGATACCGCACTACATAAGAACAAGGGCCTTTTTGTAACGGCAACTATTAGATGCTTGTGTGCGTGGCATTTTTTGACGTGACATATTTTACATTTAAATTAAAAAAAATACATAAAACTTCCTGATTATATGTGATCCCACTGTCTTTTTTATTTCTTGTAGTATTATTTTCACAAAGTTTTACTACGCAACCAGGCATTTAAATTTTTAGCAAAGTTTAACAGAACTTGTGGCACGTCAACGACATACATTGTTCGAGACTGGCTGGAGCACACCCACTTTGCACGATGCCGACTACGCCTTCGGTATTTAGTTGGAGCGCAGCGGAGACCAATCCTTAATCTAAGAGCAATCTGAGTTCACTCATCGAACAAGAGAACAGATTTTGTTGTAATAGTGCATCTCCAAAATACCCACAGCTCGATTGGTAGAAAGTCATTTATTCATATATTAAAGTATTGAATCCATAAAGCCTCTATCCTGGAAGGGGATGTATTGCCATACATATAACATTAAAATTAGTTTTTAAAAAGAATTATAAAAATAAAAATTATCAACAGTGGAATTCTTTGCGCTTAGTGTTCACATTATTTGTTGCAGTATTTCAAACGCAGAGCCAGACTAGCGAAACACTCTTAAAAAAAAGCGATTCACTCGATTGTATGAAACGTGCAGTCATTGACAGATGACGGCTATAATCTTGTAAAAAACGGAGATAGTCGAAATCCACTACGCTGTATGCAACTGTTCGCGTTCAAATTTAACCAGATTATATTTCATCACCAATCGCCATATACATTACTATTTCAAACTTAATGTCAAATTACTGCACGTTTCACAATAATCTAAATTTCCATGTAATATCTCGAAATGGGCAGGGCGTATCAGTTACCCTAAGGTGAGCGTCTGTTTATAATAAAAATTAACATAGTAGACAATATTAACTGTGTTGTAAAAAAGTTCAAGATATAAAACTTTAAGTTGTTTTATATAATACTAGTCGACAGACGTTGTCCTGTACACACGTCTTAAATTTGCAAAATCTGTCCAGCCGTTAAGAGGAGTTCTTATTTATATGGACGGAGAGAATTATATTATATGGACGGAATTGAGAATCTAAACCAATCTCAAATTCACTGAAACAAATAAAAAAATCATCAAAATCGGTCCAGCCGTTTAGGAGGTAGTTTAATTGTGAATCTAAACCATTCTCGAATCCACCTGAAGACACACACCAATCTCAAATGCACTGGAACACACAAAAATATCATCAAAATCGGTCCAGCCGTCTAGGAGGAGATCAGTGACATACACACTCACAGAAGAATTATATATATAAGGATAATTTAATCTTAACACAATCAGGGCGAACCACTTGTACCAAATATATACAACATTATAATTTATTTATACATACGATATTACAATTTGGTGTAACTACAATTCCATTTTAAGAAATGTAGGTTTTATCAGGGTTTATTAGCTCTATATACCCTCACTCTTTGTAATATTTGACAAAAAGAGAAAGAATAGGTGTTCTCTATACTTGAAGAACTTTACATTAACAGCCTATTTATTTATTTATTTATTTATTGAAGCACACCACATCATATACAATACAATTTTCTTAATCTAATGTTACAATTAGTAGTTCTAAAGTATACGACAATTATGGTGAACATAAAAATTACAAAAAATACTCCCTAAATTCTTCTGAAAAATAGAACTAATACTATCTAAACTATAATAAAAACAAAAAAATAAAAAATGAAAGTACAAATTATAACTTTAACTTATTAAAATAATGAAAATAATGAAGACGAAAAAAAAGAAAAACTACTTATTTGACAAATGCGATTGAGTACGAGCTAAGTGTTTAACAAAACTTTCTTTAAACCTGATCAGCCCACCACCGAATATATCAAGTTCTGAATTGGTATCGTTTAACTTATTGTACTCGCGAAGAATTCGAGCGAGAGGCGCCTGAACTCCCAGGTTGGTTTTTACAGAAGGAACTAGGAAGATTCTCTTGATTTCCTATTAATTGTAAATGTTAATCTTGTTTGAAATGAAATGAAAAATAATTTATTTTGGAAGAAAAACTGATACATTGACACAAAAGAGTTAAGGAAAACAACTTAATTGCTTAATCTTAATACTTAACTTACTTCATACAAAAGAAAAAAAAATAATACTGAATGTGGCAGTGGTCTTCCAAAACTAAAGTCCACTCAGTTATAGTTGTGTCCATACATACATAATAAACACAACACTAATTTTCAGTGATCCATTGAGTGACGTTTGGAGCTTTCGTGAAATATTTTAAGAGCAAAATATAATGAATTGTGGCTAATAAATAAAAATTGTACAAATAAAATTTACTAGAAATAAACTATGACAATAATAAAAATACGTATGAATGTAAATATATACGAAGTAAAAAAATATAATAATGATAAATAGTTGTTTTACATAATACTATGACATTTAAACAGTGCTCACCAAGGCTGGGGATGTAGGGAGGTATTGGTCATAAAATTACATAAATTTTTGTTTTTGTAATTTATCCTAAAATTCGTAAAAAAAATGTTACCAACAAAAAAAACTTTATATCAAGCAGATTATTAGTGTTTTGGTGCAACATTCCCTTAATTTGCGGAGCGCTTTGTTTAGCTTTGACTCGGTTAACAGAACGATTTGAATTTTACGTGTTTTCACCCTTGGGAAATGAAATGTTCTTGTAAGAAAAATATTCCGTTTACGTTGGATACAAATGGTTCGTATTATTTACGTGTTGGAACTTTTTCACGAATCGTTTCCGTCGTCTTGGGATTTATATAGATAATAAGGCCTGTATGTTTATATTAACAATTTTCCATAATAATTATCAATTTAGGTTGTGCAATAGGTCATTGTGCTCCAAATCAGCCAGTATATTAAGAGCGGCTAATTGCCCTTATAATCGCGTCGATTAGAACAACAACACAATATACAGAAAATTCAAAAGTCAAAATTGATGTTACATAATAAATATTATTATTTATAAAGTCCATGTTTGCCACATTTATGAAGTGAAACTTATATAAAATAGCCAAAATAAATCCTATCTATTCCTATAACTAATATGTAAGTTATTAAAATCTGTATAATATATATAAGAGATTTCCACGTATATAGTCACTCATCACAATATCTCTGGAACCATTAGAGCTAAAGACTTGAAATTTGGTAGGAATATTCTTTTCAGCGAGTAGCGGTCAGCTAAGAACAGATTTTACGAAATTCTACCCGCAAGTTTTTTTTTATTATGAACAGAATAACGTCTGCCGGGTCAGCTAGTATTAACAGTCACATAAACAAATTTGCTACTCAACTTCAGGGACCTGGAAGCCTTAAATTCACAAGGATTGAGAGACTGGAACTGGAAAAGCTTCTCCAAATACAATACCAATATACAATCATAATCAGACAGAAGTTGGAAGACAGATTGCCAAGTCGCCGAATACAAAAAGACAAAAAAGAAAAAAAATTAAACATTCATCTATCAAATTGTGATCTTTGATTATGCAAACATAATTATGTATGTTCCTCATCATTGAATCAATATTCATTTTGAACGTTACGTGTAGGGAAAACAAAGTTCAATACCAGTCTGCAACTTCGTAAGCTAACGTATTTCTTTCCGTCTGAATATTTGCACTGTTTCCAGCGCAAACAATGCCGTGAAATTCCAACCGCAAACAGCTTGCAAATGAAAGCCCTGCAAAATGTACGTCTTGACTGTAATCTTGAGCAGGTAGATTTTATAAAATTTACAATCTTGGATGGCAGTGAATGAAAAATAAATGATTTAAAATGATACATTTTTAATGACACTTTTCGGATAATGTATAAGCACAGAGTAGGGATAGATATTTACGTATATACATATACCTTTACCCGCGGCATCGTTCGCGTTGAATTGTTACTTTGGGCATTTTTTTCATCTTTTAGGATACTTTTCAAATAAAACACATACAAACTGCTCTTTTCGTTGGTGGCAGCACTGACACAGTGCATATTCCTTGTCATTGTGGACAGTCTCTTTAATAGTATTTCCCTGTGAACTTTAATCTCCTATTTCATCCCCATGTAGGTCAAAGTTTCAAAAATGCTCGAACAAATGTTTATTAATTATTTATTATCAAGTACCTGAATACAAAGTTTCATGGTTTTATCTTCGAGAGTGACGGATTTCCATACAAACTGCAATCCTCTATTTGCACCCCTCCATTTATTTATTTTACAAAAGGTAGTCAAATGCCTTTTTTTAATGCTCTAGTCTATTTCTGTACTATATTTTATCAAAATTGGTTCGGAGGCGTGAAAGTATAACAAACAAACTACCGTTCACATTTATAATATTATTAAGGACAAGTCAAAAACTGATACATTCAAAAAACTACGAAGAAGCTACGAAGTATTTTTGCTTTGATTAGCTTTTTCTTGACCGATTTCTATGATAGATATATGAATTTTGTTTTCCTGCTTAAGCAAACATTAACATGTTTGGACTTGATTATCTTTATTACCTTTCAACTTTAATGCCATATTAGATTATAAATGAAAATTTACAGAAAAAAATTGCAACCTCATCAAAAATGCGTGCTACAATCAAAAAGGCTTCTACACATAGATTCCTGCAGTTAAATATAACAAATTATGCCCAAAATTCCATAATTCCGCGTCTGTCACGAATTTTTAATAAACAGTACGTATTTCGCTTATCAAAAATTAAGTTAAAAACAGAAATAATAAAACATCATCGTAAAAAATAATAATAATAGGTAACGCAACACACACAAACACACACGCACACACACACCACACACGCACACACACCACACACACACACGCGCGCGCTATTGTAATCTTTTATTTGTTAGTATATATAGTACATTTTTAAGTCTATTCTGTTAATATATGATTTCTTTTTATAATTTAAAATTTATGTAATCCTATGTGGCTTTATGTAAAACCTAGGTTAATATTGTAAAAATAATTGTTGTGTACGCTGTTGATTACTTTAATAAATAAATAAAAGAGAGTGCAGAGTGGCTGAAATGTACAGAAAAAACAAGCATCGTTTATTAAAATAGGCGATATTTGCGGAAATCCATAATCATCCAAGTTTTGTGAGCCTTCTTGAGTGTGAATTCCGCTAAGATTCATCTTACACGAGGCATCCTCAGTGGATGTTCACTCGCCAAATTCAGGCATGCATTGAGTCTCGTGCCAACATTTGAATACAAGCAAAATGACAGTGTACAGTCACAGTACAAACACTGATGAATTTAATTATACAATTCATCATATTCTATCCACCATTTTACTAAGGTATTTTAAGATATTCTATTTAATGCTGTTCAAAAATTCTAGCCTTGCAAAATGTCTGCAGTAAACTGCTGACTCATGTGGGTTTACGTTGCATTAGAGCTGCTGCAAAGATCAGTTTAACGATGTTTTAGCGTGACAAAAGCGTGCTCGCTTTTGAGTGAACCGCGCGCTAATATTTGGACTGTCCTAATGTATTTAGTATTGTTTCTCTTCCTTCGTATACTAGCTATTTATTTATCTTGTTTTAGTATTAAACGTGTTGTTTACAATTTAATGGTAATTTTGATCGTATTTCAGTAAACTTAAAAATTTGACTTTTCTTTCCAGCTTATCTTCTCCGATTGAAGTTGTGTGAGGCTCCTTTGCACAGGATGCCGGCTAGATTATGTGTACCACAACGGTGCCTATTTCTGCCGTCAAAAAATTCAAAATTCAAAATAAAAAAATAATCAAAAATTTATTTATTTAGCATTTTAGTAAATAGTATTTGAAGGACTTCCCTTTTAAGTTCGGAGAACCTGTGTTAGGGAAGACCGCTCTTTCCAACGGATAAGAATGCTTACACATTTGACAAAAACATAAATTATACTTAAATAAACCAATCTTAGGTATAAAATAAACAAACTAAAAATTGTTTCAATATTGAAGGTAGATTAATATTTGCGTGGCTCACACTAAACTTGTAAATAATATACCTACACAAAAACACTTGTCATCGTCTCAAGAATGTGCGACCACTGTAACTATGAACTAAGGTAATTTGTAGTTTTACGAATATTTATATAATAGTAAAAGGTTTAAAGTACGATATTTAGATAACAAGCAAATTACAGCAAGCGAAATTTAATTATCTATTCATGTAATATACTATACTATAATTACAACAAAATTAATATAATATAGTTTTTTTTTAGAACACACATTTACACTATTTTACTCATATTATAATTAATTTAGCAAGTTTTCGGTTTCTAAATAATTAAGAGTTTTCAGCCATTTAGTAACGCTAGTTTTATATTCCCTATATGTCTTTGTGTATATATTTAAGATTTTATTTGCGGTATTGTATAATTTAGTAGCCTGTGCATTAAATTGTTTAGAAGCAAATTTAGTTTTAGTAAATTTACATTTAACTACTGTATTTTTTTTACGTTTATTTAAAATCAAAGGATCTATAGATTTACTTTTGTGTATTTTTAGTATGCATTGCAATATATATAATTTTCTTACGGATAAAAGGTCCGCATCTTCATATAATTTTGTGGTATCATACAGACGATTTTTGCGTATATATATATATTATTTCATATATTTAATTATTGCTCTCTGTGCTCGTTCTATGCTTAAAAATTGAGTTTTAAAAGTACCCCCCCAGATTCTTATACAATATAGAAGGATAGATTGTATCAGAGATGTATATATATACTTAATAAGTTTGATATCACAGACGTTACGTAGGCGTTTGAATATCCAGATCAATTTTCTTGCTCTGTTGGCAACAACATTTAACTGAGGATACCATGATAAATTTTTGTCTATAATTACTCCGAGGTATTTGGTGGTGTATACTCTTTCAAGTTTAGTGTACAGACAGTTTTCTATATCAGCCATGTCACATGCATGAGTAGATAAGGTAAAATTTTTATTAGGTTGAGTAGAATCTTTTATTAAAAATGTAATATAATTTGTTTTCGTTAAATTTAAAGTAAGAATGTTAATTTTAAGCCAGTTTTGTACTAAGATAAGTCCTTTCTCTGACAAATAAAAGACCTCCTCCCAACTGTCTCCATGAAATAGCAGGGCAGTGTCGTCGGCATAAGAGAAAACTTGTCCATTTTGTATTTTTAAATTTGTTAGGTCTTTGATATACATTAAAAATAGCGTAGGTCCGAGAACACTACCCTGAGGAATTCCGTATGACGTAGAATATTTAACAGAACTAAAAATTTCTTTATAAATTTTTACACGTTGTGCTCGATTATGAAGGTAATCAGTCAGTAAATTTAAAAAGTTACCTCTTATACCAATTTTTTCAATTTTACGCAAAAGTATAGGAATAGAAACGGTGTCAACGGCCTTTTTTAGGTCAAGAAAAATACATAGAGTTTTTTTATTTCCATCCACATATTTTGTTACCTCTTGAGTAAGATCTTGAATAACATCCTCAGTGCTGACTCCCTCACGAAAGCCATACTGGGATTTAGATAACAAACCATACGTATTTAAGTACTTGATTATTCTAGTATTTATAATCTTTTCTAATATTTTAGAGATAACTGTTAAGACGGAAATAGGTCGATAGTTATTAACATCCTCTTTAGACCCACCCTTATATACAGGATGTATAATGGAGCATTTGAGTTCTTGTGGAAAAATACCATGAGCGAGTGATAGTGAACAAAGTCGTGTGATTATAGGAGTAAGTTCTTTTTTCGCCACTTTAATAAACTTGGTTGGGATATTGTCATAGCCCGAGGCAGTCTCTGATTTTAAGTTTGATATAATTGTTGCTACATCTGATGGCTCGGGTTCTAGTATTCCAATTGTATTTGCTTGTGATGGAAGTCGATGAAAATATTGCTGTACAATATGAGGAGGTGTTGAGATTCCAATAGCTAAAGATTTTCCAACGTTAACGAAATAATTGTTTAGAAAGCAAGCTGATTCAGTGGGTGTAGGTTTTAACTGTGTAAGTTCTATATTTTGTTGTTTTTGTTTATTTAAATTAGTTATAGTTTTGATACTATTCCAAAGTGACTTATTGTTAGATTGAGATTTATTAAGTATTTCGCTTTCGTATTTACGTCTTAGTTGCTTCACTAAATTATTGCAAAAATTTCGATATCGTCGGTAAGTTATTCTGAGTATTTCATTAGATTCATCACTTCTTAGCTGTTGCTGTAATTTATTTCTGGTTCTAATGCATTTTGAAATGCCTGGTGTTATCCAAGGTTTTATTATTTTTTTGTTACTTGAAATTCTTACCAATTTAGTATTTTTGTTAAGTGCATATTGTATGTATTTGTGTAATTCTTGTGTTAATGTATTAGGGTCTTTTATTTTTAATATATCTGGATTATATTTTTCTTGCAGGGTCTTAAGTGCTTCTTCATAATTGATAACAGATTTCGTTTTAGGTGTGGTAGAATCTTTTATTTTTTTTCGATATAGATAAATAACAGTCATTTTATGGTCCGTAATTGTAGTGTTTAGAACTCCTATAAAAGTATTAAATTGGGAAGGATCAAGGTTAATTATTATATGGTCTAAACAACTATTTTTTCTAGTATCAAATTTATGACCAGGTAGTAACCTATGTGAAGCCAATGTATCTAAATATGAATTAGCGTATTTCTCACTGTGCCCTTCAATAATATTTATGTTTATATCTCCTGTAATTATGACATTAGATTTTAGATGGGATGAATCTAGATAGGTGTTTAATGAAGTTATAAAATTTTCAGGTTTCTTTTCTACTGGCGGCCGGTATATACAAATTAGTGTCACTCTAGATACAGAACTTCGAAATACAATCTCAAGGCAGGAAGCTCCATCCAAAGCAACTTCTTTGACACTATGTTCTAATGTTTTTTTTACAAATACCACAACACCATCATTTTGATTTACTTTTCTATCAGTGTTATAAGTAAAATAGTAGGGTTTCTATGGAACTAGTTTTTCGGGATCTATTCTGCATTCAGTTAAAACTATTACGTCATTATTACTTTATAGCATACTTATATTGATATCTAAGTCATCTAAGTTCGATGTGTTATAAACGCTTCTTATATTTTGGGTTACGACGGAGAGGATAAATCTTCCCTAGGAGTGTTTTTATTAAAATACTCAATAGAACATTGTTGAGCTGTGATGTTATTTGTCAGGCTATCTAAATCTTCCAACAGAGTTATTCTATGATATAATAATGGATAACCATTAAAGGTGTTTTTGTTACAATAGGTGTAAATCTTAAATTGTATATTATGCATGATACTATTATTTCTGTAGAGATTTATACTTTGGTTTATTTTAGTTACTGGCTTAATTAAGTATAGTATTTTATTAATTTTAGTATGTTTGGTAGTCTTATATAACGTAACTTGGTAACATCAATAAAAGGCGCTCCTGTGATTGCTCTTGTGTTGCAAGAGAATATAGGCGGCAATGATCACTTGACATAATGTGACCCGTACGCTGATTTGTCCTCTTCTTCTGTAATAAAAAAACTTCTACAACATTTATACCAGGGTGTTTGCACTATTATATTTAATTTAAATTATGTAAATTAAATAATGAAATATATGTACCTTAAGATCATGCATTGGTGTAAAAATCAATCTTGCAAGATATTTTATTGAATTTGGATAGAAGTGGAATGATTATTTATTTTAAATTTTCAAGTGAAGCTAGAATGCGTAGTTTCTATCTCTGTTTAAGTATTACCTGATTCCAGAAGTGAAAAATCAATCAACAATATTTATCTCATTAAATAAAAAAAAAATCGTAGCTAGGGAAAACATAGTGTCCCAGTATCTACTGTTAACAAAAATATTTTTAATGTCTCTTTTGAAAACACTGATAGAAGATAAAATTACTAAAAAACCAATCAATACATTGATTTCATTTATTTAAAATGTATCAGTACTTAATATTACATGAACAGATTGGTTGAATTAATAAAAACAATATTTCCTATCAGAGCCCGACTATGTAAACGAACTTTGTCCCAGCTTGCATTGTTTAGTGTTTCGAGCACAAACAAAGTCGATAAATTCCAACCACAAACAGTTTACAAATGAAACTCTGCAAAATGTAGGCACAATCTAGAGTCTTGTGATGCAGAAAAAATAATTTATAGACTGCAACTGTGATATAATAATAATATATCCAATAATTGACGACCGATATAGCCAAATGGTTAGTGACCCTGACTACTAAGCTAGAGGTCCCGGGTTCGAATCCCGGTAGGTGCACTCATTTATATGATGAATATGGATGTTTGTTTCCGAGTCATGGATGTTTATATGTATTTATGTATGTTTAAGTAAGTATATTGTATTAAATATATCGTTGTCTTGTACCCATAGTACAGGCTATGCCTAGTTTGGGACAAGATAATTTGTGTAAGAGTGTGTCAATATTATTATTATTATTATTATTATTATTAATTATAATAGTAAAGAAATTACTATTTAATTAATTTTATTCGGAAAACTTACAATTTACACCAATACAGTTTTCACTTATAAACAATAGCAATTTTTGTAATATACAGTAAAGTAAATAAGAGTAACCTAGAAGTAAAATACAAGAAGAATTCGATAATACTAGCTTAGTGTTTATATAGTGTTTGCTCTGTAAAAGAGAGCTGTTCGTGCTATATATCAGTTTGGTTATCGACAGTCTCTCAAAGAAAAATTAAAAGAAATAAATATTATGACTGTTTATTGTCCGTATATTTATGAAAATTTAATAACCGTTACAAAAATCGTCACCTTTTTGCTCTTAATAGTGATTTTCATTATTATAACACTAGAAATAAGGGACTGCTTGTAACTAATTCTAGTAGGCGTTATAAGATATATAATAGCTTTAAGGGTAAATGTATACACTTCTATAATAAAGTCCCAGCCACTGTTCAGGTATTACCTATAAATAAAATTAAATGTTTTATAAAAAAATGCCTCTGCCGTAAATCCTATACTCCACTGCTGAATATCTAAATGATCGGACAGCCTGGGACTAGATTGTGATTATTTTATAGCGATAGAAATGACTGTACAATCTATCTATATATATATATATATATATATATATATAAAAGAATTGCTGTTCGTGAGTCTCGCTAAAACTCGAGAACGGTTGGACCGATTTGGCAAATTTAGGTCTTGAATTATTTGTGGAAGTCCAGAGAAGGTTTAAAAGGTATAGGAAAATGCTGCTATATATTCAAAAGAATATATAGGAAAATGCTGCTAAATTAAATAAAAAACACAAATTTGTTTATCCTTTGATGTGTCCATACATAATTTCTATGAGAGAATTTATTGACGCACGGTTTGACAGTTCTGCTGTGAAACAATTTCATTACGACAGCAGGGTGCATATTGTACGAAGTAATTTATGATGTTATAATTTGTTTGACAATTTCATATAAAAACATTATTTATTTTATTATATACAGAACAACGTCTGTCGGGACAGCTAGTATTGTATATTTTTATTGAAAAGAGCGCATAAATAGAATGCTGGGAGACTTTCTTGCGCCGCTTCTTCTCTCTCAGAGCGCCATTTGTTTCCTAAGCGGTAGTAGTATCTAGTAGTTATTAGAAAAGAATTCTAAATGAATCAATTTTGAGAAAATAAATGCCTTTTGTGCCTTTTTAATCTATTCAAGGAAATACTTAATTAAATAGGGTTTCTTACTCTAAACTACTAATGTACCTACATAAATTAAGGGTATGAACATTAAATAATTTTAATAGTCAGAGCATTGATATTACTGAAGAAACTATATTCACAAATTTATTTCTATCTGTTGTTTTGTTGGCGACAAATATCATAGTTTTCTTTTTTACATTGCATATATTGTGAACGCCCCAATTTCCTACGAGATCAGCAGGACGTTTAGCTGATGATGATTGATACGCCCTGCACATTAATTTAAATGCAGTGCCACTCAGGATTCTTGAAAAATCCAAAAATTCTTAACGCACTTACACACAGTTGTAGTGCGCTCGTCACCTTAAGTCATAAGATGTTCATTATCATTTGCTCAGTAATTTCAATAGCTACCGCGCCCTTCAGATCAAAACACAATAATGCTTACACATCACTGCTTCACGGCAGAAATAGGCGCCGTTGTGGTACCCATAATCTAGCCGGCATCTTGTGCAAAGGAGCCTTCCACTGGTAAAGAGCTTGAAGTGTGTATGCAGTTGGCTTAAAATATGTTATTCTAAAATTTCATAAAATTATTTATTGTAATTATACCATTAATCTAATATATAAAATTCTCGTGTCATGGTGTTAAACATTAAACTCCTCCGAAACGGCTTGACCGAATCTCATGAAATTTTGAGTGCATATTGGGTAGGTCTGAGAATCGGACATTTATTTTTCATCCCCCAAAATGTTAAGGGTGGTCCACACGAATTTTTTTTATATTTTTTTGACGTTTTTGTTATAAATTTTTGATTATGAGTCAGCATTAAAAATACATACAACTTCAAATTTTCACCCATCTACGATCAACAGTTGCTTTTATATCGCGATTTTAATATCAGCCATACAACGTTTTCTGGGTCAGCTAGTCTATCTTTATATATAAAAATGAATTGTTGCTCGTTAGTCTCGCTAAAACTCGAGAACGGCTGGACCGATTTGGCTAATTTTGGTCTTGAATTATTTGCGGAAGTCCAGAGAAGGTTTAAAATGTGAATAAATAGGAAAATGCTGCTAAATTAAATAAAAACAACAAATTAGTTTTTCCTTTGATGTGTCCATACATAATTTCTATGAGAGAATTTATTGATGCACGGTTTGACAGTTCTGCTGTGAAACAATTTCATTATGACAGCAGGGTGCATATTTTAGATTATATACAGAACAACAACCGTCGGGTCAGCTGGTATTTTATAAATTTGTGCTTGCCCATACAAAGGTCCTCAAAACTAGAAGTCATACTTAAATGAAAGCAATAACGCAAACTGAGATTAATATTTAATTTCACGTAACTCCTGACTTAATTTTGGACAAAATATTAAAAGCGATATTCCCACAAATTTAGCTTCATAATTTTTAATCTCCTTTATTGAAAATTGTACGCCTGAGACTCATTTGCAAGTATCCCGAGGTACCAGTTAATGAAACTCCAGCAAGTTAATGTCTGATGCTCGTTGAACATTATTGGAACGCTATCCTGAGAATGCAAATTTCAAAATATATCTTCATTTACGCTGCAATTTTATACCTTTATTGAGTGACCTATCTTATTCTTATCAATTTTAGCCTTGCTAATAATCCGTGTTGGAGGATTGTTAATTTTAAAAATAAAACAAATTATTATGCGTTAGGTCAGAATCATATTTTTTTTATTTTTATGGAAAAGATGGACAAATGAGCATACGAATTACCTGGTGTTAAGTGATGACCGCCGCCCACATTCTCTTGCAACTCCAGAGGAAACACAGAAGCGTTTCCAGCCTTTAAGGAAAGTGTAGGCGCTTTTTGAAGCTGATGGTATAGTCCCGGAAACTCCGCACAAGGAAGCCCATTCCACAGTTTTGTAGTACGTGGAAGAAAGCTCCATGAAAACCGCACTGTGGAGGACCGCCACACATCCAGATAGTTGGGATCCAGATTATTTTTGTTTATAGCATGTCGTGCGAAGGTGTAATTCGGCGGCAGGCATCAGGTGAAACAGCTGTAGGAACACTCCCCGTGATTAATACGGTAAGACACACAATCAAACTTCCTTAAAATTTAGATGTTCCTTTTGGATTTCAACTATTTATTCGAGACTTCACTAAACTAGAATGTCTTCAGGAGCAGAATACCTAATACAAGAGCAAAATTAAAAGTCAAGATTTTAGTTAATCAAAAGCAGAATGATGTTGGAATATGTCTATTTTTATTTGTTTTTTTTTTCAATAATCTTCCAAGTTTTGTACTGGCACGTGCAGTATAATCATCAACATTGAGCACATTCTTTAGGAATATTTTTCCAATTCACGTAGACGATTTATTATTTTAGTAAATGATGAATTGATTGTTAGATTAATTTAATAAGGGATATATTTTACCATCTTTTTACTGGCTGACTTCTTATGAATTTATCAACTGTAAGCCGACTTCATTACAAATTATAACTGGCTCGGATTATTTCGAAAACCGTATTTCATTGCAAAGCTTTAAGTGGTGCAAGCCTTATGCTGAGGCAAAAAATAGATATTAGTGGCTTTCTAAAGAAATCCTGGCGGTGGACTGCCATGGATGATTGAGAGAAATAAAAAGTTGGTGTTAGATCTAAACAGATACACAGAACAGATAAGCATGTTGATGCACCGTGCATGCCCTCTGCATAGAGTTAACATTATTATTTATCACTGTGATATTTACGTAGTTATGTAAGCCTTATCAAAAACTACATTAAAGCCTTATTGTAATAACATTTTATTTTTATTGATGATAAAATTGAAGTCTTTCGAATGTGGTCGAGGTGTTGCCAGATGCCAGATTACCAGTGGGAGGGTCTTTTGCACAGGATGCCGGCTAGATTATAGGTACCACAACGGCGCCTACTCATGTCGTGAGGCAGTAATGTGTAAACTATGTTTCGGTCTGAAGGGTGCCGTTGCTATTGAAATTACTGGGCGAATGAGACTTATCATCTTGTCTCAACGAGCACAATTGCAGTTTCACTCAGAATTTTTGTGTTTTTCAAGAATCCTGAGTGACACTGGCTTGTAATGGACAGGGAGTATCAATTATCATCAGCTGAACGTCCTGCTCGTCGTCGTTATTTTCATAAAAAAAAAGATTTAACGGCCGACTTTATTCCCTAAACTCCCAATTATTTTGTCTGTTTATCATAATATTAATTTCAAGCAAACCTATGCTATTTCTTTTTAAAAATATAACAATAAAACAACAATACAATAAGATTATTTTGCTTTAGCAAAATGTTTAAATTATTACTAACATAAACGACCTAATTGACCAAGATAATAATTCTCCTTTATACTTCGAACATAAAGCTCAAAGAATAAGTTCGTTCTAAGTTTTTGCCAGCATAAAGTTTGCCCTCTATGAACTAGAAACTCTTTTGAATAGCAATGAGTTCGTCAAAACCTGTAAATACACAAGAAATGAGGCAAAATGAATTTACGGCTTTTTTTACAATATAACAATACAAAAACTTGGATATTATATTATTCTGTGGTTATTAGTGTCTAAAAACTATTGAAGGTGACTTTTTTCTATACAATACACAATCCAAAACTGGGTCCTCATATTTACGAAAATCCCTAAAGGAGTTGGCAGAAAAGACAATAAAGATAATTATCATGATCCTTATCTACTCTTCAGACATGCTTGTCAGGTAGAATACTAGTGCTATTGGCATTTCAATGCTTTAAAAATTGCTTAAATTATCCCTAAATATAGGCCATGGTCTCCCGAATATCTCATGAGATACCCGTATCCAAACCACCGTAACACATCTATTCGATTCAAAATCAGCCACCCATAATATATTATGTAGCATATTTGCTAAAAACGTCGCTTCTATTTAAGAAAATCTTTAAACTATCACTCATCGAGAATTTTTAAGCTATTGCATAACTTCTATCGCGGGCCTTGAGCGTGGAGACCGAATCCAGAAATTCCGTAACGAAAAAACCTAACACTTACTTTCTAGATGTATATAGATATTTCGCAACGGTCAATACAGTTGCTGTCGAACAGCGGTTATCACGTATGCTTTTTGTGCAGAAGGTCCCAGGTTCGAGCCTGGGGTACGTCTTGATTTTTTTTAATTACTTTATTTTTTATCACGTTTTTTTAATTTTTATTATTATGACAAGCATTTTTATTTAGTTTCATAAATAAAATAAATAAATAATTATAAATGCATAAGTTGATAAAAAATGCTATGCAATGGCTTTACCCCGGCAGTCCCTGAGCGCCACACGTCTTTTTTTTATCATCAATTTTATTTCGCACAGCTAAACAGGATTTGGATAGTTGTTTTGTGGAATTTGGTGATTTGAATGAAGCATGATTTCTAATCTCTACTGAATACTACTCCTTGAAGATGTTTAGATAGCTAAGCAACTCAAATGCGCTCATAAACTAAATCAGCTAGGTTTATACGGAAATTCTTGGGTCCCATTGGAGTAACTCAAGACAGCATTGGCACGCTCGAAGAAACTGTTACTTATCGAAAATTCGAATTTTAGGTTTCCTCCAGTTTGTTTATTATTTATAGTCTTGACATGGCTACGGTAACTTTTGAGAAAGAAAGAGAAATATTTAGTTTATCTGTGTGTCCGCGTTATGAACTAAGTCGTCCGGTTGTAATCAGTCTATCTTGCTCGCACACATTGGGCCTATCGAGCGTTACAATGATGTGCATAACAGCAGCTAGTTGATATCGAGAAGTTTTAAAAAACGGATTTTTAAGGTTTAAAATTATGAACATTTTAGTGTAGTGAAGATTATTCTCTTCATTCGAGTCACCTGTATAATTGGGAGGCTCTTTTGCAGAGGATGCCGGCTAGATTATGGATACTACAAAATTCTTCTGCCGTGAAGCAGTAATGTATAAGCATTATTGTGTTTCGGTCTGATGAGCGTTGCAGCTAGTGAAATTACTGGGCAAATGAGACTTAATATCTATGTCTCAAGGTGATTAGCGCAATTGTAGTGACGCTCAGAATTTTTGGGGTTTTTTCTAGAATCCTAAGCGGCATTGCATTGTATTTGACCGTGCAACGTAGAGCAGCTCGAATTGTCGGGGACCCAGTGCTCTGTGAACGGCTGGATCACTTGGCGCTGCGTAGAGATGTCGCTTCATTGTGTGTCTTCTACCGAATTTATCACGTGGATTGTTCCGAAGAGCTGTTTAACCTGATTCCTGCCACCGAATTCCACCTTCGAACGACACGACCCACGTTAGGATATCATCCCCATCATGTGGATGTGTGGCGGTCCTCCACAGTGCGGTTTTCAAAGAGCTCTCTTCCACGTACTACAAAGCTGTAGAATGAGCTTCCTTGTGTGTGCTAGATAGATGTGTTTCCGGGACGATACGACATGGGTACCTTCAAAAAAAGCGCGTTCACATTTTTCTTGAAAGGACAGCAATGCTCCTGTGATTCCTCTGGTGTTGCAAGAGATTGTGGGCGACGGTGATCACTTAACACCAGGTGACCCGTACGCTCTTTTGTCCTCCTATTCCGTAAAAAAAAAAATTACTGCGCAAATGATACTTAACATCTTGTCTCAAGTTAGCGAGCGCAATTGTAGTGCCGCTCAGATTTTTTGGGATTTTTCAAGAATCCTGAGCGGCACTGCATTGTAATGGGCAGAGCGTATCAATTACCATCAGCTGAACGTTCTGCTCATCTTTCTTTCGTAAAAAAAGCATTATAGGTGTGACAATTCTAATTCAACAGATCGAGCGTTGATCGACATTAAAATATTATCATTAATTTTGCATTTTCTTCATTTACCTATACCAGCAACCGTTATCATCACATTTCCGTGAAATGCAAAATTGTAAATAGATTCATTTATATCCTAAACTACAAAGTGTTGCTGTTATCGTAAAGGAGTGAGTCTCATGAATTATTCAATACTTGATTCTATTCTTTGCAAGAAATCTTTATTTACTTGGCTCTGCAAATGCTAGAACTCAATTTAGCTGCTTGGCTAAAATCAATCCTGATCTCGATTCTTTTCCAATTCCTTTATAATTTATGAGTATAATTCTTTACCAATGAAATATAGTTTATGAGTGTGGTAATGGGTTATTTATCAAATGTCATACCTGATAAAGTCCCTTTTTATATCCGCCTAAGTCCACCGTCACACGACACTTAATTAAATTAGCATTTATTCTTTTTACACGCTTCATATTAGCTTCACCTGTATGTATGTTTGTTTGTGACAGACTCATTTGGGTGCAATTTTGACCCACTTTAAACGGTCAGATTTCAAACTTCGTTGATTTATCGAGGTCCAATGACAATACATTAATTTGATAGAATTATTCCATTTTTCAATTAGCAAAATAACATTTATATAATTTTTATCTATCGTTTTAGGTCGGTTTTCTATTAAATGCGTGTCTTTTAGTTTTTTAGATATTTTTTTATTATTAAAAGTATTTTATGAAAATACTAGCTGACCCGACAGACGCTGTTCTGTTAATAGAAAAAAAAAATATGTTGGAAGTACCTATTCGGGAATAATGTAGGTTAAGGCCATCAGCAATGTGTAATCTTATTTAATTAGTTAAAAATGAAACAAAAACGTATTTCTGAATGATCATACCCTGTATATACCGTTCCTTGTTTAACAATTTTTTGAAGTATTAGGACGAATATAGTATGGTATCCATAAGAGATAGGCATATGCTACCACGGACTTTTTGTAGACCTATATAATATACACAATTCCACTATTCATTAGTTTATTATATCTCAAGGGGTAATTCAATTGACTAAATTTGTTCCTAAGAGTTAATTGATAATAAATTAGTAATTACTGTAGCACCTCAAAAAGATATTTGTCCCGAAGGAGGAACATATCCTTTAAATGCTGTTATTATTAATAAAAATAAAACACCTACATCAAATATCGTTAATGGCTACAAAAATATGTGCAAAACTTAACAAATTATATACTTAAATCTATCTCTAGAACCATGCTATTGGTGAAACCAGAATGAAAATCGCTGGAGTAGTTTTTGAGTTTATGGCGAACAGACAGACAGACAGACGTGGTGGAGGACTTTGTTACAAAATGTAGTGATTCTGAGAGCCTCAATCATTAATTTGGCAACAAACATCCACAGTATTGTATAGGCCACGTTGTGTCTTGTATGAATTAGCCCTAAATCATGAAGTAACTGCGCAATGAATTTGAAAGACAATTTCGCGGTGTTTCGCAACATAAATTAGACACTCGAAGTTTTTGGAGTGTGGCCAAAGCGTTTGTATTTCAGTTATAACACTTATTTTATTATCTTAAATGCTTTGAAAATTGAACGATAAAGAATGTCTTAAGCAGCTCTTGAAAGGTGATGATCGATAACACTGCAGTTGGAAGCCAAACGAAATGCGAAATTGTTATGGGTTTTTTTAATGACAGTAAGGGACGAAACGAGCTGGTAATTGATACGCCCTGCCCATTACAATGCAGTGCCGCTCAGGATTCTTGAAAAACCCAAAAATTCTTAACGGCACTACTCTTGCAGTCTTTCTCTCAAAACTTATTTGCCCAGTAATTTCACTAGCTACGGCGCCCTTTAGACCAAAACACAATAATGCTTAAATATAACTGCTTCACAGCAGAAATAGGCATTCTTTGCAAAGGTGCCTCCCACTGGTATCGGTATTACAATACTGATAGCTGTTGAAGTAATTATTAGTTGAAATGAATAAATTATATTAAAAGTGTAATAGATGTTAATTTAATATAATTATAGTTTTGAGTTTTCAAACATCATAATATTATGTGAAAATGTGTCTTGAAGATAATAAGCAGAAAAATTTAATCAATTCAGGTCATGAAGTAACATACGGAAAATAAATCTATGCATAGAATAATAATGTATTAATGTAAGGTGATTGACTTAAACAAATATTTTTAAAATATAAAGATCTTATTTTCAGATAAAAACGAAATTAAATTAAATTGATTTAAAAAAGACGATCTTAATTTGAAATAAACGGTTAATTCACTCATTTGTCTTAGTATGCGTGGGGTGAGTTACACTAACTCAAATATTTACGAGCGCTTAAAATGTTTGAAGAAAAATATGCGTACATAAGAGTTTTTGTGATGGTCTACAAACTGACTGTAAAATAGAAATAGATTGAGAATTATTTCCTGCAAAATTATGCATTCTAGTTTTGATAATTTTTTATCTATACTAATATTATAAAGCTGCAGTGTTTGTTTGTTTGTTTGAACGCGCTAATCTCTGGTACTACTGGTCCGATTTGAATGATTCTTTCAGTGTTGGGTAGTCCATTTATCGAGGAAAGCTATAGGCTTATGCATGCAGGCATATGCTTTTTTTTCAAAATTAGGGATCCATAATAAAATTGCTATTTTGTAACACAAGGTGTAAAAACGAAAACCTATTTTTGCGTGCGCTGCAAAAACTATTGACAATAGAACAAAATGATGTACAGGCTATAATATAGCCAATATTTTATTACTTATAAAACTATCGCGTGAATTATACTTTATATGGCAAAACAACGTTTGCCGGGTCAGCTAGTTGGATATATAAATCATAATAAGGAAACAAAAATCAATAATAATTTAGATTTTATTGTGTATATTTTACTAAGTCAGGCCGCGGGCTATGTGTCCCTGTTACGCGTGTTTGCATTCAGATCATAAACGGGAGCATTAATTGTATCTTAACAATATACGTATTTTCTTTGATTAACGCGAGTGTTACACATTTAAATAAAACACTTTTAAAGGATTAAAACGCGTGTTATTGTAACTGTGTTTTTACATTAGATTTTTGCGTAAAAGTTACTTAACCCGACGTTCAGGGGGACTGTAGATGAAATGAGTCAAAGATGGTATTTGTCATAGTTGTCATTATGAAGTTTAGCGCCATTTGTTGCCTCTGAGGTGGTATTTGCTGTAGAGAGATGGTTTTTGGCAAAATTTACTGACAGTGTCCTCTTCTTTTTTGGTATGTGTAGTATTGGGTTTTAATTTAGAGATTATTGGATCCCGGGTGTATTTTAGAACGTCTTCTATTGTAATTTGAAAATAATAATAAAAAATGTAAATTTTACGCAAAAATCTAATGTAAAACACAGTTACAATTACACGCATTTTAATCATTTAAAAGTGTTTTTTTTTTTATGGAATAGGAGGACAAACACAATCTCTTCCAACACCAGAGGAATCACAGGAGCGTTGCCGGCCTTTAAGGAAGG
This sequence comes from Leptidea juvernica, assembly GCA_949711755.1. Taxonomy (NCBI): domain Eukaryota; kingdom Metazoa; phylum Arthropoda; class Insecta; order Lepidoptera; family Pieridae; genus Leptidea; species Leptidea juvernica. The sequence continues at coordinate 7,437,160 of CATIXQ010000015.1, forward strand.
TGTACGCGCTTTTATTGGAGGTACCCATGTCGTATCGTCCCGGAAACATCGCACAAGGAAGTCACATTCCATAGCTTAGTAGTACGTGGAAGAAAGCTCCTTGAATACCTTACTGTGGAGGACCACCACACATCCAGATGGTGAGGATGATAACCAAACTTGTGGCGTGTCGTGCGAAGGTGGATATCGGCGGCAGGAATCAGGTTAAACAGCTCTTTGGAACACTCCCCGTGATAAATGCGGTAGAAGACACACAATAAAGCGACCGACGTCTCTACGCAACGCCAAGTGATCCAGCCGTTCACAGAGCACTGGGTCCCCGACAATTCGAGCTGCTCTGCGTTGCACGCGGTCAAATGGATCGAGCTGATACTGGGGTGTGCCAGACCAGAGATGACAGCAATACTCCATGTGTGGCCGGACCTGCGCTTTGTAGAGCGCTAGTATGTGGGCCGGCTTGAAGTATTGCCGTGCTCTATTAATGAAGCCCAATTACTTTGAAGCCAATTTGGCTTTGCCCTCCAGATGACCACGAAATTGGCTATCGCTCGAGATTTCGAGACCCCGTATTCCGATACTAGGCGAGGCTTTAAGGGAAGTGTTGTCGAAGATACGACAAATGGGGTTTTTTTAGTGGTAAACGCGCAAACTTGAGTCTTCTGGGGGTTAAATTGGACAAGGTTCAATTTACCCCATTCCGCGACCTTCTCGAGAGAGCACTCGATAGAAGACACAAGATATTTAACAATATAATTCAATTAAAGTTGTACCTACGGATCTCTGAAATATTGTTGATGGAGTTTACAGTATAATTATTACTGATCATCTCCTGACAAAGGATTGCCTTAACAATAACGACTTTAACGACTTTGATAATTAGTCTCCTGGAAACTTTTAATAAAAAAGTGTCCCTGATATCCCTATCAAGAACTTGTGTCCTTATTTCCTAGAGCCGCCTTTGATTAATAATCAGTGTGGCGTCGTCTAGTTCGTGATAACCATTAAAAAGTAATAAAGTTGAATAAAACATATTTGACTGGAATTAATAAAATCGCGAGGAGGATTGTTACAATTCCTATTTCATTATAATTGCGTACAAATTGTGTCAAACGTTTTGATAATTAGCTTATAAAAATATAGTTATAGCAAAAGTACTATAAAATATAAATAAGTTATGATTTATCGTAGATTTAGAATTGGTCTCCGCTGTGCTCCAACTAGATACCGCACGCATAGAGATTCATGCGCCGCTTCTTCCCTCTCAGAGCGCCATTTGTTTCCGAAGCGGTAGTAGTATCTAGTATATTAGAAATGACATCAAAAGAATTCTAAAGGAATCTATTTTGAAAAAATAAATGCCTTTTATGCCTTTTTTGTGCCACTTCCTAGAGAACAATAGCTTTTTTATTACGGCAACTATTAGATGCTTGTGTGCGTGGCATCTTGACACTCAATGGCATCTTTCAAAAATTGTAACATACGCTTCGTGTTATTTTACATTTAAATTGATAAAATACAAAATACTTACTGATGATATGTGATCCCAGTGTCTCTCTTATTTCTTGTAGTATTATTTTTACAAAATTTTACTACATTTTAGTTTGTATTCAGTTTAGAAAAAAAATATATTAAAAACCTCAATATCATTTTTGAAGACCTATCCATAGATACGTATGGGTTTGATGAGTATGATCAGTTATAAGTATTCATAGGAGCAGACAACGGTTATATGAACTATATTTGTATATGTGAAAAAATATTCAAAATTATTTAAGAAAGTATGTACTATTGCTAAGTCAATGCATATTAGAGATATAATTAAAAATGCTTCAAATAAAATAAAGATGACTTGGAAAGTTATTAACTGGGAGTCTGGAAGAGCGAAAGACTGCAAGTCTGAATATAATCTAATAATAAACAATACAAAAATCCACTCTGAGCAGGAAGTTTTTTCTGACATTCCAGTTTCCATCTCAAGCACCCCTGTCTCCTCCACCAGTGTTGCCGAGTCACTTCTTTTGGAAAATGTTAAGGAATGTTAACAAAATTTCAAATTCAGTGTTGTTAGCCCAGCAGAAATAATTAAAACTTTCAGATCCTTAGAAATGAAAAGAAACTGCTGATATATGGTGCATATCTGTAAAAATAATAAGTTCAGTTATTGACGTCATAGCACCATATCTAGCACTAGTTTTTAATAGCTGTATTGAATATGGCGTGTGTCCTGACCTTCTGAAGTATAGTAAAATTACACCAATATTTAAATCGGGACTCACTTCTGACCCGAATAACTATCGCCCTGTTTTGGTGTTGCCGACCCTTAGTAAAATTTTTGAAAAAATTATTTTAAGCCAAATGCTTACTCACTTTAACACT
>CATIXQ010000015.1:7487345-7567341 GCA_949711755.1 Leptidea juvernica
GTCGCAATTATTGCCAAAAAACGAATGCGTCACTTTTATCTGATGAACTATGTGATCTCAAGTCAGATATCATTCTAGTTCTTGTTTCGTTACCTCGACTCCGACCACGTTCCAAACCCTCGTTTGAGATACAAACCACTTTTCAGATTGTTCTAAAGACATAGTTACGGAAAGTCCGTAATAAATCAGACCCTCTTATAGAGCGAGTATCGAAAATAGACGTTTCGAAGGCTTCTTACTCGCAACGTTTTTCTTGAGATTTCCTTTTCCACTGTAACCATTGACCATAATTTATTAAGCTAAACATACAAATCAGATAACAGATTGAATCTAGCAATTAAAAAAAATATAATATAGAGACTAGAAAAACAAGAAGTAGTCGTGTGTTTTTTTGTCTGAATAAAGTTGATATAAATTTAAAATACATTCAAAACTATACTGATAATTATAGTATAATATATTTAATAGTTTTTCCTGTTGTTGCAACAATTCAAAAGTAACTAACTCTATCTTTTTAATGTACATCAAGCATCACCACCTAAACAAAAATTGAATATATTGTACTTTAGTAATAATATAATATCATATAATCTTATATCTAATTCTTGTATGTATAATCTGAATCACGGAAACGTCTCCAACGATTTTAATGAAATTTAGTATCGGCTAGTTTCGGGGGCGAGAAATCGATCTAGCTGGATTCCAATTTAAAAAAATGTATTTTTATCCATGTTTTATCATATTCATAAAAGTATGCAATATTTTTCATCAATGTTTTATTATAATCGTATTATTTAAAATCGATGCTATCATGTAAAATTATCGTCCGTAAACCGACTTAACAGACAACCAAATTTTTTATGTGAAAAAGTGTCGAGACGAGCTAGAAGAAGTTCACGTGATGGTAAGAGATACGGCATGCTCACTACAACGCAATGCCCCTGAATTCAAAATTCTTCACCATATCAATACGATACGTCTCAGTACTTACGATATTCTTTAAAAGCGACATATATTAAGAGGACTTGCGCCGTTCTGCTCGGCGGCACAATAAAGTGCCTCTGTGATAGAATTGACACTGATAAGATATCAGAATTCAATTACGAATTATCAAAATTATTTTATATAGGATTTTATATTTTAGACAATAATTAAATGTTACTATAAACTTACCAGTGGAAGACTCCTTTCCTTGCCGGCTAGATTATGGATACCACAAAGGCACCTATTTCTGCCGTGAAGCAGTAATGTGTAAGCATTACTGTGTTTCGGTCTGAATGACGCCGTAGCTAGTGAAATTACTGGACACAAGAGACTTGACATCTTATGTCTCAAGGTGACGAGTGCAATTGTAGTGCCACTTTGAATTTTTGCGGTTTTCAAGAATCCTGAGCGGCACTGCATTATAATAGGCAGAACATATCGATTACCATCATCGTCTCTTAATGTCATAAACAGTAGGGGACCTAACAGATCACCAAAGTGGTATGTGGAAGACATCTTGCACACGGAGTTTGTGATTGGATAAGATGGGCGTCCATCATCCGCTGTGTAGAGCATAGGTAATCAATTTAATTACCAAAAAGCCCTAAAAAACTGATGAATAGGAACAGGAGTAAGGTTATAGGTACTCCTAAATGCGAAATGTACATCAAATGTTGCAATAAAACTCGTGATCATAACTGCACGATTCAACCACGTACTACATTTATTTACGAGGTAATAAAGTGCAGAATATTAGTGAGTGACGTTATTAATATATTTTATGACGTCACGAAGAGCATCGCTCAGGTCATAAACACATCATATTTCATTATTAAGAAATAATACCTTTCCTATAAAATCCTCATGATGTTTTATGAAAAATCATTTTTTATGAAAATAAGGGGGTGTTGGTGCAATATGATAGGTCATTGTTACTCCCTATCTAAATCTAAACTAATATTATAAAGAAAGAAACATTTGTGTTTATGTATATATGTATGTAATGTTTTCACACAAAAACTACTGAATCAATTTCAAAAACTCTTTTAGCAATAGAAAGCTGCATTTTCACTTAGTGACATAGGCTATATTACATTTTCAAAAAAAGGGATCCCTAGTAAAAATGCAATATTATAACTCAAGCTGTGAAAAAATTAGTCATAAAAATTCTGTCATCGCGTGCGCTGCGGAAACTATTGATGATAGAACAAAAAATGCTTAACAGTATTATAGGACGTATCGATAATCTACAAAAAAGTCCTTGATACCCAATTTGATACCATATACCTACTACTGTAGTTATACCACTCGCTACCAATCAATCGCTCATAAAATTTTGTTGTTTTTCAAATTTTATTTGTGTCTGAATCCTAGAAGTGAGGGTTATCACTTTAAAAACATAACAAATTGTTAGGACACAATATTATTACCTCCTTCTATGCCAAACTCATTCAAATCATTTAGGTCTATACTCTCTGTATACTTCGATTAGGTATAGACCGTTATTTAAATGTCGATCGTAAAACACAGAAAAAAAGCAGCCCCTTATTTAAAGCTAGGTAGCTTTTTTGTAATTCTCGGATATCTCTTGAACCGCAGGAATTACACCGGTGCTTCTACAGAATGAAATTAAGTACTTAAAATAAGTTTTTCACTGATATAATATTATGTTTCATTAGTGTTGAGTAGGTAAACCATTTTGCCCATTCTCCTTTGTAAAGTTCATCATTGTTTATTTTAACGTTATAAATTTAGGTATATAAAAATTTAAAGAACATGTATTTGCAAATGCGTACATCAAACTTACGAAGGTGAAAATCGCATGCGAAGTAGTGAGACTCACTCTTCGAAACTGTAAATGAATTACCAGTGTGAGGCTCTTTTGCACATGATGCCGGCTAGATTTTTGGGTACCACAACGGCGCCTATTTCTGCCGTGAAGAAGTAATGTGTAAGCATTACTGTGTTTCGGTCTAAAGGGCGCCTTAGCTAGTGAAATTAATGGACAAATGAGACTTAACATCTCATGTCTCAAGCTGACGAGCGCAATTGAAGTGCCGCTCAGAATTTTTGAGTTTTTCAAGAATCCTGAGCGGACTGCATTATAATGGACAGGGCGTATCAATTACCATCAGCTGAACGTCCTGCTCGTCTCGTCCCTTATTATCATAAAAAAAAAACAAAACTTATAGCAATACATACACGTAGCATTCGTGGATAAAATATTGTTTGTGCTTTATTAATCTAGCGGTTCTCGATTACACGCTGATTTAATTAGTTCAATTATAAAACTATAGAGTCGCTTATCAGAACAATGGCTGAATAATATCATGTATCATTTGTATCAGGTAATTAATCTTGATAAATATATTGATTGTGCATTTTAAAGCTACCGACTTTTTTGAAATAAACTGACATTTTGACTGGAGACTATTTGATTTAAAATTAGGGTTGCTTTTAGATATTGGAGTTAAAATAAGGTAAAAAAATAACTCTTTTGAAATAAAAAAATACAGTGTATTGAAATATGAAAAGTTAACTTTTCACCGAAATTCGTGGATTTTTTTTTATTTTGTACCAACATTTTGGATATTTGAATTTTTCCAAAAATTTTGAGGTTTAAATAAAACACTTTTAAAGGATTAAAACACGTGTAATTCTAACGGTTTTACATTAGATTTTTGCGTAAAAGTTACATTTTTATTTTATTTAACCCGAAATTTTGAGGTTATGTGAATAAAAGCGAAAACAAAAGCAGTAGATCTAATTACCTACAACTTTGCTTTTCAACTTTTTTCTATGGGATTTGTAGTTACGCCGTAAATCAAGATAAACCGTTTTTACCCCCCGTTTTCTTCTTCCAGACCTCAGAATATCCGTAATTTATTTATCCTTTCCTATTTGTTACACTTTCTTCCTTTTCCAATAGGTTTCATCCTACTTTTATTATTTTTTCACTTTCTTTTCATTTAAAAGGCTTCAGCACTGCTCTATTAGTGTTGTATATCTGACTGTTGATAATGACTAATATTTTACTACTCTATTAAAATAAAATATTTATAAACTATTAAAACGCTTGCGTAACTGTATACATTACATTAGGTTCTTGCGTAAAAGTAACATTTTAATTTTATTTAACCCGACTTTTCGTGACCTTTGCAACACAAGTTTTAATGCTTTAAATAGTATTATAATTAAATATGTAACACCAACGTTCATCAAAGAAGTTTTTACTACTTATACAAATTATTTAAGTTTTCTTTAGTGTTAATTCCGACAAATTGTCTTGTGCCAGATTTTGGCGAGACAACACGTCCTGAGGATGCCTCGTGTAGAGGCGAAACACGTGTCGAATTGTTTTAAAGACAAATATTGGCGGAATTAACACTAAAGAAAACTTAAATAATTTGTATAATTATGGATTTCCGCAAAGTAACGCCTAATTCAATAATTTTTTTTTTTTTACTATAAGTAGTAAAAAATTTTTTACTATAAGTAGTATATTACAAAATTTAAAAAAGATTTTATACAGTCCACATTTCTTCGAGTCTTCTTTGCACAGGCTCTATTACCTCTAAGTGTTTTCTATATCACTGACATTGTGTATACAAATGATGATCAGTCGAGGAGTCGTAACTAAAAAATAAACCCAAAATGACTAATGGTAGGATAGGATAGGATAGGATAGCATAGGATAGGATTCCAATAATCGAAATAGAAATAATAAATTAAAAAAAAAGATGTCTCATTTCTTTTCGTTTCACCGTTGTTCTGTAATTAGTATTAAAATAAAATGTCTGAAGAAATTTTGACTTAACATGGTTTACACAGTGGGTTTACTAATGATTCAATAGTCTATATTTTAATACGTAACATAATATAGTATGATTTGCTACGGCAATTACTCCTTTATCAGATAACAAAGTAGATTTACAATCGCTTAATCAGATCATTCAGCGCAATGAATTGATAACGTCAGTTCACGGTGTTAACATGTATTGTGTGACTGCTTTATAACATTATTTTAGTTCAAAATGTTAAATTATCTCACAGTATTTGTGGCTATTGGTTTAGTTTGTGGAGATTTATATGAATTGAATATAATTCACTATAATGACTTTCATGCAAGGTAAGGATTATTTAGCCAGATTAACAATTACATTTGTCAATATTATTCTATGTATGCACGTGTCGTGTATAATGATTTGTTTCGGCAGATGATACAAACTTAAGTAATTAACCTGTTACCTAGGTAACACTGAAAATGTTTAGAAAATGAAAAACGGCTTAATGTTGAAAGTTGCCAATACTTTTATTGTTTTTCAAAGTAATCTCCGTTCCTTTCTACACATCGTCGCATTGGATGGAACCACTGAGAAAAGCAGTGGGCCCATTCTTCCTTAGGGGTCTCTTCTATGGCATTTTCGTACGCTTTCACCGCATCTTCAGGGCTCGTAAGGCGAATACCTCGAAATTTAGTTCTTGGGAATAAATAAAATTCGCAGAGCACCATCAGGTCAGGACTGTATGGCGGATGACTCATTATCTCGACACCTGCCATAGTCAAAAATTCAATAGCCCGTTTTGCGTTGTCGTGTTGAAGTAGGATCCTGCTTCGAGGCTGCTGTCGAATTTTTTCCAAGACAACAGGCAAACAGTGATTGACATACCAGTCTGCAGTAACTGTCCTTCCATCTTCTAGCACAACTGTCGCGAAATTACCTTTCCGACCAAAGAATGAGGCAATCATCTTTTTTCCTTGACTTCTTCCTTTCTTTACCTGAGTTGGCCGATCCTCGAAAGGAATCACCCACTGAGCTGATTGTCTTTTGTAATATATCCAGCTTTCATCACCTGTGACGATATCAAATACAGAATTTGAGTCACTGCCGTTGAACTTATCTAACATTTGGCGGCACCAGTCCATGCGAAGGTGTTTCTGGTCGTCGGTTTAAGTATGGGGAATCCATATGGTACAAAGCTTCTTGACGCCTAAATGTTCGTGTAATATCTTTTGAACTTGACTCATGTCAATGCCTAGGCTTGCCCGTATCTGCTGATAGGTCACTCTCTTATCTTCCTCTATCATGCGTCGCACAACACTGATGTTATCTTCAGTAGTTGCTGTTAAAGGACGTCCCTCACGCAGATCATCATTGAGATTGTTACGTCCACGCTTAAACTAATTGTAAATAGTGGCACGAGATGGGGCTTCATTAAGAAATGCTAATCGCAGCCTATCATAGCTTTGTTGTTGAGTAAGCCCACAACGAAAGTCATAATAAATCATTGACCGACATTTCTCGCGTTAGGTTTATATTCACGTGTAACAAGAGTTTTAGATTTGCCGCCAATTCACAAAAATAAATGACAAATGAATGCAATATACCACATTAGGTTTCCAAAGAGTTCTAAAATTGAAATTGAAAAAATGTTTTCATTAGTAATGTTTCTAACTGGCCAGTTCTTAACACTTTCAATGTAACCCACGTATTTGGTGTAAAAATGTATACCTAGTTATTTTATTTTTCTTACAAGCATTGAGCTGTGTTAGTTAAACTTACTATACTAAGAAGGAAGTTTGAATTGCAATGATAACCAACAGGTTTATGAATAAAACAAGAGTTACATCAAATATCTTGTAATAATCTTTAATTATTATGTAACAATTTACAGACGGCACAAAAAGCAAGCGGAGCAAAAGAAACAGATTCTAGACTGTAAATTAAGTCTAAACAATTTGTGATCTTTTAGATGTTTCCCTCATGAGTGAGGCTGAAATATTACACAAATCTTATTTATAGCAAAATCGATTTTAAATTGAGATACGCCCCAATGCTCTTGCCACCTAAGCCAACTGTCCGAATGACGCATGTTATGTAAATCTTGGTATGTTGGTTCAACTCTCGGGTTGTGGCGCAATCCATTGTTGATAGCCTGCTCAAACCCAATAATTTCATATTGATAAATTGACTTGAAATGTCGCTCTTTCAAATTTATTAATTAAAACTATTGGCAGTAAAAGTCACGCACATACCACAGAATGTTCTTGTACAATTTTTACGAGCTGTTATAATAATATTATATTTCTTGGTTTAAGTGACTATACACTTATTACTTGAAAATAACGTTTGGTAGTAACTTAGTTAATTTATACACCTAGAAAGAGCCACTTGCTGCTAGACAACTGATGAATACGGGCCAGGTTTATTACTGACAGCTGAAACACAGTTCATACTAGTTTAGCTGTCTTTGCTCTCTTTATTGTATGTAAATAATTAATAATATAATTAAGAAACATTTGTAACTTGTAATACTATTATTAATTATTATAATGTTTGGGAAATAAAGTTATTATTATTATTTTTACTTTAGTGTGCGTCACAAGCTACGTCTTACACTCGAGATTTGTATGTCACTTTGTGTTAGTATGAGTGAATTGCTGAAAATAGAGGTTAACTGTTAACCTCAAATTTTTCGACGTTTTCACAGATGTCTACCGGTCTATCTATAATTGATCAAAGATTTCCAATTTTGCAGATTTGTGGAAACTAGCCCTAGTGGTGGAGTATGCAATCCAACTGTCGCTCCGTGCATTGGTGGATTTGCGCGATTAGTAACTCTTATACGAGAATCAGTAGAAAAAGAACCTCACTCTTTAGTTCTGAATGGTGGAGACACTTTCCAAGGAACAATATGGTACAATCTACTACGATGGAACGTCACACAGGAATTTATGAATATGATCCACCATGACGCTCATGTTAGTAAAATATTTGTTTTTAAACAATCCTATAACGAGATAAGTGTTCAAAAGTTACGAATATTTATTTGTAGAGACGAGCAGGACGTTCAGCTAATGGTATACCCTACCCATTCCAATGCAGTGCCACTCAGGATTATTGAAAAACCCAAAAAATCTGAGTGGCACCTCAACTGCGCTTATCACTTTTTCCCACCTCATTTACCCAGTAATTTCACTAGCTACGGACCGAAACACAGTAATGCTTACACATAACTGCTTCACGGCTGAAATAGGGGCTATTGTGGTACCCAAAATCTAGTAGGTATCCTGTGCAAATGAGCCTTCCACTGGTAAACAATCAAGCAAACATCATAAGGAGTTTTATTTCTAATGACTTAAATCTATCATGCTCATGTTTTATAATTGAAAACAGGAAATATTGACTATTTTTTATACGACAGAGATCATAAGTCACGAATAGGTCGCTTTTCAATAATTTTAGTTTTGTAAGAAATACACAGGTAATTCACCCGTGGGAGATATCTTTACACAGTATGTGCTAGGAGGGTACCTCAGCGGTGCCCTTTTTCAATTCGAATCAGTAATGTGCAGTATTGTGGTCTGAAGGACGAGTGATTGAAATTATTGGGCTGATAAGGCTAAATATTACGATCCTGCTCAAACTTTTGGATTCAGTGAAGAATCCTCAACGGCACTGCTTTGTAATAAACAGGGCTTATGACATAATTTGATTAACGTCAGGCCTGTCTTTTCCCCAGATAAAATAGATTTTGCTACAAAACCTCTATTTATCCTGCAATTGCCATTCGATCCTAGTTCAAAACAAAACACTGACGTAAATGACTATTTAATGTGAATTTTAATAATTCTTAATAATAAGTATGTGCATGAACATTTAAATATAAATACTATTAATCGAAAAACAATATTAAATTTAATGGTATTATAGCAAAAGTTATACGTTCAACAGTACTGATACTTTCAGCTTGGAAAAACAACTAAATAAATCTGTTTTAAAATAATACCAGCGTCATTATATTTACTTTAAACCACGAACATTAAAATGATAGATCATTTCTGGATTAATCTGTTATTGATTTCCAGCGTACCTTTTCCCACGCTCGATGTGGCATTTTGTTTTGTTTCAATTATCATAAATTAAATTTTCAAGCGTATTGTTATATCAATAATACGTCCAATATTTGTACTTACTGCCATTAACGGCTGGGTTTATTTATCTGTATTTAAATAAGTCCAAACCAAACTTTGTTTTAGAAAACATTAAGCTGAAAGATTTACAGTTAATAATCTATGCTTATAATAAAACTGTAGACATCAAAATTATGTATAAAGAAAAAAAACTTATAACGTATAAAGAAAGAAATAGAACAAGTCCCGATTTTTTCATTTTTTTTCTAGGTCTGTTTGTCTGTTTATACGGGCTCATCTATGAAACTATTGGACCGATTTAATTGAATTTTACATGATGGTACCCCGGTACATCCCCGGTCAACTTCTTAGATACTTTATATCCCGGATAATTAAAGAGTTGTGTGATGTGTGTCTAAATTATTAAATACACAATTAATACATAGGTTTATACCCTAAACTTAAAACACACTTTGACTATACTATTACTTGGTAGTCAGAAACTACGATCATTTTCTTTTCATTACACTTTGTTTTTCGAAGTAAATATTAAATCACAATACTGGAATGGGGTGCTAAAGAAAAAAGAATTACAGTGATTGCATTACACAAAGTTGATATGGAGCTGTTGGTAGGTTTCAAGATACTCCAAAAGCTAGGCTTCAATTGCATGTTCGTACTATATTGCACTATTGATAGCTGATATACTGTAAAATATGGCATTGGCCCACTTCCTGTGAACACTAAAAAGTCTATTAATGCTGTAAATGCCAGATATCACCGAAATCTTATAAAAAAAAAAACTTTTATCGCGAGAAATGTACACTGAAGTTCACAACAAGTAAAGAGTGTGCGCATATCTTCAAAGAAACTTCATAAGTGGTCATCATCCTGTGTCTGGAGGGACTCCGTCGGGGAGTCCTGTCAATAAGTCAAAAATTAATATACGGCGTGAAGTTTTCAGACAAAGATTATCAAGAGACTGTCTTACATCAAGTTGTGAAACATATTATAATATTATGTACCATGGGTTTTCCATTGATTAAATTTCCCATATAAAGAATGAGTGAAGCTAGGCAGATTAAAAGCCATTTCAGCCAGTCATGTCCATACAAAATATTTTTACATCTCTTATATTCGGTAAGTAGGTCCTTATTAGCCCTAAATGGGGCTTGTAGGTGACCAATTAGCGCTCTAACCATCATACTGGCAATAGACATCATGCATTCAGCCCAATGACAAAAGAGATCGCTTCGCTATTCAGCCTTGTCTTCGTATGAGTATAATAGTCATCGATTTAAAATATCTAACGGTGAAGCTCAAGTTCGTTCTTGAAAAAATAAAATAAAAAAAAAGATGAAAAAGGCGGGAATAGAAAACTTTTACTTTAAATACTGTTTTTTTTGGTTTTCTTTTTTATAATTACGTGCTAATTAGGAAAAACACATGAGTTCTGCAAGTGATGAAGATATATGCTGCACTCCCGATTCAATGAAAATGGAAGCTGAAGCAGCAATTAACAATATTTTATTATTGTAATGCCAGTTTTTTTCTACTTAACTTACAATCGAGATGTAAAGCAGAGTAGTTAGCTCGGGTGTAAGCATCAATTGCACCATCGAACTATAGGCGCACGAGTGCAGCTAGCTCGAAATATCTCGGGCTGAAATAGATGACTTACATCCCATGGCTACTATTATTTATTGCTTTGGTATGAGTTCTCCAATAAATAAATAAAATATAAGCTTCGTAGATTTACATTTGTCGTAAAAAACAAAATGCATTTTATTTGTATCAGACCTTAAGGTCAGACTTATGAGATTAATTAGAAGATAGATGTTATTGTAATAAATTATTTTCAAATTTTATAGGTACTAGGAAATCATGAATTCGATCACGGCTTAGAAGGTGTAGTGCCATACCTTGAACATTTGGAACATGAAGTAGTTACAGCGAACATCATAGATGACGAAGAGCCAACAATTCAAGGCTTATACAAGCCTAGTATAGTTGTTAATAAGAATGGTAGAAATATTGGTATAATTGGAGTTATAATAGCCACAACTGATGTAAGTAATTAATTGCTAGCTACGATAGTTATGTTGATAGAGTTTCGAGTTAGAAATAAAGCACTTAAAATTGAATATAATTTGTATAAATTGAAAGAGACAAATCGGGGAAAATGAATAAAAAGTTATGTTAGGTTATTGAAAAGGGCGCAAAAAAAGAATGCTGAGAGAGTTTCTTGCGCCGCTTCTTCTCTCTCAGAGCGCCATTTGTTTCCGAAGCGGTAGTAGTATCTAGTAGTTATTAGAAATGACATCAAAAAGAATTCTAAAGGAATCAATTTTGAGAAAATAAATGCCTTTTATGTTATGTTAGGGTGTTACTCTGTCCTATTTTTATTAGAATAATTACTAGTTAGTCATTCTGTCATTATTCTTAGAAACTTTTTGACTATAGTTTAATAACATTTTTCTATTAAGTTTTAAATGTAACTTATTATTATTATGTTATTATTAAAATGTTAGCTTGTTTGTCAATTTTAAAATTTGTTGAACAAAAATCTCTTTTGGGTTTCTTTCCTAGAACATTTTGAATCAAGCTTCCTTAGATATTATATTTATATTTAAGATGGATTTAATCTTAACTAGGAATTGGCGTCAACTGGAAAACTTAGATTCACGGATGAAATTGAGACAGTAAAAGCTGAAGCTGAGAAGTTAAACGAACAAGGTGTAGACATCATTGTGGTACTTTCACACTGTGGAATAGATATTGACCGGTACGTGGTAAAATAATTTCAATCCAAAATGTTTTACTTATAAGTCCTGAGTGTCTTTGTTGTGAAGGTCCACAGTGCTGCAAAGTTCGATTCAGCTTTTCGTATTTTCGTAGGTAACACGATATATTTATAACCATTAATTTTTAAGTGAGGTCTTGTTCACTCTAATATCAGCTCGAACCATTTGACCACGTGCACCGAAGAGCTGCTCAAGCAAATAGCATTTAGCGCTGCGGGGAGACATTATGGGGAATGTTCGGAAGAACTGTTTGAGCTGATTCTAAACGCCAAATTCCAAATTCGATACGCCACAGAGGTTGATATCATTCTAACCTTCTGAATATGAAGGTATTCCTCTATAATACCGTTTTTAAGGAAATTTCTTCCACGGTTAACCAAACCATGGGTTCCTTGCGCGGTGTTTCCAGGAGTGTACGACATGGTTACCCTAAAAAAAGCGCGTACTAAGAGAGGCTAGCAATGCTCCTAATGCCTAAAGTGTGCAAAGGAGATAAGGGGGGCCTTGATCACTTAAAAGCAGGTGGCATATACGCTCGTTTGTCCTCCTTTTGCTTAAAAAATAAGTTTGTGTGATTTTTTTTATATATAAATTAAAAACAAAATTATCTCATTACATATTATGATACCTTACTATCTTCTTTAATTTGTAGACTAGTTCACCAAATTTCTGAGACTCCCATCCTGATGCCACTATTACTTCAATAGTGGAGGGCTTATTATACATGTTGGAGGCTTCTTAGCACAGGATTTCAGCAAGATCACACTGCCATCGATTTTTAACCATCGGGCAGTAGCGTGCATTTTGGTTTTGGTTTGCAGGGCGCAATTGAAACTGAAATTACTTTTCTGGACTTATAATGTAAAAATCCTATGCTTAAAGGTGACGAGCATTATTGAGGTGCCGTTCAGAATTTTGAGTTTTCCAATAATCCTAAGCGATAATTTTTTTAATGCGCCTGGTATATTACTTACTGTTAGATGAATATCTTGCGCGTATTCTTATTAAAATCTTGATATATATTCGCGTATTCTTTTAAAAATCTTGATATATTAGAGCTTTATATGATAGAGCTTTTGCAGCTAGACAATCTGTAAAAACAGGGCTGGTTTATTACTTGAGTGTGCGAGCCAAGCTACGTCTTACACTCGCGATTTGTGTGTCACTTTTATTAGTGTGCTTGCTTTGCTCAAAATAGAGATTAACTGTCAATGTCAAATTTCAACGTTTTCACAGTCTATCTAGTAGTCTTTGTTTAAATGATCTTAGATAAAAAATATTATACGCATTATTATGCCATGGATTCGTGTACCTAACCATTCTGTTTATCACACTATCATTATGTGAGCCCAACGCTATATATTCCAATATAAAATATATACCCTATATAAAATATAAGTTTAAATATAAACATAATATGCAATAAGAAATATCAAATACAGAATGGATTTAAGTCGAACTGGGAGTAAATTTAGAAAAGCTCTCAGGCTTGTGGGAAGTACGGACCACTAGGTAAGCCACTTTATGATGCGGAACTTTCGCTATTCTTGCCGCGTAGTAACCAGATAGATAAAGTGGTGCTTAAAAATTAAAAGACATTTGTATTTTGGAATATTTGTCTAATATGAAACTGTTTTATTCGAAAGTCAAACGATCCTTATTCAACAGTTATAATAAATAATAAAAAAAAATTAAAAATTTATTTGGAATAATTAGAACAGTTTAACTGGATCAAATACCGTACCAAGCCAATAATAAAGTTAAAAATCATCCAAGATAGGTTTGTACCTTTATACATAGTTATAGGTGAGATGTGGTTGAGTCGTGAGGAGGAGAGAGGCGCGAGTGACTATAATAATTAGATTAATTAATTCGAATGGATAAAAATACACAATTATTTTTATACTTTTTAGTGCAATATCTAATATTTTGAAATAGTGTTTTTTAATTCGGTTGTTTTTTGTTAATGTTTTTTTATTTTTAGTTAATTTGAAGTACACTAACTAACAATGTGTGTAGATCTACAAAATTTTGCAATGCAGCAATTAACGTTAGCCCATTGCCATATAATTACAGACAGAAATTCTGCCATAGATCGCTCCCTTACTGTAAGTCGTTTAGTAATTTTATTGATCATCATATTCGACTACGACAATTACTTGACCATAACTTTGTTATGGTAGATGACTTAAATATCCGGATAACATTCAAATTTTGAGATAACAAACATAAAAAATCACTTTGAAGTTGTATGTGCTTACTTTGGCGCGTTAGGGAAAATTTATCAAGGTGTATTTTTACGATGTGCGCACACTGACACCCAAGATTTGGTCAGCAAGACCATTTGTATTATTTTTTATATATGAAGGAGTACGCGCTTTTTTTGAAGGTACCCATGTCGTATCGTCCCGGAAACACACAAGGAAACTCATTCCACAGCTTTGTAGTACGTGAATGAAAGCTCCTTGAAAACCGCACTGTGGAGGACCGCCACACATCCAGATAGTGGGGATGATATTCTAACTTGTGGCGTGTCGTGCGAAGGTGGAATTCGGCGGCAGGAATCTGGTTAAACAGCTCTTCGGAACACTCCTCGTGATAAATGCGGTAGAAGACGCACAATGAAGCGACATCTCTACCCAACGCCAAGAGCTTGAGCCGTTCACAGATTCCTCGCATTCTTCCAAGCTTTAGAATCGTCATTTAACCTTGACATGATAATATTATATCAGACATGTCGTGAAAGAAATGCCCTAGAGAATTTTTCCCTTCCATGGGGTTAGGTTATTAATATATATAACTTATTTCATTTCTGCATAATATAATAACATTTAATTAATATAATTGTGTTGTACAAATATATATAGATACATAAAAACCATTTAAAATTTCTAATACTCAATTTAATTCATTGATATTTTGTTTTAGTGAGATAGCTCTACACGGAGGCCCACATATAGATATAGTAGTTGGTGGACATAGTCACACCCTTCTTTACAACGGCGATCCTCCAGAAAACTCCACATATGGGGTACATGGTCCGTACCCCATTGTTGTTGGCAAGGAATCTGGTCCGGTAAGAATCAAATCAAAATCACTTTATTCATGTAGGAAATGACACTTATTTTGGTTTTAGTTGAGCTGTAATGAAAAAAGTGTCAAGAAACTCATTGCTACTCTTTCACTACACTACGAAAATCAGCACTTACAACTTTATCGTCTTACAAACCGCTTCAATTACATTATATTTTGTAAAGCTATGCAACAAAAATACTCAAAATATTCAATGCAACGATAAAGTTATTGTAAATAACGTAAAGTTATTGTAAAAAACGATAAAGTTATTGTAAATAACGTAAAATTATTGTAAAAAACGTAAAAGTAATTGTAAATTAATACGTAAAAACAAGAGTTATTGAGTACAGTAGATGCATCAATCAACATTTTTTTATATAAGAGGGGGCAAACGGGCAAGAGGCTCACGGGATGGGGTAAGCTGAGGCAACCGCCCATGGACATCCGCAACATCAGGTGTCAAGAGATGCGTTGCCGGCCTTTAAGGTAGGAATATGCTATTTTCTTGAAGGTCTCTAAGTCGTATCGGTTCGGGAAAACCACAGCTGGTAATTAATTCCACAAAGTGGCTGTGCGAGGCAAGAAATTTCTTGCAAAACGCGTGGTTGTGGAATGCCAGACGTTAACGTGAACTTTAATTAGAACAGTGAGATGCAAATGATTGCAGTTCATCTGATAGTAAATTATCAACACTGCTCTTAATATTAAACATAAGAAGAAGTGTCAAAAAAGAATTGAAAAGGAGATGTTACGTCGTTATGACGATAAAAACCGCGGTCAAGCTATAGACGCTAAGGAATAAAAGTAACTTATCAGCAATTTTTTATGCACACAGAAAAAATTAAAAATCCAATTAATCACTTTAAACTACATATTAATTATGTCTCGATTAAAAGTTACTAGAATATTAACAGTTTATTTATTTTTGCAGTTACTATATAATAGTTTTTATTGAATTATTTACATTGACTAACTCATATAATATTAAATTAAACATTTTTAATTTGTTAAAATGTGCACCAATTAGATTTTAAAATTAAATTTATGAACGATGCGGGACTCTCGCGTTCCACAGAGCCAACCGTTCAAGTCACGTATCGTTGATAAATCTTGTACGTCTTCTTCAACTCTCAGTTTATGGCTTCATCTACAGGATCTACTTGTTGATAACCTTCTCAACCCCAATAATTGCATAGTAGGAAATTGACAGATGTCGCCCTTGGAAATCTGAAATATTTGATATTTATTAAGGTCTATCACCTAACACCCTCACTTCTGGGCTTAATACCTCATTCCACTCAGCCAACCGTTGAATTAAATCTATAGTATTGTATTAAATGTATTAAATGATAAATTTATTACTTGAATACAATGAAATTTGTATAGGTAATGGAATAATGAAATTTACTAAAAGAAATGAAATAAAGAAAATTCCTCTAGCTCTCTAAGCTTCAAGGTGATCGAAAAAGGTTTCTCGTGTCTATAAAATAAATAAGATTTCAGCCCACGCTTTTACTATAGAAATTAAAATAATTAGTTTACCTACGACGATTTTTTGATTAAAATTTATTGATTACATACAAGAGTTCCAAATAATTAATAATATTTTTTATTTTAACTGACTAATTGCCGAGCTGATTGAAAATTGTGTATGTATGTTAAAATGGCTAAAATTTTGTAAGGAGTGTTTTCGTGTATTACTAAAAAGAGTTAATACTTTAATTTTGAATATAAATATCGCAAGAATGGAAGGAGAAGAAAAAAAAATAAAACCTGTCATAATCAATAATAGGCCTGACAGACGCTGTTCTGCCAATAGTATAAAATGATGTGCGGGAAAAATGTAGCCATCGGAAATGTGTAATAACGTATTTCTGAATGATTTAAATATATGTAGTAATAAAACGATATGGATTAATATCGTATTTGTGTAAACAGCTTTTATAATTGCCAACTTTTTAAAGTATGTGCGATGCATCGCGGACTTTTCTTTAGACCTATGTACGATACACAATTCCGACATACATACTATTGATATCTCAATGGGCTTAGACAGCATTTTTGTTGAAAGCCCAGATGGGTTATTTTTTACCAACATCTCCAATATATATCGATATATTAATATTTTCACAAAATTTTATAAATTATATACGAAAACCTTCCTCGAGACCCATGCTACCCATTGGTAAAAACAGCTCAATGGTAGGCCTCCCAAAAGATTTACCGAAGACCTGGTGAAGATCTCTGGAATAGGTTGCATTAACACAGAACCGATCGTCTTGGAGATATTTGGGATAATCTTTTGTCCAGCAGTGGACATCTTCCTGTTGAAATATTGATGATGATGTCGTATCATATTGGAAACACAAACGTGTGAACACGAACGCTCAAGGTGGTGAGGATAATAAGGAACGTAATCAAATAGCTTTAAAACATCACTTAGCCCTAATTATTGCTAGAGTAACCACGATAAGACCAAGCCACAGCGGTTCTCAGAGTCCATCTTGAACTCAAAGCATAACTAACGGGGACGCTGTTATGTGCTAAAACTCCGCTGTCCATCAGTTCTTCTGTATGTTGAAAATTTTAAGAAAGTCTGAATTTTGTTATTGCCGCTATTACAACACATAACAAAGAATCAATAATCAAACTAAGGCTTTTTTAAATCAAATCAAATATTTTATTTCGTTGGTAAATAGTATTAAACTTGAAATATGTCATTTTTTCACACAGCTCGTTCGGAATGCAGATTTCCTTAGATACAACGAGTAAGAAACTATAAGGTTGCTCTTTTCAAAGCAGAATGGTATTACAGGTTCTTATTTTCATTAAACTTACAAATCATTTCAATTACAATATATGCAAAGTTATGCAACAAAATACACAAACGTGAATTACTAAATGCATTACACGAGTAAGTTTAAAAAATTTAATTTAATAAGTATATACATAGTTATAGTAATTATTGAGTGCATAATTAAAGTAAAAATCCAGTAAATAAATACGGTGAAAAGTACAAGTGGATCTTTTACGATAAGGATACGTTTGTATGTATCTACTGGTCTGTTTAATGCTAGTCTCATATGAAATTCTGTATTAAAGTGAGATTTGTGAGTCCTGTTGAAATTTATAGGTTCTCTTTTGCATTGAATTACTGAACACTTTTTAGTCTAAGTATTTCTTTCAGGTACTGATCGTGCAAGCAGCCGCGCATACTGAGTACTTAGGTGAAATTAAATTATTTTTTAATGAAACCGGACATCTCCAACATTGGATTGGCAATCCTCACTACGTTGGTCATGATATCGAACAAGGTAACATATTAGCATAATTACACTATGCATCTGATATTATATTATAACTAGGTACAAATATTCCGTATGAAATAAACGGCCCTACTGAAAGAATCAATATAATACAACAAATTAGTAAACTTTTCATAAAATCTATCATAAACTATCATAATTTAAATTAAATTTTGTTAAAAACTATGGCAGATATGGTATTCCGACAAAAACACCTTTGAGAATTAATATAATATATGACGGTGGAAGGCTGCTCACATGGTTAGGATCTTCGTAGCTGTCCATTTTATTGTGGGCGTTGAACACGACATCATAATACAAAACTCAGACTTATAAGTATTACAATTGTAATGGTAGGTACACTTCACAAAGCCTTACGATAATATCATGACGTGGCGTTCCCGGCATGCGCGTACGACACAACCGCCTCGCTCAATAGTTCTTCACTGACTGCCACGACGTTCGCCCGGCACCCGATCTCGACCATCTTCGCACCGCACGTTGATTAAAACCGAGCCAAGACGAGTACTGAAACATCTTCGTATTTGCTCGTGTTTTGACGTCCTTGACTTCGACATATAGATATGTAAAGTAAGCTTATAATTGAGATGTGAGATATAATTTTTATGGGACTTTTTTGTTTCTCAATAGCAGAGAAAAATCACCAAATGAAAAAAACATCATTAATACTGAATCTTGTAAACTGCAGTTTATCTGACATTCTCACACATTTTTATTATTGTTAAAAAAAGCTTTAAAATTACAAGCAATATACCTAATATGTTTTCAATCCAATTCGTTTTACACTTCTGCACTTGGGTACCTTTAAATTTTCTTTGCCAAATATCACACTCCTTCGTACTGGCTTGTTGTCTTTTTATATGCATATTTGCTTAAAAAGTTTCGCATCTCGTGTTAATATTATCAACATTTTTCTGCAACGTTGTTGCAAATTAATGTAAGACTTTTTTAAATTACCGGATGACAACGAGGCTTGTTTAAGTATAGTGATCACGATTTAAATTTATTACTAATGATGTGTTGCCCCAGGAACAGTAATTTCTTGAAGATCTTTTTGTTCATGTCTGCCACAATATTATTCCAAATGGAAGGATTATAGAATTAAATCTTATAACTAAATTTACAATACTTTAATAACACTAAATTAAAACTATCATTACGGAAAAGCAAATTACGATATCATCCCCACCATCTGGATGTGAGGCGGTCTTCCACATTGCGGTTTTCAAGGAGCTTTCTTCCACGTACTACTAAACTGTGGAACGAATTTCCCTGTGCGGTGTTTCCAGGACGATACGACATGGGTACCTTCAAAAAAAGCGCGTACACCTTCCTCAAAGGCCGGCAACGCTCCAGTGATTCCTCTGGTGTTGCAAGAGATTGTGGGCGGCGGTCATCACTTAATAACAGGTGACCCGTACGCTCGTTTGTCCTCCTATTCCGTAAAAAAAACCGAAATAGCTGCCAGCGCTTGGGTAGCCAGTAGCCCTATTGAGGCGAGAAGATAGTACTTTGTACATTCTCCACACCTCTAGGCTCCACGGGCCAAATGTCTCGACACCAAATGGCACAAAGTTGTAAAACTCACTGAGACCGACATACTTGCGATGTTTGCTGTCTTCGGCAGTCAAAGCAGAAGCCCCAGCACCAACTGACGTAACTTGGACATAAGAAGGAGCCAGAGTGTCAACGAAGTTGCGTTCCACACCAGCGCCCTTCCCCGTGCCCAAGCCACCAGGGTCATTACGTCAGGACCACTTGGCTCTAAAACAGCTGATAAGAGCGGCAAATGCCCTGTCGGATGACTTCATTATTGCTGGCAGAATTTAGAAATGTAATTGATAAATTCCTACTTCTTCATACTACTCCGATTTTATCCTACATTTAAGACGACCGAGTATGCATTTCTATGTCCTGGTATGCTTTTTAGCAAATAAACAATGAACATTTTCAGCACCGGATGTAATAGAAAAAATCAATTTATACTTGCCTGATATAGAAGCACTAGCAAAGCAAAAGATCGGTGAAAGTAAAGTATTTTTGTCATCAAGCTGCCGATGCGGTGAATGTAATCTAGGGAGTCTCATGTGTGACGCCTTTCTCAATTCTGTAAGTATACATCTTGTTAATTCCATATGTCGATTTTTTATAATTTTTATCGGTGCGTTTAGAAGTTATTTTTTTACTATCACTATCACAATCACTTATTTAAGTAGATACTATATTTTTTCAGCACCGTAATTTAATGTCGCCAAAAATGCAGATAATTCTTAATGCTACAGACAACTAAATCTAGGTTAGATATGGAAGGTTCATAGAAATATTAGTAATTCGTAGCATATACATAATATTTCCATCTTTAAATTAATAAAATAAACACATTAATGTTAACTTCAGAAAAAAAAGCTTTCAAGATAATTTCCCAACATGCTATATGGTCCATACAGCCAACGCAACAATACACCGTATCTTGAGCACTCATAAAGCGAATACCTCATATTTTATCTTTAGTTCTTGGGAATAAATAAAAGTCTCAGGGCATCATCAGGTCAGGACTGTATGGCGGATGACTCATTATCTCGACACCTGCCATAGTCAAATATTCAACAGTCCGTTTTGCGGCGTGCGCTGACTGGTGTGAAGTCGTGGTGAAGGAGGATCTTACTTCTAGGGTGCTGCTGTGGAATTTTTTCCAAGACAACAGGCAAACAGTGATTGACATACCAGTCTGCAGTAACTGTCCTTCCATCTTCTAGCACAACTGTCGCGAAATGACCTTTCCGACCAAAGAATGAGGCAATCATCTTTTTTTCTTGACTAAGAAGTCAAAGGAAGACCTTTCTTTAGCTTAGTTGGCTGATCCTCGAAAGGAAACACCCACTGAGCTGATTGTGTTTTGGTTTCGGGTTCGTAGCAATATATCCAGTGTTCATCACCCGTGACGATGTCAAATACAGCATTTGGATCACCGCCGTTGAACTAAAGTATGGGGGATTCCTTCCTTTGTTTTTGAGTAAGCTCATAACGAAAGTCATAATAAATCATTGACCGAAAATTTTCTCGCGTTAGGTTCATTTTCATGTGTAACAAAAGTTTTAGATTTGCTGCCAATTCACAAAAACAAATAATAAATGAATGCAATATACTACATTAGGTTACCAAAGAGTTCTAAAATTAAAATTCAAAAAAAGTTTTAACTAGCAATGTTTCTAACCGGCCAGTTCTAAACATTTTCAGTGTTACCCACGTATTATTCTGCTCGAGTGAGCTTTATTATACTTCTGTATGTTTCAAATTATAATACTGTTATTATTATAATTATTATATTACTGTTTTGTTGTCTCTATATTTTGTATTTGATTGTACTTAAAAATAGTGTTTATTCTAGTATATGTGTTATGTAAATTAAAGCTAAAATATATATTCATATGTTTTTCTGTCCAAGGTAATGCATAATGCAGAAGGTGATAATTGGCACCACGCTCACTTCTGTGTCGTGAATTCCGGTGGTGTTAGATCGAGTATTGAGCCTGGAGGTAAAGTAGCTCATATTGTAAGTCCGCAAAATGAAGAAGCCTTAATATTATATATAGTGAAGTCGTTTTTTTAAATATCTCGTAAAAATTTTTAAAATCCGGCATAGAAATATTAGTCTGGGTTGAACTTTACCCAACCCAGGTTAGCGAAACTCTCTAAGAAATAAGCGATTCACTGGTTTGTACGAAACGAGCAGTCATTGGCCGATTGATAGATGACGGCAATAATCTCGTAAAAAAAGGATATAGCCAAAATCCAATACTTTTTAAGCAACTGTACGCTTTCAAATATAGCCGGATTACACTTCGTGGCCAATGACTTTAAACGTCATTGTTCGTGGCCAATCTGTTATAACTAACTACTATTTCAAACTTATGACAAATGATACGTTTCATACTAAACTAAATTTAATTTTTTACGAGTTTTTAGAGTCTTATTACGTCGTATCAACATCCATTTTGGTCCAACCTTTTGAATGTCGAATTTATATCTTATCCTAGGAGAGACTGGAGGACTTTGAATTTTATAAAATAACTCTAACCTGCTGATCTGCTCTGACTGGGTGATCGGGGTGAATCTAAAGTTTTCCATTGAATTTCGGATTGAGATGGGATTCGAATTCTAAGTCGAATTCGTATACAAATACTAAGGAGTAATAATAATAATGAGCTCTAACTAACTAATCATGACCTCCTGAAATTTTTGCCTGTAGCTGGCGCAATTGACTATCATATACGAGTAGATAGAGGCGAAATATAGTGCCGTACCAAAAAGGTAAACGGAACACTATTACTAAGACTCCGCTATCTGTTCTTCCGTTTGTCTGTCTGTCCATCTATTACAATTGAAATTAACAAATATAATAAAAATAACTATTTAAGGGCGCCCCCTAAATGGGGGTGAACCAAACGTGATTTATTTTTGCAGTTTTTAAAGGTTGCATTTGGCAGTTTTTTTTTATTACTCGGTTTTTGATGTGCAGATATAACATACGAGGGGATGCTTCTTGCAATGCCATTTGACAATACTGTAGAAGTATTCGACTTACTAGGGGAACACATTATGGAAATGTTAGAGTTCAGTGTCACCAATGAACCTTGGCCCGGAGCAACCATGTTACAGTTTTCTGGTAATTATTTACTATTATTGTATAAAATTGCTAGTCGTATTGTACGTCTCATCTATAGAGCTACGAGTTGTAGACGTTGCTTAGTTAATCGGCGTTTTAATATAGTTTCCTGTTTGTTTTATATATCCCAGAATGTGCTTGTAATCCCAGAACTTGTTTGGGCTAATTAATTAATATATAATATTATAATAACTTTACTGCTGGATATATTGTTTAATCGTGAATGTCACTTGTGCCTGGCAATCCATAGCCTAGTAATTTTTAACTGACTTCAAAAAAGGAGTAGGTTCTCAATTCGTCCGTATTTTTTTATGTTATGTAGACCGATTTTGATAAATATTCAATTGTAACTAGAATTAGAAATATTAATTAGATTGTATAAAATATTGCAAATATTTTTCAACTTTTTATATTTTTTTGAATTTTATATATCTATTGTTTTTGAATAGTGTTTTAATTGACTTCAGATGTTTTTGTTAAAATTTTGAAGAAACATTTTGCCTCGCACAGTTATTTGAAATTTACTAAGAAACTCAAGCAAACAATTTAATTTTTTTTTTTATAGAATAGGAGGACAAACGAGCGTACGGGTCACCTGGTGTTAAGTGATCACCGCCGCCCACATTCTCTTGCAACACCAGAGGAATCACAAGAGCGTTGCCGGCCTTTAAGGAAGGTGTACGCGCTTTTTTTGAAGGTACCCATGTCGTATTGTCCCGGAAACACCGCACAAGGAAGCTCATTCCATAGCTTTGTAGTACGAGGGAGAAAGCTCCTTGAAAACCGCACTGTGGAGGACTGCCACACATCCAGATGGTGGGGATGAAATCCTAACTTGTGGCGTGTCATGCGAAGGTGGAATTCGGCGGCATTTTCGGCATTTAATTCTATGAGTTATACAATATCCGATACAAAGGTCAGTTTGTTAGTAAATCTACACTGGACGATGCTAGTAAATAATAAATCCTTTTTACCGACACCCAATTGTTACAGCTAACCTTCCACTAAGAAAAAATTTCTTAAAACAACAAAACTTTCGTACTTAGAAGTAAATTGATTAATTATACGAAAAATATATGATCCTTGAACTGAGGCGCGTTAAACTTTATGATATTAACTTGGAACCGGAACTTCTGTGTTCCGCGCGAATTTTCCAATTAGTGTAATGTGGAGTATAATTTGTTACCCAACTCACAGCTTCATTCTTATTGTGATGTGAGAAGCCACTGTTTATATTATATGAGGGAGAATAAGTTACTGGTAATTTTCCAGGGCTCCTTCCTTTCTGATTAGTTACCGTAACTTTTAGAGTGCCTGTCCCAATATAATCAACGGGGCTCTTACTGTGTTTAGTTTCTACTGTGTTTTTATGTTTTTTATGGAAGTAAGGACAAACGGGTCACCTGGTGTTAAGTGATCACCATCGCCCACAGTCTCTTGCATCACCAGAGTAATCACAGAAGCGTTGCTGATCCATTAGAAAAGTGTAAGCCGTATTGTTGGTCCAAACATGGAAGATTTTGGTTCATCGTGGAAATATTTCCTTGGCATTGTATTACAATTGATTGATTGATGATTGTGAAACTGAAGTGGCAGTGAGCAGGGCACATAGTTCGATGGAGAGATGGCCGTTGGGGCAGAAAAAGTCCTCGAATGGCGACCGCGTACTAAGCCCCCCACAAGATGGACAGATGATCTGGTCAAGATCGCCCGAATACGTTGGATAAGGGCAGCGCAGGACCCATCGTCGTGGAAATCTTTGAGGAGGCCTTTGTCGAGCAGTGGACGTATTCCGGCTGATGGTGATGATGATGTACCGCAATTTAATTTAACTTAATGTTTGGTCTGAAAAATAAATCAAATCAAAACAAAATCACTAAATTCAGATAGGTCACGGAAATGATATTTAAAAATATCAAAAAATAAACTCAATGGTCACTGAACGTTTTAAGCCATCATTTGAGTCCCATTTTGGTCCGTTAACTCTAGTATATTGTAAGTATATATGGTATATGTAGCGTTTGGTAGTTCTTTATCCAAATCCTTACTTAAAACGCATTCCTTTTAGTCGAATAAATAACCATTAGAATAGTTTTCCCGGGTCAGTATAACAACGTACAAAACGTAATTTAAATTGTATTTTAGGGTTGCGAGTAAATTTCGACGGTTCACGACCAATAAACCAGCGTGTGGTGAACGTAACGGTCCGGTGCATCGACTGTGATATACCGAGATACGAGCCGCTAGAGCTTAATAAAGTTTATAAAGTCGTTTCACAAAGCTTCATGGCAAACGGAGGAGATGGTTTTAGAGTGAGTATGAGATATTATGCGGCAATTCAGTTAATTTATTTGGTGAATTACTTTGAAAGTATAACGGGTTGAAAGGCGCCGTAGCTAGTAAAGTTACTGGGGATATGAGACTTAACATCACGTGTCTCAAGGTAACGAGCGCAATTGTAATGCCGCTCAGAATTTTTAGGAATCTCTAGGTGACAATA
This sequence comes from Leptidea juvernica, assembly GCA_949711755.1. Lineage (NCBI taxonomy): Eukaryota > Metazoa > Arthropoda > Insecta > Lepidoptera > Pieridae > Leptidea > Leptidea juvernica. The sequence continues at coordinate 7,512,616 of CATIXQ010000015.1, forward strand.
AGGGACGAGATGTGCAGGACGTTCAGCTGATGGTAATTGATATTCCCTGCCATTACAATGAAGTGCCGCTCAGGATTCTTGATAAACAAAAATCCTTAGAGGCACTACAATTCCGCTCGTCACCTTGAGACATAACATGTTATGACTCGTTTGCCCAGTAATTTCATTAGCTACGGCGCCCTACAGACCTTAATAATAATGCTTACATATTTCTGCTTCACGGCAGAAATAGGCACCGTTGTGGTACCCATAATCTATCCGGCATCCTGTGAATATTGTGAAATAATATAAATATTGTTTTTGTGTTGAAGGCACCAGAAGAAGTCGAGTGACTGAAAACACCCAAGTGAGGAATAATAATACTTTCCTATTCTTTTGTACAAAAAGTATGCGTGTTCGCATATTAAATCTAAGATTAAATGAAACAAATAATCAAAAATAAAAATGTAACATAATCTTAAAAAATCAGTGGTCCCTAAAATACAATTATTCGTAGCAATTTGTGAAGCAATTTTTTTTTTAATAATCCTGCTTTCTCTAATCCATAGATTTAATAAACGTTATCAGATAGTTAGATTTCCTCATCTCTTTTTTCACTGTCTCCAGCTTTCGTATTTCCATAAAATTGTATTTATAATTTAATCGATAGAGTTTCCGAACTTCATGGCCTTTTCTTTAGTTTTTCTTAGCTTAACAATATCGAAAAGAGTTTTTATGGGATAATCTATCCCACTGGTAATTTTTCATTTACCTATACTATATAATTACTATGTTACTGTTAAAGGTATGCATTAACAGAACCAATTAGCCGGAAAAAATTGGTTTATTTTCGAGAAGCAGGTAAAGTTTGATATCTAACGTCTTAATTAAAAGAAAATGTACTAATGTATACTGTAAGGTATATTACCTTTAATCTAATGTAGGTTCTATTCAAATATTACTGTAAATATTCTTGGGTGACGAGAGACGATACCATTCACTTTTTTTCCAAAATAATTTTTAAGGATAAGATATATTATGATTTGTAATGACTATAAATCTAGGCTAGGCGGTATGTCGTGAAAACATTTAGAATGAATATATTAATAAGATAAACAATCTACGACAAACAATACAAATGCATCAGTGTTAGACAGAACACATTATATCTAGTGACATATTGCGGTGTGCGACATTCATTATGTGAAGAGTTCACCCGGCACTGAGAACATTAGATACACTATCTGCAATTATCTGAAAGAGAATTCTTGCCGACAAAACCGTTAGAAAATCACCGTCTTTAAAAATTGTCTCTATTTAATATCTAACATCGATTAATCAAGAATTGTTAAAATACTGAAGATTATTTTACTACGATTACATTGAATACATTTCCTATTGTGTAAAATTCATTATATTATACTATTATTCATTATATAAACTATATCCTTACTTATTTCGTATATGAATATCTAAATGTATTGTTGTAAAGCTGTTCGCTCTCAAACTTAGCCGGATTATGAAACTTATGTTAAATCTCTCTGCACGTTTCATACTAAACTAAATTTAAATTTTTACTTACGCAGTCCAGCCTCTTATTACGTAGTATTGACTTCCTCTTTGGTCATTAGCATTTTGGAATATAAAAAATGTTCATTACGGAGGTACGATGATCGTGGGGAGTGACGCAAGTTCCTCCTCATCGCTCGAGGTCACTGGCATAATCGTATAGCTAAGTTTTAAGTAAATTACCTTCACTAATAACACCCTATATTTCTTTTCTCTTTCGGACACCAAGAGTCTCCACTCTAAAAGGAAGAAATATATGAGTGTTGACAAAACTCACATCTCATACTGGAATCCCGCTATTAATGCCAATGTTTTACTATTTTAAATTAAATCGCTCAGTAATACTACCATTTATTACTGTCGTAGCATGCAAGCCCCACCACTAAACCGCTAATGAACAAAAACCCTCTCTCAATCACCTCAAATTAGATTATTGAAAATGCTAATCTAAACGCAACTAGTCACTCATCCGCACCACGAATATATCAATTTTCAACTACGGATTCCATATAGCGGTAATTAAGGCTACTTAATTTCAAATGTATATATATTTCTTTTATGGAAAAGGAGGACAAAGGAGCGTACGGATCACATGGTGTTAAGTGATCACCGCCGCCCACATTCTCTTGCAACACCAGAGGAATCACAGTTTCGATTTCCTTAGAGAGACCTGCATCGCCCGTGCTGTCGTCTGCATAGCAATGTATGTAAGAGGTGTCCAACATATCATTGATATGCAGAAGAAACATTGTGGGAGATAGCACACAGCCTTGGGGCACTCCAGCGTTCACGGGCTTCGGGTTCGAGCTATAACCGTCGACAACGACCTGTATGCTGCGCCCAGTGAAGAAGCTGGAGGTCCACTTACATAAGCTCTCGGGAAGACGATCAAAGGCCTTCGGTATATCCAGGCTAACTGCCAGGCCTTCCCCCTTGCTTTCAATAGCCACCGCCCATCTATGTGTTAGGTATACCAGAAGATCACCAGCCGACCGACCATGGCGAAAGCCGTACTGTCGGTCGTTGATCAACTGGTGACCCTCAAGGTATACCAAGAGCTGGCGGTTAATTATGCTCTCCATGATTTTGAAGAGCAGGGAGGTAATAGCTATAGGCCTGTAGTTTGCCGGATCCGAACTGTCTCCTTTTTTTGGATCGTATGGACAAGGGCTGAGTTCCATGAGTCACGGGCTACGCCTTTTGTATATAAGTGCCAGAATAAACGCGTTAGCACCGGCGTCAACTCAGGGGCACACGTTCTAAGCACGGTTGGAGAAATCCATCCATCCGGCCCGCTCGACTTCCTGATGTCCAACGAAAACAGAGCTCGCCTACCAGTTTTCTGTCTGAACTGTACTTCAGGCATAAAGATCTTACACCGTGGGATGGTTAACGGTGTTTTTCCTTTGTGGTCAAAAGTCGAGTTGGAGGCTAAAAGAGTGCACAGGAGATCGGCTTTCTCTTTTGCCGTATGGGCCAGGGTCTCATTCCTCATGTGCAACGGCGGGGACGGCTGGTTGAAGTTATCAAGAGCAGCTTTCGACAACAACCAGAACTTGCGTGTTCCGGTCGGGTAACTGGAAAGCTGCTCGCCGATTGTGACGACGTGCTTCTACTTCGCACGGGCGATTTGCCGCTTAGATTATATTTTGCTACACTAAAAAAATACAAGGCAAAAAATATTTTACCGTCACGATTGTGAAATTGAAAAATATATGAAATAAAAGCAATTCTTGCATTGTGATATAAATGTATTACTTAATGTATAACTTATTCTTAGATAATTTGTACGTCTGGATATATTCTCTTGCTGTTAGACAACCGATATAAACAGGCCAGGAATACTAGCTTAAATTGCGTGACTAGGTACGTCTTACACTCGCGATTTGTATGACACTTAGTGTTAGCATGCCTGAATTGCTCAAAATAGAGGCTAGTTCTAAGCTTGATGAGACTTAACAGCTTATATCTCAAGGTGACGAGCGCAGTTGTAGCCGCTCAGTTTTTTTGGGGTTCTTCAGGAATCCTGAGGGGCACTGCATTGTAATGGGCAGGGCGTATCAATTACCATCAGCTGAACGTCCTGCTCATCTCGTCCCTTATTTTCATAAAAAAAACACATTTTTTTTTGACGTTTTGAGAGCTGTCATAGTCTATCTAGAAGTATAAATGATCTTAAAACTTAGTATCCTTCATTTTAATAATTAAATAAAGAGATAAAATTAAATGATAACTTTATCTTTAGCCGCGAGCTCAATACTGAAATTTAGCAGGCGTGATAGTCCCGACTACTTTCATGTTATGAATGTCCATTGTCCATAGAAGGCTAGTTTTCACTTTCCATCACAATATGAGCCTCTATTGTTATGGAAAGTATGTGATGACTAATAGTATGCAGACGTGATCGCTGACTACGGGCCTGATGAGAAAGCTCATGGTCGCTCAGGGGGCATTCGAGAGAGCTATGGTCGGAGTTTCCCTGCGAGATCTAATCAGAAATGAGGAGATCCGTAGGAGAACCAAAGTCACAGACACATCCCAAATGATTGGAAAACTGTGGCAGAGCAGACAAGTCCTCAAATGGCGACCACGTAACGGAAGACGAAGTGTTGATAGGCCCCCCACAAGATGAACCGACGATCTGGCAAGATCACCGTACATATGACCGGTCGTCGTGGAGATCTTTGGGGGAGGCCTTTGTCCAGTATTGGACGTCTTCCAGCTGATGATTTTCTTATCAACAACTAATTCAAGACCAAGTGTAACATAATTTAATTAAAAATGTCTGGCGGCCATTTGTAATATTTTCATCTATTCTACTTCACGAAATAATAGTTCCTCTGTACAAATGGTAAGATCATCATCAAAAACAGCATATTTATCTCAATAAAATTTGAGGAATTCTCTCAATTACGCAGAGGTTGACTTACCAGATCTGATCTCTGGTCATTTGTAATTTTTTTCATAAGTTCCAAATGATTCTGTCCTTATACAAAATATGTTTAATATTGTACCGATTAAATGTTGTATAATTATAACAACAGAATTTTGACGAGTCGTTCAATTATTCATAATTTCCATCAGATCTATTTTGTTTACAATCTGAGTTATGAAGATGTTTAATGATGACAGATATCATGAGGCAAGAACTCACTAAGAGCAAAATTTTCTAAGCACACCTAATACTACAGATGGCTTTATATTAAATACAGTTTTGTAATTACTGGTTTTAGTAATTTACCAACAAATAATGCTACAAAAGCAACTTTGATTACAATATTACCGCCCAACTTTCTACTATCTATATAAATCTAGTTAATATTTTTATTATGAAAATAAAGGACGAGATTAGTATGACGTTCAACTGGTGGTAATTGATACGCCCTGCCCATTATAATGCAGTACTACTCAGTGTTCTTGAAAAAACCCAAAAACTCTGAGCGGCACTACAATTGCGCTCGTCACCTTGAGACATAAGATGTGTTAAGTCACTTAAGCCCAGTGATTTAATATAACTTAAAAAGATTCTTAAGTCATTTCATCAAGTCCTTGATAATATAAAATAGAATTAATATTCATCCCTATTTTTAATTCTATTCTCATTTTAATTGCGAATCATGGTATTATGTAAGAAATATGATATTAAGGACAAAAATATTAATGCTATTTTTTTCAGATGGTGTCGGAAAATAAAGGTCCAAGTGATGTAATTGGAGTCGACAATACCGTATTTCAAGATTATTTGGAGCGGCGAATTCCCGTCATAAGGGATTTAGATGGACGGATACAAATCAATGAACCATGCTTACCGAATTAAAATACACTAAAAACATAACATTTTATTATTATAATAATATTTAGGATTCCCAAATTCCTCCTTCGATTAAATACTCGTTAAAATAGAAATGTTTGAAGCAATCAAACTGAAAGTATCATTAAACAATAAAGTCTATTTTGCAAATCCAAACAAATCAAACATGGCAGGCCTCTTCTCCACTTCTCCAATTGCAGTGAAAGCGCAATGGCATTTATAGCATCGCTATGGCATAGCGTAGCTACGGCATAGCGTCGCTACGGCATATTGTAGCTACGTCATATCGTAGCTACGTCAAAACGTCGCTACAGCATAGCGTCGTTACGGCACGGCGCGGCGTTGCCCGTGCATCACATCACAACATCCAAGTGTCTATGAAATATAAAGTTAAAATGATTTATTGATTGGCATGAATTTTATTCAAAATAACGAAAATAATCGTTACATTAAAATGTAGCAAACAAAATCTTTGCGGCCTTACAATTGAACTTGGTATAAAGTTATGACCGAGAATAAACATTCGCATATGTTGAGTATATTGCTGACGACACTGTCATTACAATAACAATTCTAAAGTTTTCCGAATGTCAAGCAGCATTGCAAATAAGCGCGGGAAACATTATGCGTCCGAATAAACCAATAGTAAGCAAAATGTCTATTTGTAAACATATTCTTGGTTTATGAAGCGGCATAACTTAGTACTAAGTTTATTTGTAAAGCTGTTGAAGTTTATATGGAAATGTCAAACTATATTGGAATCACGTCATGTTTCTATTTTAATGTTATGTCAATGCTTATGCAATTTTCGATGATCGTTTATAGATAAGATTCTTAAAAATAGTGTACCAGTGATATTATAATGTCACTAAAACCGCCTGGTTTTATCTTAAATTTAATAATAATAATAATCTTAAATTTACGTTAAATTGTAATTAATGAAGTCGATTGACAAACTACCGTTTAATTATATTATTACTAGTGAAATTATAATTTCACGGCGTTGCTAATATACCTACGACCTTAGATAATTTATGCGTCTAGATAGAGTCTTTTTCTGTTAGACAACTGATAAAAACAGCCGAGGAGTATTAGTTTAGTATGCGTGAAAAGCTACATCTAACTTAAAAAAAAAAATAAAAAAGCTTAAAATAGAGGCTAGTTCTAAAGTTTAGTTTTTTCGACGTTTTAACAGCTGTCATAGTCTATCTAGACTTATAAATAATACATACATGTAAGTTATGTATACGTTCCTAGCATTTTAGTTGTGTTTCAAAAAAAGCCGATGTGTATATTATTTTGTTTGGTCATCTATAGAGGATAACGAAGAAAGTATGATTGCACAAATTAATAGAGCAGCGGGAAAAGAATTGTAATAGGTTGGAGGTAGACTTAAATACCACGGTGTGATTGGGGATATATGAAAGAAAGTTTAAATGTATACACATTTATAATAAAGTCCCACCCACTGTTCAGACATTATATAAATGTTTTTAAAAAAATGGCTCCGTCGTAAATCCTACTACTCCAAAGCTGAATATCTAAGTGATCGGACAGCCTGAGACTAGATTATGATTATTTTATAGCAATAGCAATGACAGTACAATATTGTGTATTTTATTAAAAGGAGCGCAAAAAACGAATGCTGGGAGAGTTTCTTGCACCGCGTCTTCTCTCTCAAAGCGCCATTTCTTTCCGAAGCGGTAGAAGTATCTAGTATATTAGAAATGACATAAAAAATAATTCTAAAGGAATCAATTTTGAGAAAAATAAATGCCTTTTATGTCTAATATACTTAAATATGTCCTAGTCACTAGTTTCTTTTCTAGAAGAATGGCTCGACTATACGAAAATAATATGTTTGAAATACAATTCAATTATTTTTAGCATGCCGACTAGATGAGGATGTTGAGTAAACTTCAACGAAACAAGAGTAGTTCCGAGTTGGTATGTACTTACAAAGAGAATCTGATTACGAAAAGCAAGATTCGTTGACAAACCTATGTCATGTTGACCTTAGTTACGAGCAGATTGGACTATACATCAAAAGAATAATGAAGTAGTTAGTTGTCTAGGGGCACCTAATAATTTTTTACTGTTTTTTCAAGAATCTTCCTTAACTCTTACATTAGTGTGCTCACGGATTAGTAAAAAAATAAGGACTCGTGTCACCTTACCTAACAGTGTAGCACCAACAAGCCAATAAACGTGTGAATACATCGCCTCACGCACACACTTACACTACAGGCTGATAGGCGGCCATTATGAGAATTGTCATCGTCTGTGACGGATCAGATTGCGTCTCAATAAAATATCCCTCGTAACCACATACACACTAGCTTAAAGGTGCCTCACTTGCTAATATCACGGCGCGGAGTCCTTATTTTTTTACTAGTCCGTGATTGTGCTGTATTATAATATGCTAGATTAGAATGAGATATAACCTTCACTAAGTAATTGAATTACTTTTCAAAGTAAAACTAAGAAGCTATAACTTTATATCATGATTCAAATATCAATCAGAAAGTATTATATAACTGTATACGTAAAATTGTTTCCATATCTACTCTGGTGTACGCAGAGCTGTTTTACGGCCGTTTTCAATGACATATCTACCATTAATTTAACTTACGGATACTTTGCTGTCACCGTTTAATGACAAGATCTTATCTATCCATAGCAATGCTATCGTTCAATAGGTTATTGAAATGTAAGTAAGCATAAAAGGATAAATTTGTCTAAGTCTAGTAAGTTAAACTAAGGATACGAGTAGAAAGTTTATTGAAAACGGCCGTTAATAGTCAGGAGTTCAGTGTTGTGTCAACGGACTAATCACTTGATATTGACGTTTCTTCGTGTATCGTCTACAGCATTTATTAAGGGGAGTATTTCGAAGAGCTTTCCGACCATCTCTACTGCCCCGTTCACAGAACAGGTAAAATACATACTTCATTGTACCTGGGTAACACATGGCTATCTTTATTATGAATATATCAATGTCTATCAATGTCAATAACCATCAAGATGGTGAAACTCTTCATTACCATACCTCTACTGCGGTTTTCAAGGAACTGTCACCACTTAAACACACAGCAACATCAAAGAATATATGATAAACCTTACAGTATCATCTAAAATGAGATTCTCTATTGAGGCATTATGAAATAAACTGTTTTTGAAAAGATAGATAATTTTTGATGAAAACTGATACACGTACGACAATAATGTCCGAAAAATATAGTAATTTAAGGCTTCAGAAACTGTGGCTAAGCCCGGGTTTGATGGCCATAAGGCTATGCTTTGTGTATGGTAAGTTTGGAAGGATATTGTTCATTATGAGCTTTTTCCGAAGAGCAGAATTATCGACTAACTAATCACTGTTAACCACTGATTAGATTAACGTAATAAGTTGAGAGAAAGTGGCCAGAATTGATCAATAGAAAGAGTATGGTCTGCAGTTTCGGGTTAACATTGAGAGAAGACTACTAATACCAGTGGCAGGCTCCTTTGCACCTAATGCCGGCTAGATTTTGAGAACCACAACGGCGCCTATTTCTGCCGTGAAGCAGTAATGTGTAAGCATTACTGTGTTTCCGTCTGAAGGGCGCTTTAGCTAGTGAAATTACTGGACAAATGAGACTTAACATCTTATGACTCAAGGTGACAAGCGCAGTTGTACTGCCACTCAGTATTATTGGGTTTTTTAATTATCCTGAGCGGCAGTGCATTGTTATGGGTAGGTCGTATTAATTATCATCAGCTGAACGTCCTGCCCGTCTCGTCCCTTATTTTTATAAAAAAAAAACTATTGTCGCGTTTTTTGATCTCATAATATAATTAAAAAAAAGAGGCTTGTGTGTCCATATGAAAAGCAAAGAAACTATTTCCCAACCAATTAAAACCATATTCAGTATGAATAAGTTGATTCGTTTGTGTAAACATTTAACAGTCCTAATGTTATTAATAATTGAAAATTTATCTGTAAATTGCTTTTATACTAAAATAATTATAGTTCTACTATAATTAACTTATTTCCTCAATGGTTTGAATTTTATTAGAATTTCAATATAAAATGTTTACTTAAGTGCTATCAGACTAGGAATTAACGGTCATAGTTTTTAGTAGGTTTAATTTTACGAACCCACATGCCACTACCCGAGCCTATCTGTTGAAGTTGTTCGTCGTAAAATAAGGGCAACACTTAATGTAGCCAGATAACCTAACAACTAGTTATCTAGTTTGTTTTGTTGGTAATTAAATATTTTATTGGGGAAAAGTTCAAAGTTTCTACGAATATCAATTTGTTTTCATTTCAAATATAATTTTTTTTTACTCTTACGCCTGGTGCATAATATAACCAAAGCCAGATTTTTCTTGTAAAAGTTTTCTCATCTTTTATGAATGACTGGGTTCTGTCTGAGCGTTCTTCCACTTAGCCAGCCGTTTGAGTGACGTATCGATTGTAAATCTTTGTATGTCTCGTTCAACTCTCAGGTTGTGGATCCATCTACAAGATCAACTTTACAGTTGATAACCTGCTGATCCCCTTTACTGGCCTATTTGAAAATAGACTTGAGATGTCACTCGTTCATATCTAAACAAATTGTTATATTTAAAGTAACTTCTGGAAATAATTAAATTAAATTTGTAACGAAGACTTATGACCGATGCAGGACTCGAACCCGCGACCTCTCGGGTTCTGTCCGAGCGCTCTTCCACTGATCCAATCGTTCGAGTGAGTTGAGAGTGAGAGGTTTCTATAACTATTTATAAAATATTATCGATTAGGAATTAGGCTAACCCATTTTTTATAAATGTTTTGACAGCGGTTATATACACTTTTTCAAAACGTCAGCCGTCTAACTATTGCGGTTAATAGAAACAGCCCGTTCGCATACTAACGGACGGACATTCGGACAGCGAGCCATATCTATAGGGCTCCCATTGGCCATTCTCCGATTACCTGACGTTTAATTTATATTAAATCATTTCCGATGCATTCTAAGCAATATTATTGCGGTAGTGACATTCGTTGTGTGCTTATACATATCCAATTTCTTTTAGTATATAAGTTTAATACCACCTTACAACTTCTTAACTTTAAGATATTAGACAATTTTACAGTGAGTGAATAACAGATGAATCTGCTTATGAAAACTCAGGTCTCGTCGACACGACACAAGTCTAATAAAGACATGACTGGAATGGAATAACAAAGCAGTCTTGGACGGGCCAGAAAGATCTATTAAGTTCTACATTTAGATTTCTATGGATTTAAATAAAAGAAGTTGTAAATACTCTAATATGAAATACTTCCATGATACTTAATATTCTTAAATTATATTCGATAATTATATACGAGCGCGCTGTGGTCTGAAAGAAGATGTCATGATAAGGGTTGAGAAAGGAATGCTGAAATGGTTTGGACACGTGGAGCGAATGAAGAAAGTATGGTAAATCAAATATATGTCAGTACCAAATTGGGGACGCCTTGAAAAAAGGTAAGGTCTGAAGCAGCCGGAAACACGAGCATGTATGAAAAGTGTAATCAATGCAGAAGAAGCACACAAGGTTTGTAAGGATAGAAGCAAATGGCGTTTTCTTGTCTCTGCCTACTCCGACGGGAATATGGCGAGTGTGCTTGGGTCTAATCTATAATCAAATATTTTCATAAGGAATAAAACACGTGTACTACTAACTATATCATTAATTATTAAGAAAATTAACGTTTTTTAACTATCAACGAGCTTGAATCACCGACGATCATGTTACGAATTATCTCTAATCAGTTTGACACTTTAGCGTTATATAGAGAGGTTGGGTATCTCTGTATCTTCTACTGCATTTATCATACGGTTTTGTTCGGAGAAAATAACTCTACCTGAGTTAGGTAAGTATGGAAGCCATTATCGGAAAATGCAATATTTCACCGGCATCATGTTGATATCAGAATTCAACCATTCCACAAAAGCGTCACACGAAATCTCTTACCTCGCACAGCGACATTCTGAAATCATTTATCGGCTGTAGTATTTCCGAACCGATACGACATAAGAATCTCCAAGCTTAGATCATAGACACGTTTTAAAGGCACTGTTCAAAAGCATGCATCATAACTTCTGGTATGGCAGATGTCCATGGGACTCTTTTTAACTGTGGTCAATCGTAGCATCTTTAATTCATTTAAAATTGTAAAACAAAATTTATGAGCGATGTGGGGCTCGAACCCTAGACCTCTCGCGTTCCATGACAGCGCTCTTCCAACTGAGTCAACCGTTCGAGTGACGTATCGTGGATAAATCATGTATGGTTTCACGCAAGAGCGACATCTCAAGTCAATTTCCTAATACGCAAATATTGGGGTTATGCAGGTTATCAACTGTAAAGTAGTTTCTGTAGATGAAGCCACAGCCTGAGAGTTGAACAAAGCATACAAGATTTATCGACGATAGAGCGCTCGCACGGAACGGTAGAGGTCGCTAATTCGAGACCCGCATCGTTCATAAATTTTGTTTTCAAATTTTATTCGTATAATTAATCCCTGAAGTGAGTTATCACTTTTAAAACATAACAAATTGCTTAGATTTTAATGATATGTTAATATTATATATCAAATTCGAGTAAAGTCAAAGCAGCCTACTAGTATTATTATATTGTTAAAATTTGTATCATAAAACAAACTTTACCAGAACAAAAATCAAAATTCATAGTGTGTCTACGAACCGCACGAGAGAACGTTTTAATTAAGCCTCGCCTAAGCAACAACTTTTGTGACTCAATTGCATTTGTGTGTTCTGTTAACTTTATTAACTTTTCTGCTGTTACCAATAATAAAACTCTGGTCCGTATAATCAGAGCTCAGATTATTATACAGTATTTTTTATTATCATTTTTAATAACTACAGTCTCTCCACAGTGCGGTTTTCAAGAAGCTTTCTCCCTCGTACTACAAAGCTGTGGAATGAGCTTCCTTGTGCGGTGTTTCCGGGACGATAAGACATGGGTACCTTCAAAAAAAGTGCGTACACCTTCCTTAAAGGCCGGCAACGCTCTTGTGATTCCTCTGGTGTTGCAAGAGAATGTTGGCGGCGGTGATCACTTAACACCAGGTGACCCGTACGCTCGTTTTCCTCCTATTTCATAAAAAAAAAACAGTCTTAACCAGCCTGCTTCTTAAGGAATTTAGAAGGGACAATCAAAGTTTAGTCTTTTATCCCTACTAATATTATAAATGTGAATGTAAGTTTGTTTGTTACGCCTTCACGCCTAAACAGCTGAACCGGTTTTAATGAAATTTAGTACAGAGATAGACAAGAGCTTGGAAAAGTATAAAGGCTAAGTTTTATCGCGAATAAAAGGCTTGGCGGGGTTGAAATAGGGGTGGAAATTTGTATGAAAGTTTGAACATAACATAATATCCAATTTCTTTTAGTATATAATAAAATTTAATACTACCTTTCAAGATATTAGACACTTTTACAGTGAGTGAATAACAGATGGATCTGCTTATACGAAAACTCAGGTCTCGTTGACACGACACAAGTCTAATAAAGACATGACTGGAATGGAATAAAAAGCAGTCTTGAACGGGCCAGAAAGATCTATTTAGTTCTACATTTTGATTTCTATGGGCTTAAATAAAAGGAGTTGTAAATACTTTTTTTTTTTGAGGTTTAGCCAAAGATGACTATGTCACCCCCGTGGCTTAAAAAAATCCTTAATTACATCACACAATATATAAAAAAACACAGAGAGCTACATACAACCAAAAAATTACAAACACATTAACTTAACACATCGTAACGAGCGACCGCGCGGCCCTTGATAGTGGAGTGGCTAGTAAGCTATTATATATACCCACATTGTTATTACTCTTAAGGAGTCTCGGCCGCTCTGAATCTTTCCGTACACATTCCATCAAAAGATGGAAAACATCATCGATTCTTGTGTCTCCATAGTCTATACAATTTTGTGTTAGCGATCTTTCCTTAAAAAAATTAAATTTATTTGATGGAATGTGCCCGGAACGAAGTCTTAACATATACTTAAGATATACGTGCTTTTAACTTTGGATTCTGTAAACCATGGACATCGAGGGAGCTGACACACTATTGTTTTGTACCATATGCCCTTTTCCCGAATCTTTGTGGTACTCCGTCGCCACTGGCGCTTTTGGCTGTCGTGTCTGCTTCCTCGTTGCCCATGATTCCTACATGGGAGGGTATCCATTGAATTATGACGGCTATAAAAGTATATAGGCTAAGTTTTGTCGCGAATAAAAGGCTTGACGGGGTTGAAATAGGGGTGGAAGTTTGTTTGAATGTTTGTTATTATCGAAGATCCATGAAACTTTATGTTTAGGCACTTGATAAGAAACAAATAATTATTTCTGGTAGCGTTTTTAATATTTAGACCTGTGTGGAGATGAAAAAGGAGATGAAAGTTCTACAGTTAGCTTATAAAAATGTTTTAACCACAGCAGTTTATTTGTGTATTATTTGCAAAGCGAGTATATTAAAAAATAAACAATGCTGCTCAAAGTTACTATTCCAAGCGGACGAAGTCGCGAGTAAAAGCTAGTAATCTCTATAAAATATTAATACGCAAGGCGTACCCCGTAGGCGTAGGGGTACAACATAAATTGCGCGACGGGTGAACTTGAAATTTAACACTGTTTAAGTATATATGGAGAAGAAGTGTTTGTACCTATTTTTTAAATGCCCTATAAATACGTGATATTCATTCAAACAAATATTACACACACTGCTGCTTGAAAGACACACATACATTATACAGGCATATATAGTCTGACAGTTAATAAGCCCTTATAAAGATCAAACATTTATCGAATTATGATAGATTTTCGACATCTGAGCGATCTAGTAAATAATAATAAATAAGGTTCTTACGTAAATAAATATGACACATTCATTGGACAATCTATCATAAAATCTTTGATAATTTATATGTCTAGATAGACTATCTTGCTGCTAGACAACCGATGAAAACAGGCCATGTTTATTACTTTGGTCATTCTACGTCTTACACTAGCGATATGTATGTCACTCTGTGTTAAGTTTAAGCATTTCTCAAAATTCGAGGTTAACTAATCTTGAACGTCAAAAAAATTTAAGTTGAGTTTTCACAGCTGTTACAGTCAATCTAGACATATAAATGATCTAAACTTTAAATCCTAAGTTGATTTGATCGTGATGTGGTATTTTGTAACAGCTCAAATCTCATCGTCTCTGTTATGTGCCTTTATTACAGCTTATATACCTTCGACCTGAGAAGAACGAGCGCTGGAAACTCAGTGAGCTTCCTTATTGAAAACACATTTAAACCGTGTCATGTATAATATTCTGTTAAATTTCTTTGCGTCGTTCCGTTTTATAAAAGAGTATTATTAAAAAGCGTTTAAAAGATAAAAATTATTACGTATTATGTATTATTTAAGTCTTTGTACTAAAAGCATAAAAGGCATTTATTTTCTAAATAAATTATTTCTTTAGAATTCATTTTGATCTCATTTCAAATACACTAGATACTACTACCGCTTCGGAATCAAATGGCGCTCTGAGAGAGAAGAAGCGGCGCAAGAAACTCTCGCAGCATTCTTTTTTTGCGCTACATTTAATAAAATATACAATATTGAACTGTCATTGCTATAACCATAAAATAATCATAATCTAGTCCCAGTAGCGACAGTTTGATTTTTAATAATGTTGTTTTAGATTAACAAGATAATCTATTGGGTAATTGGTTGTCTTGATGGAACGTGGAAAGCCACCACAGGTGGAATTATTAGATGTCATAAGATGCTGTTTTGTGAAATGGGAGCATGGTCTAAGCCTGAAGGTCCTTAAGTTGTATCGTGTCGTAAATATTGTAGACGACAGACGTACGTGTGACCTGATGTTATGATGGTAAATATAAAATGAAAAGAATACGTTTGACATTCATAACTGTCATTTCCTGGAACTACATGAAAAAAGTGATATTGATTTGATATGATTTATCAACGCTGCCAAAGTTATACTACAGCACCAGAGGCTACAGCATCGGAGCGAAGGTGTCCATGTTGTATCATCCTGAAAACACAGGAAGCTCATATCTATTTTTTATTTTACATGGTAGAGGATTGAAAACCATACTACAAAGAAACGCTACATATCCAAATGGTAAAGATAGTGTGATGTAATGATTGAATTCGGTGGCAGAAGATAAAGGACGTCTTTTTTATCTCTGGATGGACTACGACTACCATGAATCGAATGGATCTGTGTCGGAAAGAGGCGAGAGACTGAAGGGTAGTAATTATTTATTTTTAAAATTGACTGAAGAGCTCAAATTGTACTACTGTTTGATTTTTAACAACGTTGTTGTTAAAAACTTGACTAACTTAACTTTTCTTCCAGAGATCGACAAATATCTCTGAAAGACACATTTTCAAATTGGTTGAAGCAGAGTTTTACGTCACGAATTAACCCGATCGTTTGGTTGAGAGTAGGTTCTTTTGTGGAGGACGCATATAACCACTAAATCTTAGCCGTGGTTGGGCTTGGTAAATCTTAGTAAAAAATCTTGATAAATATGAATTTCTACAAAATAGCGCCTAAATTTGAGAATGAGCTTCCTTGCGCGGTGTTTACGGGACGATACGACATGGATATCTTCAAAGTAAGCGCGTACACAAGGGCCGGCAACCTCCCGTGATTCACCAGGTGACCCGTACGTTCGTTTGTCCTACTTTTCCATAAAAAAATTCAATATTTTCTTGTATTTGAAAAACAAAATAATAGTTCTATTCTTAAAATCGGAATAGAAATGCTACTTTCATTGTAGACGCTTTGGTTTAAAAACGAAACAACCACATAATTATAATTCTAAATAAATGAAAACGTTTATCTATTAACGAGTAAGTAATGCCAAAAGATTTCATTAAAACTTTAACTACGTTAATGGACCGAGATAATTTTACTTTATGCTTTGATAATAAGTGTACAAAGTTCCCTAACAAGAAGTTAACCTTTATGAACCGGGAGCGTCTTTGAATAATGAATAACGGTATTTCATAGTTTACCAGTAAAGATATTTAATATAATACGTTGATATAACAAATCTTATAACTATATTTACAATACTATAACTACATGAAATAAAAACTCTTATTACGTGGAAGCGTACCAAAAATACTGGCAGCATTTCCGCGTTGGATAGGCTGGTCTGATCTGATGACCGAAATAGCTGCCAGAGCTTGGGTTTCCGGTTTCCTTACTGAGGCGCAAAGATAGTACTTTCTCCGCGCCTCTGGGCCCTACAGGCCAAGTGTCTCAAAACCAAACGGCATAAAGTTGTATGTCTCACTGAGACCGACATATTTGTGACGCTGTCTTCGGCAGTCGAAGGAGCAGCCCCAGCACCAATTCAGGTAACTTGGACATGAGAACTCCGTCTCAGGTCCACAGTATCGACGCAACTCGGTCCCACATCAGCGCCCTTCCGCGTGCCCAAGCCACCAGCGTCAATCCTTCAGGACGTTTACCATCGCGGCGGATAATAGCATTTGGCTCTAAAACGGCTGGTATATTAATAGCTACAAATGCCCTGCGGATGACTTCAATAAAATCACAGTTCATTAATTCGGTTTAAAGATCATTTATTCTCATTAAAACATTACAAGCTGTCACTTACATGAGAACAATATTTATAAATAATAATCTTTGAATCGTCCTTATGATAAACATAGGTATAAAAATAAATATAAGTGTGTGCACTAAAGGAAGTATCATCTGCAATACATTTCGCTAAACGAAGCTTGAATAAATTAAAAGAGCCTGCATCTTTGATATCCAAAGATAGTCCATTGTACAGTTAAGCACCTTCATATGTAATTGTTTTCAGTTCATAAATGGTCCTTGGTTTTGGTAGTATGATGTGATCATTATTGCGTCTGTTTTGGGTTTGTTTCTTTTTTATAATTAATACGTTGATGGAACGAACTACTGACTTTCTATCAACTTTGCTAATCGTTGGTAGTTTTCTATGAAAGAAAAGGATGATTTTTTTTTTTTTTGAGAGGAGGAAATACTGTTACGTATTTACGCCCCGGGGAGTAATATGTTGGACTCGAGTGTCCGCGTAAGCGGACGCCCCATACCGACTAAAACCTCCTCTGTGCTGTTAGCAGCCCTGGCTTTCACAGCGAAGTAGGACGTGGGCCGTGGAGGCCGCAAAGACTACGCAACAACAGTCGTCTTTGCGGCCTCAGTAAGTCATCACCGCCTTTTTTTGTCTCTTGTAATACCAGAGGAGTCACTGGAGCGTGGCGAACTTCAAAAATGACGTAGATATTTATAAGCAGCGTTTACATTATCTTTGGTTATCCCTATTAATATTATAAATGTGAATCTAAGTTTTTTTGTTACGCTTTTACGCTGGAGCTACTGAACCGATTTTCATGAAATTTCGAACATCGATAGTCCAGAGCTTGGAAAAGGACATAGGTTACATTACAGTAAAAACCATAAAAGGCATTTATTTTCTCAAAATTGATTTCTTTAGAATTCTTTTTGATGTCATTTCTTATACTACTAGATACTACTACCGCTTCGGAAAGAAATGGTGCTCTGAGAGAGAAGAAGCGGCGCAGGAAACTCTCCCAGCATTCTTTTTTTTGCGCTCTTTTCAATAAAAATATACAATATTGTACAGTCATTTCTATCGCTATAAAATAATCACAATCTAGTCCCATGCTGTCCGATCATCTAGATATTCAGCAATGGATTGGAGTGGAACATTTAAATTTATTTATAGATAATGCCTGAACAGTGGCTGGGACTTTATTGTAGAAGTGTATACTGAAGCCGAAGCCTACTAGAATTAGTTACAAGCAATCCCTTATTTCTAGTGTTATAATAATGAAAATCACTATTAAGAGCAAAAAGGTGACGATTTTTGTGAACATATATTAAATTTTCATAAATGTACTGACAATGAACAGTCATAATATTTATTTCTTTAAATTTTTCTTTGAGAGACTGTCTATAACCAAGCTGATATATAGCACGAACAGCTCTCTTTTGCAGTGCAAACACTATATCAATGTCAGCAGCATGACCCCATAGTAATATACCGTACGTCATAATACTGTGAAAATAACTAAAGTACACTAATCTAGCGGTCGCAACATTCGTGTACTCTCTAATCTTTCTAACTGCATATGCCGCAGAGCTGAGTCAATCTGCTAGATGGGTAATATGTGGACCCCACTGAAGCTTTTTATCTAACGTGATACCCAAGAAGACCGTAGTGTCCACAAGTTCCAATCTCTGGTCATTTATAAGTACGTTGGTTTGTACCTCCGCTGTGTTTCGTGTAATGAACCGTAAACACTTTGTTTTTTTACTGTTTAAGTGCAGATTATTCGTCTCAAACCAACGCACTAGCTTTGAGAGTGCATTGCTTACCTCGTCATCAATATGCGCACGTCGCTTCACTTTAAAAATAAGTGAAGTATCATCAGCAAACAATACAATCTCATGGCTATCATCTACCACACCAGAAAAATCCATGGTTCTCGCGGAATTATGGAAAACTGAAATTCACTTCGATGAGTTATAAGTATACCAATAGTTAAGGCAAACTTCCTCGAAATAAGATTCATATAATATGATGGGAACGGGAGCGAAAACGGCAACTGGAATAGGAATGAGATACTATAAAAAAAAAACAAAAATTCATTGGCGTTACTTTGCGGAAATCCATAATTATACAAATGATTTGAGTTTTCTTTAGTGTTAATTCCGCCAATATTTGTCTTTAAACAATTCGACACGTGTTTCGCCTCTACACGAGGCATCCTCAGGACGTGTTATCTCGCCAAAATCAGGCACGAGACTGAATCAAATAAAAAAAAAACCAAATTCCAAATTTCTATATTTGATATTAAAATATATATACAAAATTACTTAAATCTACTTATTAAAGCTATTTACAGTTAAGCCTTATATATGTAGGTATCAGAAAACTTATTTCTACAACCCTATCTACGTATTAATGGATAAAACTTTATTATGCTTAAAAACTAATACATGAGGTTTGTAGGGGGGGGGGGGAATCCAGGAAACTGGGAAAACCTGGCTATTTGCTATTGATATAACGTAATATTAATCGTACATCAATCAAATAAGCCGGAAGCCGCTCTTTTATACCCTCGTCCCATGAAATGACGCGCTGTGATTGTGCGTAACAAAGGTGATGGGACTAAATTTGTTTGTTCATTCAACAATGTAAACATTTTATTTTTGTGTTTTATTATTTCTAATTGCTCTAACACATCTAAGCGAAATCCTTTTTCACATGTATGTATAATATTAAAATTATTATTGTTTCCGAGTGAGTGACCGGTATCAATTAAATGTTAGGCGAAGTGTGATTTTTCGGGATGATTATTCCTAAATGCGGCAATATGTTCCTTTAATCTAATTTCGAAATTTTGACCTGTTTGACCTATATATACCCCGTTACAAGTGTCACAAGCTAGTCTATAAACGCGGGATTTTTCGGAATTATTTAATCGATCTTTGCCATTACATATTCGCTGGACATTGTGATTCGTTCGGAAAGACACATTAATATTGTTTTTCCTAAATATTTTATCTATTTTATCTGATATTGGACCATTATATGTCAAACTACCCACATATTTGGTATTTAATTGTGGTGGGACGGGATAATTCTATCTCATATGCCACTATCAATTATTTAGCAGCCTTGCACGAGTTGTTCCCTTGTATTGACACTTGAAATCACCTTTCACAAGAAAGGTGATTTTCAGGAAGGGGTGACGTGGTCATCTCGACCCTAATAGATTTTTCTAATTGGGGTTATCTGAAGAATACTACCTACGATAATAATTCTAAAAATTTGGAAGATTAAAAAGGAATACTGAACAAATATTTCAGATTATTTTTTCAAAAAAGTTTTGGAACACTTTTTAATAAAGCTCTCGAAAGATTTGAGGAATTCTACCAACAAATTGGCTATCATACATTTTTTTTCAAAAGTAAAACTTTTTTATTTGTTATATAAACCAATAAATAATAATCACGATGAGTCATTGCTTATCTGATCTTAATAGTTACTAAGTGCAGCTTCATTTAGATAAAATTTTAGCTCACCAAATTATCAAGTTTAATTTATTTATTAACATTATACAATTTTGTGCTGAACATTCAAAACCACTAAATTAAAACTGCTGTGTGCGTGTTAAGCTCAAATATTGATGATAACGATATATTTAACTTCCATTAATGGTTTTACAATAATCACACTTTATACGTGATTGCAAGGAACAGATTAGCGGTTTAATATAAATGACAATCAATTATTCTAACAATAATGAGATGAGTATAAGAGATTAATAAATTAATAATGAGACTATAATAATATGCTCATTTTTACTAAAAATCAAGCCATTATTTTATGCCAGGGGGAGTGGGAGACTTCTTTGGACAGGATGGCGGCTAGATGATTGGTACAACAACGGCGCTTATTTCTGCCGTGAAGCAGTAATGTTTACACATTATTGTGTTTCAGTCTGAAGGGCGCCATTACTTGTGAAATTACTGGGCAAATCAGACTTAACATCTTATGTTTCAAGGTGACGAGCGCAATTGTTGTTCCGTTTAGAGTATTAGGGTTTTTCAAGCATCCTGAGCGGCACTGTGTTGTAATGGGTAGGGCGTATCAATTACCATCAGCTGAACTTCGTGCTTGTCTCGTCCCTTATTTTAATAAAAAAATAAAAATTTGCTCAACTTTTTCTAAAATTCAAGCTATTATTTTATGCGTGCGTCAATGCACGAGTTTAAATACTATTCTGGTGATTCTATACAGAAAACGAGGATTATTTTGACATGTAAAATAATAAACTTTAAAAGAAATTTTCAGAATCTGAAGGGTATCGAACATATTCCAACATTAGCAACCTTATTAAGGTCCGATGGTAGTTCATTATCATTATTCTGATAAAATATATTTTTGATTATGGAAGAAGTCGAATATGTTTTATTAACGCTAGTGTTAAATATTTATTTTAATAACAAGAAAGAAAGAAGAAAATAAGGGATGAACAGGACGTTCAGCTGATGGCAATTGATACGCCCTACCCATTACAATGCAGTGCCGCCAAAAATAACCCAAAAATACTGAGCGGCACTATAATTGCGCTCGTCACCCAATAATTTCACTAGCTACGGCGCCCTTCAGACCGTAACGTAGTAATGCTTACACATTATTGCTTCACGGTAGAAATAGGCGCCGTTGTGGTACCCATAATCTAGCTGGATTCCTGTGCAAAGGAGCCTCCCACTGGTGAGTAAGTTATCTAGGCCTACGCCTGAAAATAGTTTTTGTTAACAAAAGTATTATCTGATTTAGGAGCCAAAGGCTTAATTATTTGAAAGCTCGATTCAGACAAATTGCAGCTTCACTACTACTTCATTACTGGTCGTTAGTAACTAACTGCAATTCTGTTCAGCTTCTTTTACTTCATTAATAGTGCGAGTTTTAGGTATTCTTTTGGACAATGAGGACAAACAGCCTTCGTTCGGCAATGTATTTTGATAAGATAAGATAAGATAATCTTTATTTGCATTGAATTAGTTTCATTACAAGATAGTAAAGTACAAATGTTTACAGTTTGCTATTCAGCTCTATACAAAGCATGCAAATGTCAAAGATTTACAATTATTTATATAAATAAGAAATTTAAATATCCATGTGACAATTCAAGAATTCACTTACATTATAATATACTGATGTCAATAGAAATTTTTTAAGAGTTAATCTAAATTTATATTCGGGTAAATTTTGTACACATTCGGGTATTTTATTAAATAATTTAACACACATTCCGTATGCGTTACGTTGAAGCAATGAAGTACGTTGTGGTCTATCCAAAACCAGTGTATGACCATTTCTGGTGCAGCGTGTATGAACCTGTCTAACAGTTTTAAACAAATTTTTATGTTTTTTAACGAACATGCATGCTTCCAATATTTGAAGTTTTTGTTTAGTATTACATCAAGATAGAATTGAGCTACTTATATTTGCTTAAGTAAGTGTATAGTATTAAGATTTTATTAAATTAATAGCAATTATTTTGATATAACAAACAGGCACATCATTATAACTCATATACTCGGAATATTATTTGATAAGATAATTTATATATTTTTTACCTGATGCTTGCAACTTCGTCCGCGTATATAAATTTTTTTTTAAATAATAACTAAGTTTGGAATTGAAGTTCCGGTTCCCGTATTCGCTCCCGTTACCAATACAATATATGACCTTCTATCGGTATAGTTATCGACGTGAATTTCAGTTTTACACAAATCCCGAGGGAACCATGGATTTTACCAGGATTAAATGGAGCCGATGTCCTTTCCCAAACTCAAGTCTATCGCTGTACCAACTTTCATCAAAATCGGTTCAGTAGCTCCGGCGTAAAAGCGTAACAATCAAACTTACATTCACATTTTTAATATTAAGTAAGGATTTTCTTTCAGCGTGATGTAAAATCATTCATCCGATTGTGATTGGATGCGGCGCAATTATCTATTCTCTTTTCTTGTAATTTTGTTACTTGTACATTTTGCACCAGGAGTTCCTAGAGGAATAGCAGAGGCCCCCAGCTGCAGACCATCTCACCTCGGAATCTCAGGTATGTCGGCCTATTGTTAGCCATAACTGATTTGCATACAGTGATTAAATCATTAAAACATTAAATATTACGGAAATATCGTGGTAAATAGAGAATAAAAGGGAAAATTTGCCTCAAAGAGCTTGGTGGCGTGATAGTACTATTCAAGCCAACTTGCAACGTTATAAGACGCAAATTCAGTCTCACATGGAATGCTGTTCTCTCCTCTATGGGGTGGTTCTCCCTAGTACCAGTTCCTTCAATAATTATCTCTGGATGTCTCTCTTCAACTTCCACCGTAAAATCACGGCACGTTTGCTGAACGTTGTTTTCTCATGTAAATTAATAAGTACCCTGCGCCCGATCATTAGTATATATTGAATATATATATTATATATTTCTAAGTTAAAAAATATAGATAGTACCAGTAAAGTCAAGCCAATATTGAGATCATTCAAATAATTTATTTTGTATAAAAACTCCACGTATGAAATATTTGAATAAATCCTGCCAGTAATCTCATCAGATATTAATAATATATCTTTGTTCAAATAAAGACACGCCTAAAGAAGCTTTCGCTTCAAAAGTCAAAAAGTTAAACTTAGATTTCCAATACTCTATAAGTCTCTGATTTATGGTTGTCTCTCCGTAAGTATATTCTTAGTACAATCTAAATAGCGGATTGTATCTCAGACGAGGGTCAGAAACGTGGTTGGAATAGAGTTGAAGGAAAACAGAGATAATTATATTTGACCTGAGGTAACGCGGGGTAACTCGGTATAAGAATGTCATATTCGTTATTGAGAACGCGTTGTACCATGTAGTCTTTATACATTAAACTTGGGACGAATTATAGTCCAGTGGTTAGTGGCCCAGGCTACTGAGCTAGACGGTCCGGGTTCAAATCCGAATAGATTTCTTTTTATTTTGCGAAAATACGGGACGAGACGAGCAGGACGTTCAGCTGATGGTAATTGATACGCCCTGCCCATTACAATGCAGTGCCGCTCCGGATTCTTGAAAAACCCAAAAATTCTGAGCGGCACTACAAGTGCGCTCGTCCCCTTGAGACATAAGATGTTGTCTCATTTGCCCAATAATTTCACTAGCTACAGCGCCCTTCAGATCGAAACACAGTTATGCTTACACGTTACTGCTTCACGGCAGAAATAGTGCCGTTGTGGTACCCATGATCTAGCCGGCATCCTGTGCTAAGGAGCCTCCCAATGGTAAGGTGCAAACATTTATATAATGAATAGGGCTTGCAAATATCTTCATCGCCGCCATCTTCGCCAGCGACATCATGTCAAAGAAGATTAGGGATAACCAATCGATTTCAATAGATGATTTGAATTTTTAAAATCTGAATCATGTTTTGAATTTATTTGAAATGTTCACATAGAAGCTACAAAAAAAAAAATCTTTGACTATTCTATTATTATTATTATTCACTAAAAGTATAATTTAAAAATCTACTATACCTAAATAAATGAGATCACACTTCCTTTTTACGTAGGTAGCAAGAATAATGCTGGAGTAAACAAGACACATTCATCATGAATATTATTCAAAGTTTTCTAAGATCGTTTAAAGAGCGTGTAATGTATCAATTAAAGCATTGGGCGCTGAAACACAAATGTTGTGTTTTAACATCCAGTCATTGGAGCACGTGTACACAATACATAAAAAAATTAGAGGCAGTATATTTTCACTTCTCATGCTCTGCAACTCCTTGTTTGTGCACGATATAGGCTGCACAAAATCGATTTTTGTGCACAAGTGCATTAACGTATCTACTCATTGATGTATCTATATTAAGGCAAAGAAAATGAGCCATACAGCCAAACAATATAAAGTTCAGAGAGGGAATTTGTTGTTTTATAATATTTACTTTAATTTATATGCCTCATGTGTTTTTTAAGACATAAAAGATATTAAAATTTAAATTAAAACACGGTAGTTTTTTTAAATAATAATATATAAAAATATATATATAAAAATATATATATTACAAAATTAATTTAATAGTAGCTGTATAGGTCTGGAGCCCAAGCCTAATATCAATGTCGTAAGATTTAAAAAAAAGCAGCGGGAAACAGGTCCTGTTCTTTCATGCGTTTATTAATTTCTTCAAATTTGTTAAAAATATCCATGTAATACTACTGTTTTATTTCCTCGCAATCGAAATGAAAAGCAGAGTTTATAACTCGTCCACAAAACCATTTTTAAAAATGGTTCGTTTCCGGCGTTCCTAATATACAAATATTGGGGTTGAGCAGGTTATTAACTGTAAAGTAGATCCTGTAGATGAAGCCACAACCTGAGAGTTGAACAAAGCACACAAAATTTTATAACGAGGCGGTACTCGAACGGTTAGCTCAGTTGGTTAGAGCACCGGCACGGAACGCCGGAGGTCGTGGGTTCGAGTCCCGCATCGTTCATAAAATTTTCTTTTTCAAATTTTATTTGTGTACACATTTTGTTGGTAGCGGTGACTGGTCGCGAAACCATGGTCGGTTCCCGACCAGTCACAGGGCTATATTTCACCCGGTGAAATATAGCCCTAATTGTATCGGTGTGTTTTGGTGACTTTTAGTTCTTTGTATTTATTAATACGACTTGGTTATTTTAACGAAATCTAATTGCTTTCAGAAATAGCTAAATGCCTTTCTATATTGTTGTTCAGATTCTTAAAAAATCACACGTATTCACGGAGTTATAAAAAACCATAATATTCGTGTATTGATTATAACCTCAATCTGATATTTTTTTAAATATATCTCTTTTGCAACTAGGACGTTATAACATAAGATTAAAATATAGAAATTTGCTAATTCGGCAATTATAGAACAAAATTTTCCGACGCTGATGTGAATGTAGTTTTCATTGATCTATTGCGCTCTTGTAGTATTTACCGTTTTATTTCTTCCATTTCTATAAATTAAGTTAATTGAAATAATTCCTGCTATTCAAAATACTGTAATAATAATAAAGAAAACATGTATTTTTAGATAACTACAATCCATTGTTAGTTAATTTATACTCTTATTGTGTTAGTAATTATATCTACGAAGGGACATAGTTTTATTATATGGCTAACATACGGACAGTCCCCGCTCTCGGCTATTACCTTTATATAACTGTAACTGCTGCCTCGTATTCGGCAGAGAAGACAAGAAACGCTTCAGGAAATTATCTGAATTGCATATTGCAGTAGTCTTTGTGTCTTGTTGGATTATCTCTGAAATGTCTGCACCAATTTCGATAGGATTAGGTCACTAACCGATAGCTTAAGGTACAAGGAGACATACTCATGAACGACTCATCCCTGGTATTTGAAATTTCGTCAAAGTGTGATCTTAAATCATTATATTATAAATTTTACACCCTCGTTATAACATACTTTATAGCTCAGATATCGCTGGAGTTTATGTGTTCTTGCTATAAACTCAGGGGAAGATGACATCGCGTTAAATATAAACCAATTGTCTATTTTATTGCCATCTTGAAGAAAATGTTGCCATTTTGTTATGCTATCGTTATTGTATGTATCACGGTATACGAATTTTATCAATTTAAATGGCTGAGTGAATCTATATACAATATCTAGGCTTTCTTAAATTAAAATTAATAAAATGAATGTCAAAATCACGACCTCAAGGTACCTATCAGGCAAAATAATTCACATCGAATTCAAGATAGCCGATCTAACTATAAGATAAAGATCACGGGGATAATAATGTGGGTGAAATAAAACCTCTTTAGTCCATATATTTCAACACAATTGCACTTGGTAAATACAATTTTGGCACATTATTTTGCGAATATTGTATGAGCCTGGGTATTTACGAATAGCTATGTAACATCTTTTACGACTATAAGAGAAGACTATGAGTTAGAGAAAAATTAACCAGATTAATTATTACACTATTATGTATTAGTAATAATTTGTAATATATATAAAAGGACGATTATCGAAGGTATAATATAAGTCTAAACTTATTTTACGCCTAAAGCACAGTAAAATTGTTAATTCAATATCGGTTTCAAAACTTTCGATAACTGATATCTCTATTGTTTACAATAAAAGCCATAAAAGGCATTTATTTTCTCAAAATTGATTCCTTTAGAATTATTTTTGATGTCATTTCTTATACTACTAGATACTACTACCGCTTCGGAAACAAATGGCGCTCTGAGAGAGAAGAAGCGGCGCAAGAAACTCTCCCAGCATTCCTTTTTTTTGCGCTCTTTTCAATAAAATATACAATATTGTACAGTCATTTCTATCGCTATAAAATAATCAGAATCTAGTCCCAGGCTGTCCGATCATTTAGATATTCAGCATTTACCCTTAAAG
Source organism: Leptidea juvernica (assembly GCA_949711755.1). Taxonomy (NCBI): domain Eukaryota; kingdom Metazoa; phylum Arthropoda; class Insecta; order Lepidoptera; family Pieridae; genus Leptidea; species Leptidea juvernica. Next base: position 7,540,045 of record CATIXQ010000015.1, read on the forward strand.
CTATTATGTATCTTATGAAGCCTACTAGAATTAGTTACAAGCAATCCCTTATTTCTAGTTTTATAATAATGAAAATCACTATTAAGAGCAAAAAGAAATATTATTACCACTTCTGAGAAAACACGTGATTTAAATCTATGTATCGAGGTTTTTCTTGCTTTTTTTTTAAATGAAAACAAAGCAAAATATCTTTAATTTTGCAAAGCTTTAATTACGAAATGCTGGGGCCATACGGGGCTAGTCTCGCCGATGATAAGAACGTGTTATAAGAATTTATTCGTTCGGTTCACATGTTGTGATTTTAGTTAAAGTGGAATTGAGATTGAATCGATAATTTCAAAGTTATCGACTTTCATTTAACAATATATTTTTATCACTTTGACTTGAAAATTTTCATATCTTTTAAGAGAGAAAAGTCAACCGCAACTATTGTGACTGCACTCTGAAGAAGGCATATTATGACGGCAAGCATATTTACATATTCTATATTATATATTATTACCAGTGGGAGGCTCCTTTGCGCCGTATGCCGGCTAGATTATGGGTACCACAACGGCGCTTATTTCTGCCGTGAAGCAGTAATGTGTAAGCATTACTGTGTTTCGGTCTGAAGGGCGACGTAGCTTGTGAAGTTACTGTGCAAATGAAACTGATCTTATGTCTAAAGGTGACGAGTGCAGTTGGAGTGCCGCTCAGAATTTTTGGGTTTTTCAATAATCTCGAGCGGCACTGCAATGTAATGGGCAGGGCGTATCAATTACCATCAGCTGAACGTTCTGCTCGTCTCTTTCCTTATTTTTATAAAACAAAAATATTACTCTCATATAGGTTGCTCCTTTAGAAGAAATGCTGTTAATAATCCCTCACGCTTACTTTTGTCTCAATTAGTTAAATAGTTATTGGTCTCTTCTTTACAGAAGCTTTATAATAGCTTATACTATTCTGTATAAATTCCTTTGAAGTTTTAATCATAAGTATATTGAAATTGCATTTATTTATATCGGCTTTACATACGACTTATCAGTGTCGGATGGTTTTTCCCGCATAAAATTCGCAGCACTGGTTGGGACGCGATCGCGAATTCATCCTGATGAAGGATTTCTGATTGGTGCGAAACAAGTCGGTGCCAACACAGATTAATGGCAAGTAAAGTCGATACAAATAAATATAGTTACATATTTTTTTTTCAATTACTTAATATTGATTTTTATTTCAAATTATTTACATATGACTTAATAATTAATAACGCTATTTATATAAATAATAATAAAATAAAACTTAAATAATCTAACAAAATTAATTAATTACAAATAGAAAATATCATTAAGATCGCTATCGGCAGGTAAGGTGCCCATGAAGCTGGCAACGTTACCTCTTTGTTAGATAAACTTATTTAATAATTAAATTACCTATAAATAATACATCTTTTTAACCGACTTCAAAAAAGGAGGAGGTTCTCAACTCGATGATATTTTTTTATTTGTTTGTTCCACCAAAAAATGAACCAAAAAAAATATTACAATCAAAAAACAAACGACTTCCAAAAAACTATTTCTAAACATAGATAAATTATGCACTAAAACGAAAATTACAATAATTGCGTATTTCTATACAATCTAATTATTAATTTAATTAATAAATCTAACTCTGGTTACAATTTTTGATATTTGTGGAGTCGGTGTCAGCTAAGGTAGGTCTGTAACTACGTGACGAGGCAAGAGCGGGGCCGCGGCGGAAGGACACCGATTCCAAAGATAACGATAATCGTATCAAGAATAAGATTAATTAATACGCAATATTTTTTCTACTTTTAGTGCATATTATACTATTCGACGTGCAGGTTTATAAAACACGCTAGATAAGCTCATAAAATCTTCTAGCAAGTTAATAATTGTGAAGCCGTGCGATGCACTAAAAGACCGTATAATTGTTATTTAGGTAGAAAGCAGAGACTTGAGAATGCCCTGTCGCTTCATCTCCTTGCGGAATAGTGCGGGCTTTACAAGACTATAATTTTTCATTTCAACACAGCGAGTAAGTTGGAATGAAACTATAAGTGATGGATATGAAATGTAAGGAAAGTTAAGGTTTATTATAAATAATGTATAGTACCTGTCATGAGGACCTATAAATTTTATGAATAAAGCTATTCTACTTAGTAACCTAGCAACAATTCAATGGACAACTAATCCCAAATTCAATCAACTCAAAGTAAACAACGAAGGAGCAATTTCACTTGATCGCGGTTTACCGATGTAGTCTAATGTTTTGTGGAACATATATTGATACGCAGCAAATGATTCTGAATACGTTTAACTCGAATTGCTGTTTGAATATGTTATATTCTTCGGATGAATACACGTTTTTCATATACAATTTCATTTATTTGAACTCTCCCATTCTGGTATTGGTCACTAAGATGGCTGGGTTAGTTGTTAAAACGGTTGAGCTTCTACCGAGAGACGCTGGTTTGAGTCTAGCATCGTTCATAAATATTTGTGCACATTAAATATCTACGTTTCAATTAGATCGAGATCACATAAAATATAGCTATTTCTTAATTATGTCCTTTGTTGGAAGATTTTTTGCATTCTCTCATTTCAAAAAAAAAAATATTTCCAACATTGCAATTTTGCACGCGTCATATAGGCGTAAACTTTCGGTAAATTACGAATCTTTTAATATGGTGTACATAAATAAGTTTATTGAACTTTTATTAAGACATTATTTTTCATTTTCATTGGTATATAGATTATACTATTATATAGATTAAAGATGAATAAAGATCTCTAATAGAACTGGGATCATCTTCGCTCTAAATAGGCAAAACAAGTGGAAAGAGGCAATTTGGTGGGGGCAGAGGATATCACTATTTGATTACAAATAGTTAGATACGTGAAATTTTTTCTAAGTCATATTATTTTCTGTTATGTAAGTAGGTGTATATTAACATTTAGTAGATTTGTGAATAAAAGCTTTGAACCTTCGATCATTTATACGTCTAGATAGACAATGACAGCTGTAAAACGTCGAAAAAAATAGACTTTAGAACTAACCTCTATTTTGAGCAATTCACGCACACTAATACAAGGTGACATAAAAATCCCGAGTGTAAGATGTAGTTTGTCACGCACACTAAACTAATATTCCTGGCCTGTTTTTATCAGTTGTATATCAGCAGGAGACTCTTTCTAGACGCATAAATTTTCTACGTTATGAACTAGAAAGCGAGTTTCATTTCCGTACACGGGTATCGCGCTAAACCTTCGTGAAATAACTCTAGCAGAGAAAATGTTCTTACTAGTGCGCTAAATGTACTTTGCTGGGATATTTTCTTCGACGCAGTTCTTACGATATCAAAGACAATTCTATACAAAGACTAATATAAATATGAATCCTTTGTCATGAGTAGCTATACTTTAAACTCGTTGCGATATATACGACTTATTCGCCTTAAAGTTATACACCTCAGAGATGGGGCGCAGGGTGTCCACAGTGACTCAGTTTTGGACAATCTTGAACTTAACGTTTCACTGCACTCCTGGTCTTCCCAATGGGCTTCACTTCTGACATGGCTGCTCGTCGAAAGGTATGCTTAGAGCGACTACATTTTCCTTGGGGATTCCAATCAAGACCATCAAAACGCATTCTTTCAGTATTTGCATCTTTTTAAGGTCCAAATGACAAACAACGGAACCCTTATGAACTCGTCTGTCTGTCTGTCGGTTCGTATGTCACAGCCACTTTTTTCCGCATCTATAATAACTATACTGTTGAAACTTGGTAAGTAGATGTATTCTGTTAACCACGTTAACATTTTCACACAAAAAATATATAAAAAAGACACTAAATTTTGGGGGTTTACAGTACTGAAACTCAAATAATTTTTTTCATTTACCCAATACGTGTGGGATTACTATGGATAGGTTTTCAAAAATTAAGTTGACCTTTCTAATATAATTTTTATCAAAACTCAATATATTTGCGCGAGAGACACTTACAAATTGTTATGATGTGTCTCCCCCCCCCCCCCTTTAGCTGGTTAACTAAGAGAATAATAAAACAAAAAATAAAGATGTACCTACATAACCATGCAAACTTCCATCGAAAATTGGTTCGAACGAGATCTAGTATGTATTTTTTCTAAAGAAGTATTAATGATACGAACTCATTTGCGGTGTATGATTTTGAGCAACGATTTTTTGCCTTTTCCATCCATAATTATAATTGAATATTATTTTCCTTTCCATATAACTTTTATATTATGTTACTTTCTGCTAAGGGCGAGCCCCACTCGCACTTGGTGGCTTTTTTATATCACTAATACTGTATTAAATGGAACATAATATTTTATACATGCATAATAAAGTATTTTCGATTTAAATAACGTTGCTGTATAATTCTAAAGGCAGATTACGTTTGCACTGAGCCAACTGTCACGAAAGAGAAATACAAGAAAACTCCCACGAGAACTTTAAGTTTTGCAAACAAATTGATGTTAGAATTGAAAAATTTTCGTGTGGAAATGTGAGAAATATTTTTGAACTGATGTGTAATTCTATAAGATGCTATGGCTTGTAGTTTTGATAAATGAAATGAGCTTTGTAACTGATCTGTGCAGAAACTTAAAAAAATGACATAAGTTATTATGAGACACCATTGTTTTTACTATTTTTGGCTATCTGAGGTAAATACACTTTACCCACACGTAACTTAACTAAACTCGAAAGCTTATTTAAAATCAGGTAGATTATGCTATGTTTCAACACAATAAAATATTATAAAGATCAAATGAACTTAGTGTGAAATTAAAAAAAAATAAAAGATATTTACTCTTGTAATCAAAACTATTCACACGATCACTGTGAAAAATTGGCATGAACATGACCGGGTTCCTCCAACAAGTTTGGTACAAGTTTAAATTCACATATTTAATCCCTAAAGTGATGGATAGCACTTAAAGATAGCAAACAGATTTAATTAAATATACTTAAGTTAGACAATATCTAGATTGTTTTCTAAACTAAAGCTTTTGAATTTACCAACGCACGTCTTTGTAATTTTGCAGATTTATATATACACTGTATACTGTACATAAAATACTACAAGGGCTTATCCTGCCCGCAGCGCATACAGAGATTTTCCATCATACTGCATTATGTCTCCCGGTGGACTTAATACTGTTTCATATTTTGCATCATAATATAAAATATTCTTGTGGCAAATATAAGTAATTTAAATTGTTCTAATTCTTTAAAGTACATCGCTGTAAGTTAAGTTGGCTTTAGTTTGTTTAAATGTACAAAATGCTATAAATTTTCCATTAGTGTACTGAATGAGACTGTAACATCTTTTTTTTTGAAGTGTTAACTTCTTTTGCCGCGTTGGGCACTCTTTGGTAAGGAAAAATCTTATGGGTTCGCATCACTGACATCCTCATAACTGGCGCACGTGATTAATAAGTAATAAAAAAAAACTATGTTTAAAAAAAGCCACTTCAAATATTGAAAAGATTAAAATAACTTAATTAAGATTAAATTTAATACACTTCCTGTGCAAATCTAATACTTTTAATATTGATAAAATACTATTATTTGTATGGGCTTCTTATTGATAGATTTGCATAAGAGGTGTATTAAATTAAATCTTTATTAAGTAATTCATATTTATTAGTTTTTAAACTCGGCTTTTTAAACGTATTTTTCATTTATTTTAAAACTTTACTGGAATGCAACGAAAGTTGGTAACGGCAAGATGACGTAACGGAAGTCGGTAACGGCAAGATGGCGTCACGTTTCTGTACCATCCGGTTTTTGGTATCTTCGTCCCTTATTAGGACAGGCAGGGTTCGAACCCATACAGCCATATTCGTTAATGTTCAATAATAACGTCATTAATTATAATCATGATCGAACGTAGTGTTTAAATTCTCTTTTAACATAATAAATATACCATAAACAAACCAAAGTAATCCTCAACATATTTTATATAATACTTATACTAAAAAAAAAGTTGTATCTGTATAATACTATGTGTTATTAGAATCAATATGTGAAAACTTTTAAATGGTGTAAAATGTTCACACTATTGTATAGTAATTAAGTTATTGTATCACTGTCAGTTTTCCAAATAAAAATAAAATAAAATATTGATATTTGGAAGTAAGTATATGTTTTTTTCTAATATTTTATGGTGGTATGCGTCATACTAACAGTTAAACACAGACGTTTTATCTTAAACTAACATGCAGAGGTAGATATAAGTCCACGCTGACGAAGGAACACGTTCAGTATATTGTCAATCAAGTTAAACGTGGATAAGAGTTTAAAATCAATAAAATAATGAGGTCAGAGCCAGTAGATTAAATATGTGGATTTGCTGTGTCTTATGTGTCCAAATACAACTTTTTATATATCCCACTCCCTTGATGGAGAGGTCATCGTAGTTCATACATACGACTCTACAGTATAAATTATATCTAAAATCATTGCCTTGTACCAAACCTTTTAGATATTAACCTTTCCGGTCCGGGAAACTCTGAACACGCGTGATTTTGTCGCACGCAGTGTGCTGTTTGAGTGTATTACTAGATTGCTTATAATAAGGATGATTTGAGTGAATGTATCTGAAAACTATTGAAAAAAACTATAAGACCATGCAAAATAAACTATCTTATAAACAAAATAAAGGTCAGAACTTGGTAAGGAATTGTGTGCCGTATGGTACTCCCGGATTTGGTGTATTTAAAAAAAATCTAGTGCCCTGAGTCACTGTTTATCACAGAAGGTCGATATTAGCAACACCAGTGTTGAAATAAGAATAAATATGATCACAAAGTAGATTCGAAATAGTAAGATATTTTAAAATCAAAAGATAATCGACTAATATCTTTGGATTTAAATGTCTGTTTAAAAATGCTTGGACAAGATATTCAAAATTCAGATCATTTTATGTTTTTAAAATCAAATACTTCAGAGCTTAAAGAGTATTGTATATAGCTCAACTAATAAAATACTGGAACCACTTCAGAAACAATTATCTCTCTGATAGAGAGCGGGCCAATGAGTTCTTCCTATATTGTTTCTTGCTCATTTTATTTACATTGAGAAAGTTATATTTTTACTTATGTCTAATTTGAATAAAGAGAATGTAGAATTCAGTTTAACGCAAATATTTTAAAACTTGAATCTAATTTTAAGTAAGTTTCACTTTAAACAAGATGCATGAGTATAAATTATGTGGTTACTCGTGTAAATGCATAGCGGCCCAGCGGCGGTGCTACGTTTGATAAATAGTTCAATATTATCAACGTCGACCTCCTGAACGGATTTATGGCGGTTAGAGCGTTCATAAAATTAGTTACACTTACGCGACAATGAATTATATGGACTAGATTGAGCATGTGGAAGTTGTTTTACATTTGTTCAATATGTTATCGTCAAGGCTCTTGAACTGACGAGTTAATGAGATCTTTTTCAAATATTTCCACCAAAAATCTGTGTGGCAGTATTTTTACAATACTAATAATATAATATCGTATTTATGAACGTTAATTTACACCAATGCGAGGTTTAGGTTGTAAAATGGGTTCCATTGCTAAGTCAAAATTATTTTAACTTACACATAATACATAAATACAAAAAAACATATCGTACCTTGAGAAGAACAAAAGCATATAAGTGGTCTTATGTCAATTTGTTGATTTTTACGTCATAATAAAGAGCAACTCAAATTACATTAGCTCAATTTTTTTCAGAGTGTTGTTACAAGCAGTAAGCGAGTAGTGTAATAATTTGTTTATTTGTGTATTTTGACGTTCAACAAAATTATATTGACTAAAAAAGTAGTTATGGATTACACAGAAAAAATAATTGCCAATATCCGCGTAAATAGTTTGACACCTTTTAATACCTAAAGAAATGTTTTTATTAATTTAAGTAAACTTTTGAAAGCTCTTTTTGTCACAAAATGTTATAGGTGTAGTTTAAGTAAACATTATAACAACACTTTACCGTGTTCGCTTTCAAATAAAATGTTTTCAGAAATTCCCGAATAAAGCACGACGGAAAATTTTCAACCTGTTCTGGCAAATAGGTTGCCATGAAAAGTAGTGGTATTTCATTTTACGTTATAATAAATTATCAAATAAAAAAGGTGTAAGAGTTGATAGAAAGCGAGATCTTATTAAAACATTACGATTCGACGTTGCAAAATTAAAGTTAATACTTTGCAGACCATATTAAACCATTTGCTTGAACAGTCATATTATTTAAGAGATAAATCTACTAGACACTATTTTTAAAATATTTTAAATTTGTATGGGTCTATACAGATTGGATTTCTCCAGTTGAACATTTCCAAGGTATATAATTAGCCAGTTAATATAAATACACACAGAGTATTCAATATTAAATTAATTAATCGTTATCTTCATTGACCAAAGAAACATGTCATGTGCCAAATATGTATAGAGTTGATAACGAAGGTAAGATTATATTACAGGATAATTATAACAGTCAAAATAAATCTATTCTAAGAAAAATAAGAGATCAAGAAATGCATATATCAGATCCAAGCATTAAAAGAGTTGCAGTTTAAGATTTAGATTTTTTTTTAACAGAAATAAAATAGCCGGTGTATAATTTCACGGCTTTTGATATAATATTAATATTGGTTATTGCAAAGAGAGTCCCCAATGAAATTTCAAGTTGCTTCTCACTATTTTCTTCTAACTACTTACTTCTATCACTCTTTGGCGAAGAACTTAAACGGGATAGAGATCAGGTTCCAGAGATATATTAACAACATTCGTAATCAATTTGATTTGCTTGTGATTTTTTTGCGTTTGATTGTATTTTAGAGGTACGTGTCCGGGACTTCAAAAAACGAGAGATCGTTCAAACCGTTTTGGTATATAAAGAGATAAATATAAACATGGGACGTTATGGGGCAACCGCCTATGGAATGCCGCAGCACCAGGGTTCAAGCGATGTTAGGAGTTTGCTCTGTTTTGCTTACAGTATGCAAAAGATTTATTCTCTTTTAAATTTTTCCTCTCCAACGTACCTAAAATGTAAATGTATTCTTAGTAAATTCTTTTGAAAATTACCATAGTTTCCTTGTGAAATAACACTGAAGAAATACAATGCTGGATGGAGTCTGTGTTATCATAACCCACATCAGTAAGTTCAACACTCCGAATGATATTTCTGTTTTCTGTTAGTTTAATTTGGACTTGCTTTATGTGTTGGAATAATACATAATATATTGATCAGTTGAATCTTTTTAATTAATTAATTAATTTTATTAATATTTGTAAACATTATTAGGCCAAAATACTGGCCAAGAGTTCCTCGGACTCGATCTTCTTCTTCTTATCGAATCGACGATCACCTCAAATACGGGAAGCCCAAAAAGCCGCAACCGTGATAGCTCGGTCCGTAGCCTCTTGGACATGAGAAGGAGCCAGAGTGTCGACGCAAGTAGCATCCCATACCAGCGCCCTTCCCCAAACATCTTATCTATATTTTATATTTAACATTCCAGTATATAAGTTTCTTAATCTAAATATAATATTCCAGCAATTCCCCGCGATGTCACTCTCGTAGAAACCGATCTCGTGGTCGTGGAAAGTCGATTAAGTCGGACTATAGTTTTATTTTTGTTAACATAAGTTTTATTTCAGTCAGTTTTTTTTAAGTTTTTATTTACTTCCTTTTGGATTATCAGATACACATTTACATTCAGATCTATATTACAGATATCGTCGCCCCTTTCCCCCACCCCCACAGCGTCACCCGTTACACTCCGCGATGACAAATGTCACACCTTGGATTATATTATTGCATTTTGATTAGGGATCCCAATTTTTTTAAAAGGTTATATAGCCTATGTTACCCAGTGAAGATGCAGAATTATAGTGTTGAAAGAATTTTTGAAATCGGTCCAGAAGTTTTTGTGTGATAACATTACATACACATACATATAATGTTAGATTGGATATACAAATATTTTGTGTTCGTTAATAATAGTTGAACCGGGGCTGGGTTTAACTACTGTTATAAAAAATCATGATTTCACTTTAATATAATCATTAAAATACTAATCAACATATACATAACAATAAATATTATTTATTTTATTTCATACACACAATTTATGCTTTAACTTTTAGTTCAATGTCCTCTGATGCAAATTGCTCAATCCATTTACGTAGTTTGTCAGTATCTTGTAGACCTACAAGACGTTGTTGTACTTTCCCATTTTTTATAGCCACAAGAACAGGAACAAAACTCACTTCATAGTCAAGGGCGAGATCTGTTTGTTGACATAGACGATGCCAACTTTCGCCAAAATAATTTTTCCTTTATTATCCTTTATGTCAAAAAATTGATGGATACAATAATTATTATAAGAAAAAACTAGTGCAAAGCTAATTGACTCAAAGAATCTTTTTACTCCGAATAATGATTATTGTTTAATTGTAGATAATGTAGATCAGAACTATTCTTGAGGTAATGATAGGTATCGTAATTTGTAATATAAAGTATCAATGCTTTTTCTTTCGCAATAGTTACGTATTCAATTTAAAAATGCAAAACTTCATAACGCGCTGATTACTTCCTTCGCCAAATAAAACTTTTGTTTACCATGAAATTTAATGATTCATTTAAAGTCACTTCGGGAGGTTCATTGTAGCAATTCCATTAATTTATAATTCGGTCTTAATGAAAGTTTTGCTCTGGTTGGATACGAGAATGATGCAAAATGCAAGAGTACTGAAATTTAATTATCATTAAGAAAAAGTTTATTTTTTTATTACATTGTGTATTTATTAACTGGTCTACTTTAAAGAGACACTTGACGAAAATAGAAAGCAAAATATGAACATATTATAACACTAGTTGTAGCCCGAGACGATGTCTACGTGGACTATATAAAGCAGTAAAAGTACTATGCCTTCATCTAGCGTGATATTATGTATGGCATTGTATTTTTTTTTGATTAACTGGAGTGTTAGACATAAAAAAAAACACTTTCAAATGATTAAATTGCATGTAGATCTGAAAAAATCTTGAAACGTCGGATTATATAACTTGCAAAATCTAATGTAAAAACACAGTTACGCGTTTTAAGCCTTTTAAAAGTCTAAACAATTTGTAATGTTTTGAAATTGATGAACCCTTACTTCTAGGATTAATTCACATACATAACACACAATAAAATTTGAAAAACTAAATTTTATGAACGATGCGGGACTCGAAACCACGACCTCTGGCGTTCCATGTCAGTGCTTTAACCGACTGAGCTGGTGTGGACACCTCTCGCGCATGTCCGATGGGAGACTGACTAAGCGTATATTTTACTCGGAGCTTCGTGAGGGAAAGCGCAAGCAAGGTGGCCAGTTTCATCGTTTCAAAGACGTTGCGAAGAGGCATATGAAGCGCTGTAACAAAGACCCATAAACCTGGAAGGAGAGTGCATCCCATCGGTCAGAATGTAGGCATCTCGTTCAGAGTAGCGTCAAAATGTTTGAATCCCAACGACGCAACTCGACAAGAAGCGAGATGAAATAAAAACTTGACCACCACTACAATAAATTTGATAAATTTTGTTTCAAATTCAAATTCAAATTCAAAAACACTTTATTCATGTAGGTCACAGAAATGACACTTATGAATGTCAAAAACAAATATATATAAAAATATTGTTTTTTATTGAATTTACCGCTACTGCGTAAAGGGTTGAGCTAATGAGAAGAAGTAGCAAGAAACTCATTGCCACTCTTTTATGTCAAGATTTACATTTTAATTGTTTTACAAATCATTTTAATTACAATATATGCAAAGTGAAGCAACAAAAATACTCAAATGTCAAAAACTGAAAGGCTTACATGAGTAAGTCAAAAAATGAAAAAAAAGTAAATTAATACTTATAAACACTAGAGTTATTGAGTATAGTAGATGCATCAATCCACACATACCGTAAATAAATAGAGGCATTATGTGAGCATTACATCAAATTAAATATATGATAACTTTAACTTTAAAGGAAATAATAATAATAAAAAACACATCAAGCAGACCTCCCGGTAACAAGATCATCCAGCCACCACTGTTTCATTTGTATTTTTGTGTACTTTTTTCGCCTTATGTTTAATTGTATATCAAATCGATATATTTTGTATTATATTCATTCCAACTTTCCTTATATTTAAGTGGAAACTTTATTGGCTTGTGTAATATAAATTATGTGTTACAATGAGTATATAACTTAAGTTGTTTGTATTCCAATAAATAAATAAATAAATTATAAAAATGTTTTTTTTAAATGCGGCATATGTGGCAGGACCTTCGTTGTGAAGATTGGCTACATTAGCCATGTTCGGGCACACCAACGACGCCCCCACTAGTCCTTTGCAGCCGCCGACCGTGTCGGTTAGGAAGACATCATCATCATCATCACCATCATCATCATCATCATCATCATCGTCATCATCAGTGAGTTATTTAAGTGTTTAGTAGTTTGGTTTTGGTCAATCCCTATGACAAATATTGATAAACGGCGTAATATTCACGTATTTCATTTTCTAACACATATTTTTTTTATTAATATAATCTTTAGAAAATAGAGAGTTTACTGCGTATATAAAATGTAACAAAAAATATTTTAGTGAATATCTTTTACAAAAATAAGCACCACGAAAGCAGTATAGAAGAATTAGCATTTACCTGTGAAATGTTTATTTGGATTGTTGCTATAGATAGCAACACAACGTAAAACAGACACCATTATATATTTTTTTTTATGCAAATATGGAACGAGACGAGCAGGACGTTCAGCTGATGGTAACTGATACGCCCTGCCCATTACCATGCAGTGTCGCTCAGGATTCTTGAAAAATCCAAAAACTCTGCGCGGCACTACAATTGCGCTTGACACCTTGAGACATAAGATGTCAAGTCTCATTTGCCCAGTAATTTCACTAGCTACGGCGCCCTTCAAACTGAAACACCGTAAAGCGTACACATTACTGCTTCACGGCAGAAATATGCGCCGTTGTGTTACCCATAATCTAGCCGGATTCCTGTGCAAAGGAGCCTCCCACTGGTGCCTCTTATAGACTTCTATTTCTTTTGATAACTAACCATAGTTTTAAGTAATACAAAATGCACAACAAGCATACCAGTTTAGATAGTGGGCTTCTCTAAACCATTTGTTATGGACTAAGAAACAGAAGGATCAGATGAGCCACCAGATTGTGAGCAGCTTTTGATAATAACACTATAAAAAATAAACAATCTTCTAAATAGACACAATTTAATGCATTGTCTGTTATGCAAAAATTAAGCTATTTTATTCTATTTCATGGCTTACAGCCAAGTAATATACATGTGGCCAATTAAAAGCAAGCACATATTTCTAACTGTATTATAAAATTATATCTGACGAAATTTTTATAAGTTTTGCAGAAATACGCGCCATTTTGGTACCCATAATCTAGCTGGCATCCTGTGCAAAGGAGCCTCCCACTGGTATTTTTTAATTAATATCCGTTAAAACACAGAACAATTACTATACAAAAAAAAAATTAAAATGTGTTTCTTACATAAAATTTATCAAATGAATCAACTTAAAATCTACATAATATCCAACTCATGAAAAATATTTAAACTAAAATCGGTTCACAATTTGAATATAAAAAATCAATTACTATTTTATAGCAACAAAATTAGTCTTGTTCTTCTAGTTGTCATCCAATCATAATTTTAATTAACTTTTGCGTTTGAACGTTTTTAAGGTTTCGATGAAAGGTAATATTGACTGTAGGCGTTCCATATTGAATTTCGTCAGTTTCAGATATTTTAAATGTGTTTTACGGTTATATTTCGGTACTAGTTTTCATGCTACATAACATACAATCATTGAATTATTTTATTTGGTTTCAAAGATCATTCCTCGTTTGCGATAAACTCAAAAACTACTGCATCTATCTTCACGTTGTTTTTGCCAATGGATAGCGTGATTCTCGGGAAGGTCTTAGAATATAATTTGCTAAGTATTTGTATACGTTTTTGTATATGTTAACGAAAATTAGTCGGAAAAAATAAGCCACTTTGAACGAAAACGGTGTCTAAACCATTTGAGATATAATAAAATAATGAATGCTGATACTCTGTATCTTATATATGTCTACAGAAAATTTCGCGGTGGCATATGTCTATCTCTTAAAGATAAGATAGTATCACGGACTAGTAAAAAAAGAAGGACACCGCGCCGTGATATTAGCAAGTGAAGCACCTTTATGCTAGTGTTTGTGCGGTCACGGGGTATACCAGATACATAATTATTTCTCCCATAAATAATCATATATCCACAAATACTTTTATAGTATTGTTTATACACGTTTTCACAACGCACGACGGCATTTCTAAAATATTTTATTGCGACACAAAATGATCTGTCATAGACGATGGCAAATATCATAATGGCGGCCGATCGGCTTGTATTAGTATAAGTGTATGCGTGGGGCTATGTATTTACACGTTTACTGGCTTGTTTTGGTTTGTTTTGGCCTTCACTGTTATGGAAGGTGACACGGAGTCCTTCTTATTTTACTAGTCCGTGCATAGTATATCCATTTTAATATTTTCAAAATTCGCAATTATAAGACGGTAATGTAAAAGCCGTTTCCACAAATATGATATTAATCTTTATCATTTCCTATTGGCTTACAGTGTCTGTCGGGTTAGCTAGTATGCTTTTAAAACACTAACTATTTTGTCTTGGCATATTCATGCAAAAGTAACGGGTGGTCCAAAAGTTCGTTAACATTTGATTCGGTTGCCGCGTCTAGCAGCGGCGGCGGAGGGGGTTGGTAGGGTTACGCATTACAAAAGCGGCTAATGGGAATTTAGTACCATGGCGTTATTCAGTGGTAGTCATCGTGCGTTTAGTGTACGCGAGTAATATCGAAACAACGATTCTGCGACCTTAGCTCAACGAAAGTTTTGCAATCATTACAAGATACGACACAAAAATCAAGCTCCATCAGGTGTGTTAATTAAAAAATGGGTGCCCAAGTTTGAGAAGACGGGCTCAACAATGAATTTACCTCGATCTGGCCGGCCCAGAACGTCGAGGGACCCCGAAAACGTGGAGCGAGTAAAATCGTCTGTTCGTGACCAACCTGGACTTTCAACTCGAAAGCGGTCTGCTGTCCTTAACGTGCCAAGATAATGATGTATTAAACCGCATTCTCAAGAAAAAATTAAGTCTACGTCCCTATAAAATCCAAAGGGTGGCTCAGGACATGCCACTAGGTTGCAGTTTGCGAACGAAATGGTAGAGCGATTCACAAGTTTTACAAACATTTTTTTCTCAACGAGGCACACTTACACCTAAATGGGCATGTTAATAGACAAAATTGTCGTAATTAGAGTGACACTATGTCATGGTGATCAAAAACCCCTGCATTCCAGCCAAACAACCCGGTAACTCTTGACGAATTAAAGGATCGTATTCGCACAGAAATCCAAAACATCTCAACAGAAACATGTAAAGCTGTCATCGAAAATTTCCGCGCTAGATTGCAGCAATGCCAGAATAATGAAGGATTGCATATGGATGATGTGATTTTTAAGAAATAAATTTCTCTTTTGTTTACTATCGAAAACAATAAACAATTTTGATCTACTATAATTAGTTTTATTTTAATCATCATTACAATTATAAACGGACTTTTGGTCCACCCTGTATTTTGATTTTCATGAGCGACGAATCTCATTACCCTACGAATTGATGTATCTTATCACCCTCGCCATAATTTGTATTATTAGCACTGCGTTTTTTATATTCATTTATTTTGTTATTACTGTAAATGGTGGTAAAGACACTCTAAAGCTAAACTCATTACTTCATTTCTGTGTTAAAGTCATGTTTTTTTTATTACAATAAGGCACGAGACGAGCAGGACGTTCAGCTGATGGTAATTAATCGCCCTCCCCATTACAATGCACTGCTTCTTAGAATTTTTGAAAAACCCGGAAATTCTGAGCGGCAATTAAATTGCACTCGTTACCTTGAGAGATAAGATGTTAAGTATCATTTGCCCAGGGCGCCGTAGCTAATTTCACTAGCTACGGCGCCCTTCAGACCTAAACACAGTAATGCTTACACATTACTGTTTCACGTCAAAAATACCAGCGCCGTTGTGGTACCCATATTCTACCCGGCACAGGAGCCTCCCACTGGTAAACTTTAAATTTAAAATGTTATACAATATAGGACACAGTGAGCAGAAATTTACAATGACTCAAACATAAGCTTGCTATTATGCTGTAAGTCCTGTGCTCAACAACGATTCAGTTTGCATTCAAATTAAACCTACGCTCAAGTTTCATACAAAATATTTTTTATTTACGTGCATTAAAATATGATTCATAAACTCGATTAACTTTGTATGATAAAGCACCTTAAAACTTAACATTTAATTTTCTTCAAAGGCATATTTCATATATTTTAATATCAACCATCTGTTTGGCAAAGATTTTAAAGTAATAAATTAACTTTAAAATAAACAGTAAAAAATAGCTGATAAGATACGATTTTTTGGATTTTTCCAGGGATTCAACGTACTCATGACTCGCTTGTAAGTATATATTTTTGTAAACATTAACGATGTTTGTTCTTTTTCCTTCCTCCGACGAAAACGTTGTTGTTCTATGAGACATAACAAAATAATGTATTTTAAAATTGTGTATCTTATATATATTTACAGAAACGTCCGGGATGGCATTTGTTTATATATTAAGGATAATATTCTATTAAAAGTAAATGAAGTCACAACCTGAGAGTTGAACAAAGGATACAAGATTTTATGACGATTCGTCACTCAAACAGTTAGCTCGTCGCAGCAGTCGTGGGTTCGAGTCACGCACCGTTCATAAAATTTTGTTTTTCAATTTTTTCTGTGTATTAATCCTAGAAGTGAGAGTAATCACTTTAAAAACATAACAAATTGTTAAGATTTATAAGAAGGACATCTCAAGTCAATTTCCTAATATACAAATATTGGGGTTGAGCAGGTTATCAACACTATAATGTAGATCCTGTAGATGAAGCCACAGCCTGATAGTTGAACAAAGCAAGCATACAATATTTTATGACGATACGTCACTCGAACAGTTAGCTCAGTTGGTTAGAGCACCGGCACGGAACGCCGGAGGTCGTGGATTCGAGTCCCGCATCCTTCATAAGATTTTGTTTAACAAATTTTATTTATGTAAAATCTTACATTTAAAAGTAATAAATTAACCTATCCTAAAATCACCATCTGTTTTGCAGAGATTTCAAAGTAATAAATTAACTTTAAAATAAATATTTTTCCAGGGACTTAACGTACAGTCTCGTAACTCGGTTGTAGGATGAGCACTGACTTTGACTGTTCATATTGCTCTACATGCGTAAATAAAACAACTAAAAACCTATTAGAGCAGGAGATGTTTGTTTTAGGAAAGAGATTAGTGCAGGTCTCAACAAATGTTTAAGTTGCTGAGAAAGAGATAGAAATAATAATAATGTGATACGAATACTGAATCGAAGATCAAGACCAGAACATCGGTCCAACTTGATGGGTGCCTGCCAACACTACGTCTTCCGGCACGTCTCCATTCAAAGATTCAAAGACCCACTGCCAGTTTAGTTTCGCGATGATAATTTGGGCTACGTACTATGGTTCTCCTATGAATCTCTTCATTTCAGATTCGATCTCGCAGGGAAACTCCAGGCATAGCCCTCTCCATTGCTCTCTGAGCAACCATGAGCTTTCTTATCAGATCCATAGTTAGTGATCACGTCTGTAAGACATCATTGGCAACACACACTGGTTAAAATCTTCCTCTTCAGAAACTGTGGTATTTGGGACTATAAGATTTTATGGAGCTTCCCGAACGCGGCCCATCCGAGTCGGATTCGAAATTGCTTAACTGTATAGTTTGTCCAAAATATACGTACTTCAAATTCAGATAATTTCATTCAAAATAGGATGTGATATCACTTATTGAAAGTCAAAAACCCGTTCCAAAAAGTATGCCTCAGACCTAAGAAAAACGGGCGCAACAAACTCAGCGGGCTACTTTCTTTTTTTCATTAAAAATATGGTTTCGAAGCAATATCGTACAATTAAACTTATTATTTAATATTCTGAGGACGGTCGCTCCATTCCTAATCTGTATTAATATTAAGAAAGTCATTAATGTTATAGTAAACCTTTACCACCAAAACGTTTTCTAACAATCCTTTTGAATATCGTTATTATTAATTAAATTAAATTAGTTATTAAAAAATTTCTGGGGTCTTGTTGTAAAAGCATATGCATAAACAAGTTTGACAAAGCACACTATACCCGTAAAACAAATACCACTACGTCTAAGATAAACCATGTAACTACACTGCTAAAGGACAACACTATGCATGCCATATAGAACGATATTTCTCAGATCATGAATCTTACTGAAAATGGTTTCATGCAACGAGTACAATGCATAATTAACCAGTTGATCAATGGGCAACTGAAAGCCTTCATACCTTCCTATACCAATATACCTACCAGACAGATTAGCGACGGTTATCGCAAACATGTGAATAGGCGCGGCAGAGAGTCTACATACTCGTATTATGGGACTTGGAGCTATTTACATCTTTTATCGAAAGCCCTAACTCCGTTAAATAACTGCTTCGTATAATGTTAAAGACGAATTGAGAATGTCGACGACCAAAATAAATTACCTAAGGGTCAATAGAGGAAAAAGAATGTAGTTATGCCGTAAATTGAAAAGAAAAAAGAATATATTTCGTACCGTAGGGAAACATAATATTAATATTTGATATTAGAACACAGGTCGCTGATAATACTAGGGTACCATTCTATAGGTAAATGAATTTTGAAATTATTTAAATTGTTATTCTATCACATTGACACATACATATAATAATAAATATTTTCAAGAATAAGCATGCATAAATGCATGTTTGATAACAACGAAACACCTACATCTCTCGAGATCAATTTTGCCCGAGGTTAATGCAATGCACGCTGTTACACAAATACTGAAAATTAATTTAATATTGCTTATAGATTCACTAAGAATAAAAGTAAGTAATATTCTAAATTTATTATAATAATATTTCATTAATTTATTTACTAAGAATAAAAAGCATTTTTCACATCTAACTTTCGTAAGGCATCACC
Organism: Leptidea juvernica; assembly: GCA_949711755.1. Lineage (NCBI taxonomy): Eukaryota > Metazoa > Arthropoda > Insecta > Lepidoptera > Pieridae > Leptidea > Leptidea juvernica. The sequence continues at coordinate 7,559,297 of CATIXQ010000015.1, forward strand.
AGAGTTACTTTCCCAAAAAGTTCTTCCAACGTTAACTGCAGCATTGCAACCATCCTTGCAGACTTACAGCCATTATTGCAGCCTGAGCCCAACTGAGTTGGGATGAATTTACTTGACAGGAAAGGAGAAATATTATGTCTGCAATAAACAATAAGAGGTAAATATTCATCAACCATATTCAATTTCATTAAATCAATTTCATTTTTTTTGGGATTAACATTTCCAAAAAGATTAACAAAAAGAACAATTTCCCAAGCAAAGATCTACCAGCATCCTCTGGGGAAAGACTTACCAGATGTTTCAGATGCTTAAGTGCCATCGGGGTCACCAGCAGAACTATTTTTAAAAGACATTATAGCTTTAAATACATCAGTATTAGTAGTCCGGGTTTAACCCATACCAAAACCCTAATCCAAGCCTTCAACAAAAAGGCTGCGCTTGAGGCAATAGGGCTAAATAAGAGAAAACTTATGCATTCAAACCAGGACACTAACGGGAACTGCAGATAAAACCCCGTTACACATTCTCTTCGAATGTGGTCATTTAATGCGAAAACGTAGCATCTCTTTGGGACGTCCATTTCTTTAACCACTTGAGATACGTCAGCTCACTGCAAAAGATATAACAAGATTCAAGAAAAGAATAAATCTTAGCAGTGAGCTATATATAGTTAGCAGTGGCTATCACAATAGTTCACATTGGTCGCAGTGAAACAGGGCTGCACTAAACTGAACCAACGCCACTTTACAAACCATAACCAAAGTAGTCCGATTAACTGAGACTGATTGCGGAATAGCACAATTAGCATCTGGTGATGGCTGTGTCAAGGCAAATCTGTTTTCTATGAGTCGAGTATCAGGATATCATTTGAGAAAGGTATGGATGTAGCTTTTTACGTGATAGTTATTCTGTTCTTCTTTTCGGAATAGGTTGAATATTGGTTATTACTACTTACTTATATAATAGTATATTACCTTAAACAAACTCATCATATAAACAGAAATTGTTTTATATTTTTTCTAGGTAATAAATCTCTTGAAAAATAATAATAAACTAGCAGTTTGAATTTTACCGAACCGAAACAAAAATGAACTTTCAGACTTCCCTTTTAAAAATTACCATAGTTTCCTTCAGAAATAACATCCCGATGCAAGATTGGAACGAGCTTGTGTTATTCTAACCTATATTAGTGATATTAGTAAGTTTCACACTGTAATAATATTGCACATCCACTCTGACATTTGTTCAACGTTGCCACTTATATCTCTCGAACACCTCATTCGATTTTGGATTCACATATTTTTCAATTTCTATGATAGCCGTCACATTTTCCTCTGACTTCTTTGCATACAGACTGAATGATTGAATTACTACTGTTGGCTCTTATAGCCGTCTATGGCCGTCATGTTAAAAAGGATTTTTTTTATAATCGCTGGCATCACCTTTCCCAATGCTGACCAGATAATCCCAGAACATACATATCCATGATCTCCAGTCAGCAGCAGTTATCTGGGGATCCGTATCATAGTTTGGTGGGAGTTTTCCTTGGTATGATACCACGCCGTCTCCTCATACCTATCTTTAACTTGACAATCTTTATAGTGCTTTGACTTAATAGCACCTTAAACTTAGTGTTATACCAGCTATGAAATTGTTTATTTTTGTAATTAGGAAATTAACCTTATAATTCAACCTAAGAAAATATTGATTTAATGAAAATACACAAATAAAATTTGAAATCAAAATTTTATGAACGATTTGGGACTCGAACCCTGTGCTCTCCCAACTGAGCTAACCATTCGAATGACGTACGTTCATAAAATCTTATATCCTTTGTTCAACTGTCAGGTTGTGGCTTCATCTAGAGGATCTACTTTACAGCTGTACAGTTTTTAATAAAAATAGCACAAAATTTACATCAGAGAACCATGACAGCTTTTTATTAAGAGAATTTTAACACTACGTCCAGCTTTTTATTGAGATAGAACTAGTGAAGACAGACTCAAATAACCATAGACTCGCAATGAACTTATGTAAATGCAAACAAAGCGAATCTTTTATTGGTGTATCCATTTTTGATTGACTTGTCGTAAGGAGTCAGCCACGCTTGGCATTAGCTTCTTAGTATAATGAATATTAACCAACTAGGTAACACACACATTGATAAAACTTATATTTATATATATATATATTTAATATAATTGATCACGCATAATAGAGCGGTCAGGTTATTTATACGCAAGTATATCCTAGGTCTATGATGTTAATTAAGAATGACATTACACATACATCAGATTTTAGTAAGTTACTTTAATTAGTTCCTCCACAGTGCAGTTTCAAGCAACATTCTGCAACGTACAGTCAAATTATGGTATTTTATTCCTGGCGCGGTGGTTCCAGTACGATAAATTTTATGTACGATATATTTGGTAGGTCTGAGAATCAGACGATTTTTAATACCCCAAATTTTTTTTTTTTTTTTTTATTACTTTATATGTCAATACAACGTTTGCTGGGTCAGCTAGTAATCATATAAAAGTCCATGTGTGTTTCATGATTTAGTGTGTGCTTCATGGTTCGAATTAGATATATTAATTTAACTCTTACTCCGCTCCGGTTCACCGGTGTTCAAAGCATACCTTACAGTACAGTTATAAATTAAATTTCCAGTATTCACTGCATTTCAGAATTAATTGATTTGGAGTGATTAATTGTAAGTTTATTTTTTACAATAACCTTCCAAATAGCACGCTAGGTAAGAGCACCCATGTAGTATAATGATCTTTATAAAACTTGTATGCATTTATTTAATGAAGACTCAGCAATTAATCAAAATTAAATTACTAACTTTGGATTAAATTCAAATATTTTTATTCAAAATAGGATTCAAAATCACTTATTGAACGTCAAAATCTACCACCCATTCAAAAGAGACTGCCTCAGACCTGAGAAGAATGGGCGCAAGAAACTCAGCGGGCTTTTTTTTTTAATATAAAATATGGATTACAATGTAATATCGTACGATAAACATTTATAATTAAAGAGCCTGAGGGTGTTCGCTTTATTCACAGTCCGTGGTGTCATTAAGAAAATCGTTCGATTCAAATATGCCGGAGGTAAAAATCCGGCATGGTGCCGTGCTTAAGGCGCTTCTCACCTTGGACATTCACAAATCGAGAGCGGGCCCGATGGCATTCCCCCGATAGTGCTGCGGACATGTGCTCCGGAACTGGCACCGGTCCTTACCCGTCTTTTCCGGCGCTCCTACTCAACAGGCGTAGTCCCGAAATTATGGAAGGCAGCTTTAGTGCACCCGATCCCTAAGAAAGGTGTACGCTCAGATCCGTCCAACTACCGCCCCATTGCCATTACCTGCATTTTCTCCAAAGTAATGGAGTCGATCATGAACCGCCAGCTCTTTTGATACCTAGAGGGGCACCAGCTGATCAGCGACTGCCAGTACGGTTTCCGTCAGGGTCGCTCAGCTGGTGATCTTCTTGCATACCTCACCAATGGGCGCAAGCGGTTGAGTCGAAGGGAGAGGCGTTGGCGGTGAGTTTGGACATAGCGAAGGCCTTCGATCGGGTGTGGCATAAAGCGCTTATAGCGAAACTGCCATTCTATGGGCTTTCCGAGAAGTTGTGCAAATGAGTCACTAGCTTTTTGGCTGATCGGAGCATCAAGGTTGTTATCAACGGTGCATGCTCCGACTTAAAACCCATAAACGCTGGTGTCCCGCAAGGCTGTGTGCTATCCCCTACGCTGTTTCTTCTGCATATCAATGACATGCTGCAAATCAGCAATATTCATTGCTATGCAGACGACTGCACGGGGTATGCTTCCTACACCGGCCGTGCCAACATGTCCCGGAATAGCGTCGACGAGAACCGGATCAAACTTGTGTCTGAAATCGAGACTATGCTTTGCAAAGTCTCGGAATGGGGCCGACAAAATTTAGTCCAATTCAACCCCAAGCAGACACAAGTTTGTGCGTTCACCACTAAAAAATCTCCCTTTGTCGTATCCTCTCGATTTGAGATCACTCCTCTAACTGCCACAGCCTGTATTGGCATACTTGGCGTCGATATATTGAGCGACGTTCAGTTCCGTGGTCACTTGGAAGAGAAGGCCAAACTGGCCTCTAAAAAGCTTGGTGTACTCAGTAAGGCGAGACAGTACTTCACTAAAAGCCACCGCCTGCAACTTTATAAGGCGCAAATTCGGCCTCACATGGAGTACTGTTCTCACCTCTGGGCGGGTGCTCCCCACTACCAGCTTCTTCCATTTGACCGCATACAACGAAGAGCGGCTCGAATCATCGACGATCAAGTCATCTCCGATCGGCTTGATTCTCTAGCATTGCGTAGAGATGTGGGTTCTCTCTGCAACTTCTACCGCATTTATCACGGGGAGTGCTCAGAGGAGCTGTTCGGGTTGATTCCAGCGGCCGAATTCCACCATCGAACATTACGTGCAAAGTATCATCCGCATCACGTAGTCGTCTGGCATTCTACAACCGCGCGTATTCATCGAAATTTCTTGCCTCGCACAGCCACTTTGTGGAATCAACTACCGGCAGCGGTCTTCCCGAACAGATACGACTTAGGGACCTTCAAGGAAAAAGGATACTCCCACCTTAAAGGCCGGCAACGCATTTCTTGACACACCTGTTGTTGCGGATGTCCATGGGCGGTTGCCTCACCTCTCCCCATCCCGTGAGCCTCTTGCCCGTTTGCCCCCTCTCATATAAAAAAAAAATCGTTTATGCTATAATAACCTTTCCCACACAAACGTTTTTTAACAATTCTTTTAAATTTCGTAACACATTTGTTTTGTACATTTTCTGGGATCATATTGTAGAAGCATATACATCGCCTAACAAAAGACTTACTAACTCGACCCAACCGAGTAGTAGGCATTACAAGTTTATGTTTGTTCCTCGTGTTAACATTATGAATGTCACAGTTTCTAGAAAATTCCTCAATGTGCTTATGAACATACAAAACATTATCGAAAATGTATTGAGAAGCAACAGTCAAAATATTTATTTCTTTAAATTTTTCTCTTAATGATTCTTCAGAACCTAGGTTATAAATCGCGCGAATAGCCCTCTTCTGCAGCACAAAGATGGTATTAATATCGGCCGATCTGCCGCATAACACCATAGGACCGCTACCATAGGACATAATACTATGAAAATAACTAAAGTATACTAGTCGCGCCGTATCTATGTCAGTTAACCGTCTAATTTTCTTAACCGCATATGCTGCAGAACTAAGCCTATTCGCCAATCCTTCTATATGGGGGCCCCACTGCAATTTGGAATCAACAGTAATGCCAAGAAATATAGCAGATTCCACTGGTTTTACCACCTCTCCATTTAATAACATATTCGCATCTACATTTTTGACATTTGGCGCGGTGAATTTAATATATTTGGTTTTATGATTATTTAACAATAAGTTATTGGCGCTAAACCAGTACACGATGTCAGATAGAGCATTGTTTACTTCGTCATACAAAACTTGGCTTCGTTTCACTTTGAATATAAGTGAAGTGTCATCCGCAAACAATACCACCTTGTGTTTTTTTTCTACAAGGTTAGGTAGATCATTTATATAAATTAGGAAGAGGAAGAGTCCATGAATAGACCCTTCTGGTACCCCCATACCGAGAGGAGCCCCAGTCCTGCCGTTCAGCTCGACCCTCTGAATCCTATTATTTAAATATGAGAACAGAAGATCGAGTGCAGATCCTCTTATAGCATAGTGGCATAGCTTCCTGACCAGTGTTGAATGCTGAACACAATCAAAAGCCTTAGATAAATCACAGAAGACACCAAGTGCATTCTGTGATTCCTCCCAGGCCTCAAAAATATTCCTGATGAGTTCAACACCTGCATCCGTAGTCGAGCGTCCCCTAGTAAAACCAAATTGCTTTATATGAAGTAACTTATAAGTGTTAAAGTGAGTAAGCATTTGGCTTAAAATAATTTTTTCAAAAATTTTACTATGTGTCGGCAACACCGAAACAGGGCGATAGTTATTCGGGTCAGAAGTGAGTCCCGATTTAAATATTGGTGTAATTTTACTATACTTCATAAAACAAATCAATCAAAATAATGTCAAAACTTTAATTTTTATCATTTTGGTTCCACCTATTTAGAAAACGTATAGAGCTTGTTGAGTTGAGAAGAAGTAAGTGCAATAGAATCATTGCCACTCTTTCAAATCCACATTTACATCTTCATCGCTTTGTAAATTATTACATGTGTGCAATTCACACGTGATAGAAGTGAAATCCTACTAATATTATAAATGTGAAAGTTGGTATGTCAGGATGTATGTTTGAACTTCTTTAACGCAAAATCTACTGAATATATTTTGATGAAACTTTACAATAATATAGCTTATACACCAGAATAACAAATAGGCTATAATTTATAAAACTATAGTGTGAATTATACAAAATATAAAAGAAGTGTGATTGTTACTAATGAATACAACTAGCGCCATCTCTTATCAACTAGCAAGCACAAGATCAATACAATTTATATGGCAAAACAACGTTTGCCGGGTCAGCTAGTATTCAAATATTTTGGCTTCATAATTATGAGACGAATCTTCTCCTGGTGTCTCGCGTAACGTCTCACGTAATATCTCGCTCTCACGACTCAAACATCTCTTCTTCAACTATGATCGCCTGGTACTCGTACCAAAACACTGCTTGCTATCTCATTTTCTCCCACGAAATCTTATGAATTCATGTGTCTGTCTCTTTTTATTGTCTCGCTTTTTCGTTTCATCGACTTTCAATTCACAACGATACTAAAGAAGTTTTCGCTTCAATAATTAAAATAAAAAATACGCAAGAGTTAATAAGTACAGTAGATCAACCATATTTCAGGGATAGAAACCTAGAATTGTCGGCATTACTAATAAATAGTACAAGATAATGCAACCTACAATTGTTGAATATTTTTAGTAGCAAATTACTAGGTTCTAAATTAACACTAAGGCTGTTGTATATTTCAGCCAGTCCGAGTATAAACTCGGGTATCATATTTTTATTCGTGCGGCTATAAAAAGAGAAATATTTTTATGCGAAATACGAGTGCACATAGAAACGCAAACTGAATTGTTGTTCTCGGAGCACAGGATTTACGGAATAATAGTGAGCTTATGTTTCCGTCATTTTAAATCTCTGCTACACCATTTATAAATTATTTTTATATATTCATATTATATTTCGTATGTTTCTGGCAGTTGATAGATTAATTTCAAATTTTGCATGTCAGATTGGATTCTCATGAAGTTAGTTAGTTACAAAATTATTGTTTTCAGGGCTATATAAGAGACATTACATATTATATTATTCTTTTCATCATTTTATACTTATAATTAAATCTCAAATATTTTATTCTGCCTTTCTTCAACACATGCATAAAATATATTTCGCCATTTTTCTTGCTTGGCGATGAATTCTCGGGAATTCTCAAGCATACTCGTTTCTTTTGGAATTGAGCCTGATGGACTCGGATCAGTTATTACTAAAATAAAAAAATAACTCGGTATTTCAAAATCAGTATTAATACGATAACTGACAAGGACGGCACATCACTACACTGCAGGCGCGTGAGGCGAGGCGTGCAGACAGCGGGGGGAGATGCTCCCGCTCTATACCTCCTCAAGCGGCGACTGCATTCAATTCGTGCGATATCTGTACATAGACATTCTTACAAGGAGAATATTTATTAACTACGAATTTTCAAATAACTCACCACACACTTCTAACTTAATCTATTCCTACTGTAACCTATTTTGATTGACAAGTTAGAAAATGTCAGCCACTCTTGGCATTAGCTACTTAAATAAAATTTGAAAAACAAAATTTTATGAACGATGCGGGATTCGAACCCACGACCTCCGGCATTCCGTGCCGGTGCTCCAACTGAGCTACTTAGTATTTTGAATATTAAGCCACTTCCTAAGACACAAATTCGTATCCCATTTTCTATAATATTATTTGCATTTGAAGCTTTATTC